>JBBMOC010000003.1:467862-514906 GCA_037975185.1 Centropyge bicolor
ATGCCCAACACCTAACAACAGCATAAGAAAGAAAACCCACAGGGCAGCTTCAACAATGTGATCGTCACACCACCAGATCTGATGATTGTCACATTCAGACCTAAAAAAAAGATGGCGTTCATGTTCGTTAGAAAACACAGGAGCTCTTTAACAGGTAACAGGTGGACAAAAGTCAGAGCTGGGACTCTTTCAGCTGCAGTGTGAGTCAGACAGAGACAAAAAGACAGACACCAACAGACAGACAGCAGGTCTCTGTCATATGCACATTGTGCTCTATCGTTTAGACTAGACTTTGTAGACTTTCCCATCTAAAATCAAACTGTTTACAGGAGTATTTTTCATCCTCTGAGTGACGCTTTGCCTTCGTCTGCACGGCACAGACGCAGGCAGGAACACAGACATGGAGGAGAGTGACTGTGACTCTGAGCAGCCGAGACGAAACTAGCTCGTACCATTAAGAGGAACAACCTCTGGAGCGTGGATGTGGTTCAGGTATGGAACTGTATTTTGTAAATTATTGCACAGACTGGCTCCAACAACAGACTCGAAGTCCAGTATTTATGGTGCTGTTATGGCCTGTTTTTATTTTGTTTGCAACTATAGCTGAAGAGTATTTTCTATCTATCTAATCTTTTTTTTTTAATTATACATTAAATATACATATATATACATTAAATTATTAATATTTAATAAATTGTTGAATGTTTAATTGAACATTTGCAAATTGGTTCCAAATAAAATCTATAATAAGAATTGGCCTTTTCATGTCATTTTATATCAACTATTCATTGAATTTATAGAAAATGCTATATCATGGTAGGTATTGTTATTTGGACATGATGACCTATATCAGGATGTGAGATGCTCATATCACAGACAGACAGACAGACAGACAGACAGACAGACCACTAACAACAGACGAGACAGACGAGCGCGAGCAGTCTGGCCTCCCTTTCTGTGTCACAGCCGTTTCCTGCAGTCTGAATGAAGTCAATGAAGAGCATATACACATACACACGGGACGGCACTGCATCCTCGCCCCCACCAATCAGGGGCTATTGTTCATCCCGCCGGAGCCAGAAGACTAAACGAGACCCCTCCAGTCAACTGGGTTAATCAGCGAATTAGCACACCGCCGTCTCTCATATGGGACACCATATGCATGGATGGACACTTTAACAAGACGCACTGGGGTGACCACCACATGTCTCCATCTGGGACTGTGTCTGTGTGTGACACTGACTCAATGGGTGTAGATGTAAAAAGCTCATTTTCAGTGTTACTGTCTCCGTTTTGGCCAGATCCTCCCAACACCCTGCTTCCCACTGGGCATGTTTCCTTTTAACAAGGCAGCTATTCTTCATCTCTCTCAGCTAAACAGGAGCCACCGAAGGACAACTGACCTTTGACCTCTCTCCACGTCTCCTCTTCCCCTCCGCCTGACCTCTTTCCTCCGCACCGTGCCCTCGTCTAGTCAAGACTCAGCTGTAAATCTAACTCATCCTCCACCTTTTCCCAAACACCCCCTGGCTCACATCCTCGCCCTCTCTCCCCTCGCGTGGTCATGTGACCACAAAGAACCAAACTTTGCACTGAAGGTTCATGGGAAAGACGCAGAGAGCTTGTCTTTGAACTTTGAACTAAAAGGAAATCAATGAAATCCTTGTTGTGATCAGTGTGCGATCGCAGAGCTTTGTTTGATGATGCATGGTTCAGTTACAGGAGCGGCTTTGTCAAAACACTCCACACACGCACAACTGGTTGGAAGCAAGCGGCAACCTCCGGCGCTAAAAAATGAAGCCAATGTGGAAGTGCAAAAAAGCTGCAGTTCCTCGAATAACCGCTAGAGCAGGCTGCAGAAGGGAGTCAATTACATTTGAGCCCCATGTTAAAATGTCCGATTTTACAACAGAAAAAAACATATTTACAGCCTGGTTCAAAACATGGCTCTAGTCTCATAAGCTGTTTTTCTACTCCATGACAACTCTGGGGGGGGCGAATTTTTTTATAAGGCGTTCGTTTAAAATATACAGCATACATCATTATGCACAATTCATAGCGGTCAATCTAAGTGGCGCCACTTTGATTGACAACTAGCCACTGACGGTCTAAAGGGCGTCACCCCGGCTAATTCTAGTCACTGAGTTTGGGAAAGAGATCGTCGTGGGGTTAGCCGGCTAGCAACGATATTTAGCATTTAACCTAGCTGGTTAGCCGTAGCTAGTTTGATTATTTCGCATAAAGTGGCTTTTTTCAGCCAATAGCGTTCATTCGACCCGCCTCAGCTCCGCCCTCGCTCCACCTCTTTGTCCATATTTGGAGTAACCGGAGGTAGGCTACCAAGATGGCTACGCACTACGATTTGCTTCATTTTTGCTCTTCAGAAACCTATGGGTGACGTCACGGACACTACGTCCATATTTTATACAGTCTATGGTCTCAACCTCTACAACCCTTCTTGCTCAGTTCACCTCAGAGTTTTTCACCACTTCATGTGTCATTGTAAACATAGATGCTTGATGTATGTTGCCACTTGATGATTTTATATAGTGCAAAAATTATGTGAAACCTATGCACCTGCAAAAAAATGACAAAATAAGTGAGTCACATTACCTGGACGCATTGAAGTCCCGTCAGGTCACATCATTTTAACACCACCTCTTTTGTCTTGTGTTGTTTTCCCAACTGCAGCCGGAGGAGTTGGAGGCTCTTCATTCCCATACTTTCCGGGTGAAGACGTTCAAGAAGGCCAAGCACTGCAGCGTTTGCAAACAGACCATCATCCAGGACGGACTCATCTGCCGAGGTCAGTCGCCTGAACTCTGATGTCTCTGACTTACTGTCGCAACAGTCACGTGATTTAATTTACAGCTCAAAGAACATGTTTAAGTTTGCTGTACATCTTTATGGGTCCCGGGGTTTTTCAGCCTGAAACAAGTTCATTACAGTGTCAGTGGAGGCTTTTAGTCGTTGATTACGTTAATGGTCTTGCACGACAAAAAGTCTATCAGGAAGTCTTTGCTGTGAGGAAACTAAAGCTGACGACCTGTACTAAATTTTGACTGAGGCCAATAATAGTATAATAGTGATAATTGACTGTCAGATGCTTCAGTGTAAAAGCCCACTATAGTCAATATTTATGCTTTATTCATGCCTTTATTATACGAGCTGGTGAGTAAAACATGACTGTATGGAGGCAGTAACACTTCAACAGTAACCTTTCAGCTGCACCACAGTCGGCCATTGTTTGGTAGTTCGAAGCCTGTTGGATGTAAGATCTTATCACATCCTTCCTATTTCGTTGAGGGACTATTTTTAGGGCCCATATAAGGTCCCAGCTCTCGTCGCTGTGGGACCACATTCACAATGTGATCCGTCATGAATCATTGCTTTAAATACAAAAACAAACAGCTTATTTTTTATCCAGCTAACTCATAATCTGAACTCAGTTGTTTGATTATTTAAATTCCCCCGACTCAGATCTCAGGCTCTCTGTGGGAATCTGCAGTAACTGCTCCGACCTGCCGGGACAACGCAGGCCATATCTGTTATGACATCCGTCAGTGGTCTGAATGAGGGGGTCGTGTGAGGTCGCCCGGGCTCGTCTTCGTGTCAGGGTTTGGTCGGTGAAGTGACAGAGGAGGGCGAAAGATGCCTCAGAAAGGTTAAAGGTCAACAGCTTCTCAGTTTCCTTAATGGTGTTTACTGATGAGGCAAAGTTGTTGAGTGATGAAGATGAGTGATCTGCAGTGAAAATACATTAAAGATGGAAACTTTCTCTTTTGACTGATGCAGATTTTAGAGTGTCTTTGTTGGGTGTCTTTTTTCGGGTGACTGTATCGAGCAGTATTTCATGCTTCTATTGTTTTATTGTGTGAGATTCAAGTATAATGTGAAACAATTGCAGGAAAGTAGCCGAGACTTTTTTAATGTGGTCACCAGTTTCCATGCAGTAAAACCTTCCCATCTGCTGCTCCGAGTGGGCTCAAACAAAAATCGAGGAATATCTGACCCCCCGTCTGTGCTGCACATCGTGTTGTAGTGGAAATGTCTGTTTTCAGAAAGATAACGTGAAATGAGACCGTGCGGAAACAGCTGCATGTTTGCTTTGGCGCAGTCGGGGGAGATACTCAGCTCGCAGTTCCCGAACCTGACACGGGATGAGTTGATGTTTGAAGGGCACAACTCGGAAAAACAAGATGGCTGTCTGCACGCTGGTACCTTTTTGGACCCTGAAAGCTGTTTGACATTTTACATCCAAGTGTCAGTCAAATAATTTAACACACTGAACGCACCTTTATCAAGTGTTGCTCTGTTATTTCACCGCCCAGTTTTATCCTGCTGGTCCGGGGACAAACCTCTTCATCACATTTAACCCTATATCACAAACATATCATATATGATCCATGAGTTTTGGAGGCTTCTACATCATCAGTGTGCAAATAAAAAGGTTGTGAACCACAAAATGAGCCAAAATAATTGAAGTGTTCCTCTTCCACCTGCCAGCTCTGTTGGTGGATTTCTCATTGCTGCATGATACAGATAGTAGCTTATACAGAGTAATAACAATAATAAATAGTGGAATACAAATAAAAATATCTTCTTGTTTGGAACTAGAATGACCAATTTGTTACATGTTTTTGTTTTAATATGTTTTTGTCGAATGAAATTAAATGAAACTTTGAATCTCAAATGATGATGATGTCTCAAATATGATAAAAATTGAAACTCATATATGAAAATTGATATTTAAATTTTTTTGTTTGTTTGCGCAGAAGGACCATTAAAGGCTTCAGTTTTAAAGAATTGGAATTTTCGGTCAGTTATTTCATGGTTCAGGCTTTACAGGGTTAACAGAGTGTATAGTAGTACATGAACTGGGCTCTTACCTGCATTTTCCATCAGGTGCCTTCATGCCAATTTTCAGAACTTACAGGAAGTGACAGATGATGTGCAGCTTCCGTTCACAGGAATATACATTGTCCAAAACATAAATTTGGTCATGTGACTATGTCATGAGTGCAGTGTGCATGCTGAAGCAGACAATACAGATGTCTGCACATTGGACTGACATCACTGAGTCCTTGATTGTCTGGGAACATATTGTGTGAAGCGACTGTCTGACTGGCTGCTGTCGCCTTCTTGATCTACAGCTGAAAGAGGCTTATAAAATCTGTTCTGTTCACCACCTGCACTTACTCTGAATGTCGCTCTGTGATCTGGCTGATGACTCCAGATGTTGTTGTTGCACATTGGGATGTGTGTGTGTCATTAAATCTCGGCAACTTTGTTTCACACACTCACTGTGCTCACGTTATTTTGAGGAAGCGTGTTTGTTTTTGGTGTCCTTCAGGCCTCTTCGTGAAAAGAACTCAGATTATGAAGCAGACTGTGTTGTAAGCAGTATTCATACCCACAAACCTAATGAAATCGATCTGCTAAATTCATGGAAAATAAATCTGACCCTCTGATACTTACTAACTGGGAAATATATAAGAAAATAATCACTGCATTATTAAAGTATTGAGCAGCTGAGTAAAGTTATCATTTCTTCCCTCAGAAAGGATTTGTTAGATTTTGGAACAACACTTATATTTCGGCAAAGTTTCCACGATTTGCACAGGCTGTTCCCGTCACTCTGTTCAGGATAAATAATGTTCGGTTGCAGACAGTTACTTAAACGTTCTCATAAACCGGCACAAGACAGCACCTGCGACCATCGTTTGGAAGAACTGATTTATAGGAGAAATAAACCATCATGACAAGGTTGCGTTTTCTGATTTGATTTAATGCAGTTGGATCTCTCTCTCCCTGGTCCTACCTGTGTGTGTGTGTGTGTGTGTGTGTGTGTGTGTGTGTGTGTGTGTGTGTGTGTGTGAGATTTACGAGGACAACACAAAGTGAAGAGTCGACAGGTATAACCCACTCTCTGTTTTTCTCTTCCTCTGTCCGTCTCCTCGTCTCATGATTCACTAACTTCCCATTTTTGTAAAAACTTGAAGCAACCAGGAAAGTGGAGAGGCAGGATCAAGGCTGGAGACGTGGTACAAAGTAGTAGTACTACAGTTGAGTATGTTATGATTAGTTCATTGGTTAAGATGAGTTCACTGTTTGAGCAGAGGACACAACAAGGCCTCTGAAGACACTCCTGTATTATCCTCCGTCTCTGTCATGTCTGGAAAAATAAATGATCTTGAAGTCTGGAGATAAAGAGTTGTTACAGAAAGTCTGTATTATACAGTCATTTACCAGACAGGGACGGTCCAATACAAGATGCTATCAAGGTGCAAATTGCATTATGGAAAATGTAAGATCCATCATTTTTTTGGAGCTATATATAGATGTAAAATCAGGATATCTCTGCAGAAGTAAAATACTGTATGTCTGGACTATGATGAAGTTCATCATTTTGGGAAATAGGCTTTCTTTCTGATGGTCAGAGGAGCAGATTGATGCCAGTCTTGAGTCTATATGATAAATATGAAGCCAGAGCCAGCAGCTAGTTAACTTGGCACAAAGACTGGAATAAGGTGGAAACAGCTACTTGACTTGTTATATCTCGTTTGTTTGAAGTGTAAAAATGACAGTATGTTGTTTTACAAGTGTTAAACAAGATTTGATGTTCTCATGGTGAAAGTGTTGTTAGTGAGGTGTTGGTAGGTGGATCCAATACATCTGTACAGACCCAGGCTGTTTCCCTGTTCCAGTGTTGCGTTGAGCTTATTTATTTCATTTGACGATCAAAGATTAGAACAGCATTGATTAAACTTACATAAACACATATATGAAGCACTGAATTACTCTGAACATTAAAACGGAGATGGGTGCATCCTGACTGAATTCTCTGAGAGGAGCTGTTGTTCACGTTGGAGCCGTCCAGGATCCAGCTGCTCCCTCCTCCTCCTCATCCCGTTCTTCATCTGCTCCTGTTTACCAACACTGTGCAGTCACATGGTCTCATAACGACACCAGCTCCTCCACTTCCTGTCTTTAACAGCTGCCGTGATACAAGGTGTTTGTTGCTCTGACAATAGCGTGTTGACGCAGGTCAGGACCGCACTCTTCCAGTAAAAAAAAAAAAAAGGCTCTCTGTGGAAGGGTATTTTTGGAGAACTGGCCCCCGAGGGCAGGAACTGGCTTTTATATTCATTCACTGTGGAGCAGTTCAGGTTAAATAGATGTTTGTGTGCAGGAGCAGGTCAAGAGTGTTGTTGTGACGTTAAAAGGGAAAGTACAACTAAGACGTTGTTCACAGATGATTTAATACTTAAGGTCTCCTTGTAAACTAGTTTTTTGTTTATGATGGAGTTGCTCCTCCCAAACTGGAGGTTTGAACTCAACTTTGCAGTTGGTTTTCTTCCCACAGCTGCTTTATTTGGATTTTGTAAAGGCATCATACAAAAACTATTCTAGCTCTAAAAAAAATACAAACCACCTTCAAACAAATCTCCAAAAATCGGTTGGAGCTGCTTTCATGTGGAGGGTGTAGCTCCTCTGTCCTTGTTGTGGAGGCGACCACAGCGCCGTCCCCTCCAGATTCATTGTAAACACAGATCTTCAAAGACTGACTGGAGACACACCACAGCAGCAGGTGTGTGTGTGTGTGTGTGAGAGAGAGAGTGAAGGTTATCATAGCTCTGTTCTCGTCTGCTGAGCTCATACAGCTGGTATGCAGCAAATCCATATGTGGGTTAAAACACAATCACAGGCAGAACTGACTGCATAGATCGCTTCAGGTTCATGTTCATGTACATTGATGTTGGAGACATTAAGTTGTGAAAACATTGTGGTACAGTACAGAAGAATAGTTGGACTTCTTGTCATGCTTTCATTCCAAGCAGGGTGGACCATTGTAAAGCCTCCTTCACTGTCCTGTTGATGAAGTTGATGAGAAAACTTCAGAACTCTGCCACCAGACTTTTAACAAAGACAATGAAAAATAGTCCTGTATTACTTCTGGACTTTATTTAACTCACATACAAAACTCTTAATCATATATCAACTTCCTACATTTCATCCTGCACAGTTGCATTGGATCTCATGAAGTGTAAACAGTTCATAGAGTCATAGCATTAAACCTAATCACCATCTTTGTGTCTGCCTTGGTGCCGCTCCTGCTTTGGCCAAGTCATTAGTGTAATAGGTGGAGCAGATGGATGAAGATGACCATTGGTTTTCTGTGGATGATGGATAGCGACCGTCTCCCAGTCTAATATCATTACACTAATCTACTAAACCGACCAGACGATGACTGTCCATGAACCCTGCCGGGGACAGAGGCTCACTGTGCTCGCTCACTGTCAATGAATGAACTGATATTTGTGCTGATTTTGAGAAATTTTTAAATCATGCAGGTGAACTTTTGCACTTGAATCTTCCTGCATGGCTGATAAACTTTATGTTCACACATCTGTCACACAGAACTGCTCATTTTTCTTTCAGAGGAAACATAATGTGAGTGAATTGTGATTGATGGTGAAATTTACTTTAAGTTTCAACCAGTAAACTCAGTGCAGAGCAGTTAATGCAGTGAGGGAGCCCCCTGCTGGATGAGTTGACACATTGCAGCTGAACTGTAGTTGAACCGTTTTACTTAAAGACTTGGGGCTATTAAATTAAATTGAATTGGATCTATTGTTCAACTAAAAACATGTGTGTGTCCAAGGCAGCTGTGTTTTTATTTTTGCCACTGGTTTGTATTTTGTGGAAGCTGAACCAGATATATAGAAAAGACAAAGTCACAAAACAACTCATTTGAACAGCTTTCAAAATAACATCAACATTTAGATTGACTACAAATGAACTCCACTGTCTACTGGATTTTATTTCAAACCATTCAAACAATCACTTCATGCTCTAAATATGTGTCCAATACATGTTTTTTCTTGAGGTTCAAAGTTCAGTCTTCACCTTGCAAAAAGCAATGTTTGATCGCTGCTCTGGAGCTTTTGAGCAAATCACATTCAGATGAAGCTAATTAGTCATCCAATTATTCATCCTTGAACTATGAGTCAACTCTTGTTTCTGTCATGTAAGACAAGGCAATTATCAATCTATTAGTTCATAGTAATTCAGCAGCAGTTAGTCACACGTCTCTGTAATACTGTTTTACACTGACCTGATGAAGATGGATGTGTATTCAAAATACTGAATAGATTTTCAAGAAATGCTTTTTAGTCTTGCTGTGAAACATAATTATTTAAGCCCATAGGCCATGAACTATTATCCAAATTATGCATTTCATCCAATAACAAAGGGACATAGGAGAAACAGGATAAAGAGTGGATGCACACAACTGTATCTCATCCTGTATAATTCAACCTGCAGCTTCTCTTCCAGCCACCAGGAGGCAGCAGAGTCCTTTCTTTCTAACGCCCTTGTCCATCTGTGAAACACCATCTGTGCAAATTTCCAAACTTTTCAGCACAAACATCCAACCTGAACTTGCACACACTGTGTTGTCCCCGTTTGTCGGGCTTCTTGTTGTATTTACCGGCTGATTTGCCGTGTTTTGCGGCGGCTGCAGCTTGAATCAAGGGAAACAGCTGTTTCAAGCAAACAAAGTCAGACTAATACTCACAGACACACAAAAAACAGACAGAAGAGTAAACAAACAGAAGTTCTGTTTTGTCAGGTCGAAGCAAACAAATGACACAAATGATTCCATGGGAACTCCTGCTCAGGATTTACTCTGCTGTGTGTTCGGGAATCTCCCATGTTAGGAAAACCTGAGCAGCTGGATGAAGGTGGGGCTTAACCCACAGAAATCCAACACTGGCTGGGATTTAATCTGAGGGAGATGTGTGGGCCGAGTGACGACACCCCAGCATGAGTCAAATGATGGATGGTGTTTACGCAGTGTCATTAATTACTAACACTAATACTACACAGGATCTGTGGCAAGAGTATTAGAGAGAGTGTGTAGGCACATGAACATAAGATGGATTTAGTCACGTAAGGTCATCAGCTGTTTACCATCACTTTATGGGCCAAGTATCTCTAATGCCTGTTTCAGTGCAGATGCTACGTGACCTGGAAGCTGGTGTGGCAATAAACAAACTGCACCTTCAACCCACAGTGACCCCCCCTGCCAACGTCTGTGGTGCTGATGTCCCGTCCAGGAGATAACTGTCTGTGTTGACTGCTGGACTAATGAGGAACATGAGCAGGCAAGAGGGAGTTCGTATACAAAACAGCTGGTAACTGGATGAATGTTCAGTATTTTACACTTTGTACCTCAACTTTTATATCTGAGGAAAAACGAATCATGGATCGTCCCTTCAATCGTCAATATACGATCTGAACACACACAGCTGATCAACAGAATGTTCTCTACACAGCTGCTCCTCACAATTTAAGATCTACTCATCAGATTTATAGATTTTTCCAGAATCAAAAGTTCATTCTTGGCCACTCTTGAAACAGAAAGAGCAAGTTGCTGACGCAGCCTGACTTTCATGGTACAGATGAAAAAAACAGTGCTCAGAGCAAACTCACTGTCTGCATGGAAACATTATGCTGTGTTTACATCACTGTTTACATCACTCGGTGCATGATGGGAACCCTGGTGGGAGAATGACCAAATCCATGAATATCAGCAGATGTTCTCATCTATTCACTCACATACAGTTGCTTCTCATGTTTTGTTAATATGTGGACATAAAAGTCCCAAAACTTTCTAATCGAGCAAATATTCATAAAAAAAATAAAATAATTCAATAACTTAATTAAAATATTATTGTTTCATACAAGAATTAGGTAATGAGTAAACAATGTGAGTCTGTTAGTGGCATCAAACTGATGGATGGACGACGGAGGATTCTGGAAAAACAATGCTACGTTAAATATAATTACAACAGTTGATTTTGGCCCTGAAACCTTATTTAAGCAACATCTGGATCTGTTCACTTCATCACACATTAGGCAATAGAAGAAAACAGTGTAGTCCTTATGGAGAGAGCGTGTGTGTGTGTGTGTGTGTGTGTGTGTGTGTGTGTGTGTGTGTGTGTGTGTGTGTGTGTGTGCACACGAGTGACGAGTGTGTGAATGTCAGGACGCCGTATGTTCACGTGTTGGCGCTCACGTGTTTGTGATTGTGCATGAGAGGGAGAGAAAGAGGGAGAGAGGGATGGAGAAAGTGAGAGTGAGGAGGAGGGGGGAGGAGGGGGGAGGAGGGTGGGGGTAGAGGAAACTCTCCAGCCCTGCCCTCTGATTGTGCTCAGTGCTGTAAGGGGTCCAGCCCAGCCCTGTGGGAGTACACAGTCATTCCGAGGGACCCGGGGAAGGAAATCGCCCGGCCTCGGTCACACACCCCCACCTCCCTCCCTCCCTCCCTCCCTCCCATGTTGTAGCATACCACGGAGTCAGATAGCGACTGGTGTTCCACGCTCCTCATCACCTCCTCATTCCCACCCGCTCCCGTCCCAACCGTCCTCTCATTTCCTTCATGATGGATGTTGTAGCTCCTCCACTCCGTTATCCATCCTCTCCTCATAGACGTCTTCTCCTCTCGTCTCCTTTCCTCTCCTCGTCTTCTATCCCCCGCTCTCTTCCTTCCCCTCCACCAGGAACATTTCTGCTCTGTTTATTCTCCAAAGCTCCGACTTCCTAACAAGGTAAAGCCTAACCCCAGTTCTCCGGCCGCACAGCTTTCACACCCAATATGGAAGTCCTGCTTCTTCCCATGTGGCCCAGGAGTGTTGTTTACTGGGGACTCACGTGCTGGGAACGGGGGCTGGACGCTGTCCTGGTGGACGCGCACATGGCTTTTGTGCTTATCAAGCAAACGGCCGAGTACATTTGAATTTCACGTCTATGAGACAATGACATTCAGGTTATGTCACATCTCGTGTGTCAGAAATACTTTGTGCAGGCCTCAGTGGACTCTCATTCTTGTGCTATTGTGCAAAACAAAATGGCAAATGTGATGGAAAATATCAAAACTTTGCAGACAGCTCAAAGACAATTCACTTAAAACTATTGACAATTTTGATAATCAATAATTGTTAAAGCATATATCAAGCAGAAATGTCAAAGTTTCAGTTACTCAAATATAGGATTTTGCTTGTTTTGTAAATAATTGTAAATGGAATATGTTGAGGTTTTGGACTTACATCTTACAAAACAAGCAATTTGAAACTTGACTATTTTTCATTGTTTTGTGACATTTTAAAGATCAATATATCAAAAAAAAGAGAAAAGGCTTTGTCACCTTTGGATGTATAAGAGTTGATCAGAAATCTGAAGTGTTAATCTTGTGACTCTTGTTCCAAACTGAGAATAATGTGACGTGTCCCATTATTTTTGTCAACCGTATTTTTGTCTGTGTCCTGTCACAGACTATGTGGGTCATGTTGTGCAGAAGAGCTCATTCAGTTTGACCCTGGGAACTTGTGGAAGTCTTGGAAATGTGTATCCCGGTAGGATTTCACGGTGCCACCCACATTTGAAGGTCTCTAATTAAGAAGTCAAAACTGACTTTCAAATGTTACCCCCCAAGTGCAAATATAGTCCTGCGTGTGCTTAAATAGAAACTAACTGAACCATGATGTAATTACACCTTTGGCTCAAAAAAAGCTTCTCACTTTCCCTAGTTTTTGGACGTATATTCACTTCTTGACTGATTGACATAAAGGTTAATTCAAAATTCATCTTATCTACATCCGAGAGTGTCTGCTGCCGTGTAGATGTTGGTTGACCACTTAACCTTTGACCCTGAACCAGACTGAAGACTATTTAAGCCTTATAAGAAGTTATAGAGTTGCAGTATTTAAAATTTTAAAAGGGCACGACCATAAATACCAGATTGAAAAAAAAAAACAAGTGTATGACTCAGGTCTAGAGATAAGTGTTGATAATGATTTAACAAACCTAATAAACTCATTAGAGTAGAGTCTTGGAAAGATCTGATCTCAGCTCTTGCCTCCAATATTTGATAAGGTCAAAGTATTAAACTCTTTTTTTTATCTATTAGCACCTCAGACTTATCCTGTTTCTGAGTTCTGCTCCAGTTGTAACATGTTGCACCAAGTAGTCAAAGTAATAATATGTCTTTTTTAAATTCTGTGAAACATTTATGAGCCAAATGAAAACACAGAATTGAGCAGAAGTGAATTATGAACAGAACTCAAACTCTCTTGGCATCACAACATTTGCATGACTTTCTTTTTTCATTTTCTTCACACGTAACATGGAGCTGAAGGTTTCCTCGTTCGAGAAGGTGGACTCACACACGCTGCACACGAGGACATGACTTTGAGAAAAATATTGTGTGATTAAGGGACATAATCAGAGAGAACAAAGCGTTGAATAACAGACTGTATTTTAGGGAGTGCAGGGTTCAGAGAGTGACGATGACTGATGGTAGAACACAGACCTGGTCTCCAGTCTCACACAGCGTGAGCGCTGGCCGCCTCCCAAACTCATATCAATGACTTAACAGGTAATCACAATAGATCTTACACTTGCTTTGAAAAATGTGGCTGGAGACAGGAAGAATAACTCATTACATAAGGTGCAGCGTGTTCCAGTAAAAGCACACAGTCGTCTCCTTTATTTGGAAAGCTCACGCCTCCACACACCGAGCCGTGTTTTCACTCTCTGTCCTTCGAGGGGATCTGAGGATTTATGGGCCGCTGGGCCAGGTGCTCTCCACTCTTGACCCTTATTTGTAGACCCAGTGGGAGTCCAGGGCGGGGGCTCGGGGTTCAAGGGAAGCTGCACAAAATGTGTGGAAGTTCAATAATAGACCGACGTCTTTTATCTTGCTTGATTGTCAATGGATTTTTATGAATTCCTTTCAACCCACATGATGTGAATATGAGACATTTTTTAACATGAGCAATATTATCATATCAATAATGGATCACATAGTGAGAGTGGTCTGTCTGAGTGTTGCTTTATAGCGTCTTTCAGCTCATTGTTTTGGCTTCATGGAAAACAACTTTACTGTTTAATTTCACACTAACCGTCCTAATCAGTGTCTGTTCCCGCCGAGAAAACAGCTGTAAAAAAAGCCCTGATAAAGCCAACACCAAGCAGGAGACAGACCGAACACAGTCCAGCATTTAGCAGCTAGAGAGCCAGATATTTCTCTCAGGTGTTAGTGGCGTCCCAAACA
This sequence comes from Centropyge bicolor, assembly GCA_037975185.1. NCBI lineage: Eukaryota > Metazoa > Chordata > Actinopteri > Pomacanthidae > Centropyge > Centropyge bicolor. The sequence continues at coordinate 481,982 of JBBMOC010000003.1, forward strand.
AAGCAAAAAGCTGAACTCTATTGGATGATCCAAATAGATTTAAAATCTTGCAAAGTGCATCTGACTCCATCAGGTTGCTGTGTTTTCAGTCATGCTTGCAGTAATATTGGTTGATCAATCAAACAACCTTTGGTGAGACGTTCATGGTTCCTGGAGTACTGATGACTTTGGTGATCCCCTAAATTTCAATGTCACACCACCTGTGTTTTTAACATCTTTGGTCTTCAGTTAAAAGACAACTATGAAATTTGGTTTGAATCTTCGTCGTTGAAAATCTACATTTTCCCACATGGTGAATTATCATAAACTTGATCACCTGATTTGTCATTTGGCAACAATCAAATGATCAAAATGTGCTTATTATGACCAAATACCTCCAGAACTGAAGGCACATGTACAATGGTCCAAAGTTCAGCCGTTGTATATGTGTAAGAAATATGTTGAATTATTCACTGGACTGAACGTTGTTTAGTCTGGAAATCGATGTGCTTTGCCGCAACTGAAAGGGAGTTAATGGTTTCTTTATTATGTGCAGTTGAGTTTTGTCTATTATCTCGATAAGCATCTCTTTGGAACATCTGTGCAGCTGTGTGTGAAGTGCTCTCTGGTCTGGTGAATAAAAAGTGATGAAGCGTTTCATTCATCAAAATACAAAGACCCAGAATTTATCATTGATTTTACTATTATTTGTTTTGTGTTCAATAAAGGTGCTACTGATCAGGATAATGAACAGGGAGCACAAAGCTAACATGGGTCAGTATTAACCTGCTAACAGCAGATGATATTTGGCTTCGACCACAGAGCAAACACTGTGGAATTTGAATGAACCTCCTGCTTTTTCATACCTCCTCGACAAACAGCTCAGCGTCATGATTCATGCTGGACCGCAGTGTTTGGATTTCTCCACCATGTTTGGGAGATTTTTTATGAACTGTGAAGCTAATTTCATTTCTCTTCTTCTTGTTTTCTCTAGTGTGCCGAATAGCTTGCCACAAGAAATGTGAAGTCAAGGTAAGAGTCAAACCTTTTTTAAATAAATCTCACCCAAACACACAAATCAGGAAAACATAGTTGTATTTGGAGGTTTTTTAATGCATCATATATGTGTTGATTTTCACTTCTAAATAACATGAGAATGGCTCCTAAACAATCTGAACTTGAGCTGAGGAAATAAAAAGCTTTAGGTGGAGTCAGCTCCTCCTCTGTATGCGAGTGTACATACATGCAGATGTCGGGGTGGGCGGAGCTTGAGGAGTTTATGTTCTCCAAAAAAATCTTAAGAATGTCTAAACAAGTCCACTTTGTACCAGAACGTGTTTATATTGGAGAAACTCATGCGTCTTGGAGATCACCCCGTGTCTAAAAATAAAAGACCTCTGGATGGAGCCATCGCTTGATTCATCTTGTTTTGGAAAGTCAGAGGAGAAAATGGGAGGGAGAGCAGATGAAGTTCCTGCAGGGTCGGAGAGGGAAGGTTGTGTTTGCAAAGGTACGGCTGCCATGAGAGCTTTACACATGAGCACATGAACACACACATACTGTAAATGCACACCTTTGTAAACACACACCCTTCATCTGGTAGCCATTATTGAAATGGGTGCTGCTTGCCAACTTTGCCCAATCCCGCTTTTACTCACAGGAAATGCCAGGGGTGCAGACAGGCCACGCTAAGTACGAGGTGGGGGCTTTGGCCGGGCGGCCGGGCGGGGCCGGACTCACGTGGAAAGTTATCAGACAGAACGACCACAGTGATAAACCCACAGCACCTTTCTTGTTTGTCTTTGCATTGCAATATTGTAAATCTTACCACTGGAAAGCGCCAGTGGATTTGGAGGGTTTAATGAATGGGTTCAGCAAATGACACACAAATTCCTACGAACCTATAGTGGTGTCGAGGCATGCAAAGGTTTAATTTTATTTACTCAGGTGTTGAGGTATTTTGCCTCCATTCTCCAAAAAAAGAGAGGATGAATGGTTTTTACTGCACGTATCATTGAGCAAAATGACTTTTCCACAATTAAAAAGCAGCTCTTTCCAGAAACATCGTCCCAATTATCCTGAATCAGAATCAGAATGGCCTTTATTGTCATTATACAGGATGTACAACGAGATTGGAGAGCTTCTCCTTTCAGTGCAATAGTCAAGTTAAAATGTATACAAAAAATGTATCAGTAAAAAGTCAGTTTAAGAAGTTGCAGGGAGGCTTTAAATATACAAGATATATACAAGATGAGATGCAGACTTGTGCACAGCGCAAGAGGTAGATGGTAAAAAATAGTCCAGATTTCTATGTTGTTCACATAATATTGCACAGCAGCAGATATGTATTGCACAGACACCAGAAAATGTATTAATTTTAGTGCAAGTGATGAATGGATTTTAGTGCAAATGATGAATGGTATATACAGATGAGTAAAAGTCACATATGAATGTATTGCACATGAGTTGTTAAATAAATAAATATGTTTTCGAGGTAGTTACTGAGGCAGTGATGGAAATATTGCACATTTGCATTACAGTAATGAATAATGAATAATGCACAGAAGATGTTATCAGAATAAACACGTGTCATGATGTCGTCCAACTTCAAACACTCATACCATCAAACCTCAGAAAATTAGAAAACGAAAGATTTATCAAGTTAGCATCATTAAAATCCTAATAGTGACTGAACTGTATGTCTCTATCTGAATGATCTAGTTATATAAAGGTTTTCACTTCACACACTATTTCTCCTGAGATATTTTCTTGTCCTATCCAGTAATTACAATAATTACATGCATTATAACTCTAGAGATTATTAGTGATTTGTGATTTCAGTTTCCATAAGTTGGTGCCTACTTGGCTCATTCTGTGTGAATGTGTTTCCCCAAAATGCAGAAGTTGTGGCTAATTTATTTATGCATGAGGTCTCCATTAGACTCCTGTGCGAACAGAGCGTGTTGAAGATAAATGTGGAGCCAAAACACAGGGTGCAAAATGTCTTTTGTCCTCTTTGTTCACAACAGCCCACTCAGTCTTTTATGCTGCCGTGTTGAAGAACAAAGTTTGATGTATGACGGCGCACTAAGTTACATACTCGCTGATAACGTTTGAATTTCAGGAAGCCGGAGGTCAAAGTTGTGGGCGGAGACTTTAAAGGAGCCCAGAACACACTCCCAGTGTCTATATATACAAAACTGAAACGTTCCATCTCCACAAATCACAGCAGCATTTCCTTTTCTAAACATTTCAGCTGAAAATGTCATAGATTTGACAGGAAGCAATTTGCTAACAAGCCCGAGATGAAAAACAAGGGAGTGACCACGGCAGGGTCAAGCTCGATCCCTATCTGTGCCCAGTCAGGCCTGCGAGACTGTCGGCTTTATGAATTATTTATTTTAAAAAAAGAAACAGATAAAGCTCTTTTCAGTGTACCGTCAGTCACACATGACCTTACACGTTATGAATCCTGATCATAACTCTCAGCTGGGACACTTCTCTCGAGTACACGCTACAAGTATAAATCTCTGTCGTCCATATTTAACCTGGTGACTGCAAACAAATGGTCAGACCTGTGTGTGTGTGTGTGTGTGTGTGTGTGAGAGAGAGACCCCCCCCCACCCATCCGTACATGTGTTTGCTCACAACTGGCTGTGAAAAATGCTTCAAATCTTGTCAGTCAGATTTCGCTGCTGGGTGCTGACAGGAAGGAGCCTCAGACAGTTAGATCACCTGGAAGCTGAGACAGGAGGGATCTCAAGGTCGATTTTTTCAAATTCTTGCACATTTGTACTGAAAACCCCGACTCTCCCGGACTCTGTCACATGTCTTAAAGTTAACTTCTTTATAAGAAGACGCAGTGGCAGGATGTCGGGGACTTTCCAACTGAGCTGCTGTGAGAGCATGAAGGAAAAGTAAAAAAATTAAATTACTTCAGACCTGTTCACGCTAATTTCAGTCTGAGACATAACTTTAATTTAATAACAGCTTCAGACCATTCAGTAACACATCTACAGCACCCGCTTCCTGTTTTGTGCAGTTTTTCTCTGTAGTGAAAAACAAAGCAGCAAATTTCACTTTCAGTCTGACACATAGTGCAGCAGCAATGCTCAGCCTCTGACCTTTGACCTCCACAGTTCACCCATAGTAATTACACACAAAGTAGCTCCTGTCATACTTTCCATCATGTGGACACGAGTCAATCATCTGGGCAAATGTGAACTATAGAGCCCGACTGATTCTGTATTGTTTAAGCCCATATTGATACTAGTGAGTGAAAAAAAAAGAAAGATTTTTTTTCATAATAAAAAAACACAACATTAAATTTAACTTACATGCTTTATTCTAACAAACAACTTGATTGTAAACAACACAAAAGTTGAGATAAGGGTCAAATAGATAACATTGCAGCCTGTTAAATATTAGAATTAAAATCTAATCTGCAGTATAAAACTATTCTTAGCCCTAATAAACATGAATTATTAGTGTGTGTGTGTGTGTGTAGCCTATTTTTGACCCTGTACATTCCTGAACGTTTGTCATTCAGTGTCGCCAGTGACTAACTTTATTAATTTATTCTTAATTTATAGCCACTCAGTATGTCAGTGCTGCTATTTATTATTATTTATCAGGGAACACCTTCATCATATGATGTGTCTGATAAGCTAAATATCAGCCCCACTGATACACAGGCAGTCTCTAATGGGTTAGTAGCTGTTAAAGTCAGGAACAAGCTGAGGTGCCGAGTTCGACCGATTGGATTTCCCTGATCCTTCGTTGCCTGTCAAGTGTTTTGAGAAGGAAACTACTATGTTCCACCGTTAATGAGGAAGCAGGTCTGAGAAAGCAAAGCGGGAGAACATGCACACACTCTCACTCCACCAGTTTTTCACTCTCCACTCCAAAATGATGAAGCACTTGTTTTCATTTTTCCAGCTCCTGAAATTCTCAGAATGCCTGTTTGGAAAGTCTGGAGAGAAGTGGTGTACTTCTTTGTGCTGGCCTGTCTCCACCGTGTGTTTTTGTTATTTCAGATTTGTTATTTGTGACCCCTTCAGTTCCTTTCACTGAGCACAACACGCTTCAGATAGAGATGTGTTGATCGCACCTCACTGATGGATATGTCCATGCACGCAATCTCCACGGTGGACCAGAGGACGAATGGACCAGAAGATACTTGCTGTATTGTCTATCTGTGCAAGCAGCTTCTTACAACCCATATTTACTTTATTGATTATCTATTGAGGTCATAGTAATTATGATGGATCAGAGGAGGAAGTCAGGTGACGAAGGAGTGTGAAAGTCCACATATGGAGGAGGAGGAGGATGGGGTGGATGGATGAATCAAACGCACCCAAACTTTCATCCAGGACATTGGCTTATTTTCACTTTAAGTAAACTAGAAATAAAAACAAATAGGAGCTAGTTCAGGTTCAGCCTCCCAGATGAGCAACAATGACCTTTACTGCTTCTTGTGTTTGATGGTTTTGCTCATCATGTGAAAAGCTGCTTTGTATCTTTGAGTGTGATAAAGTCTTAATAACACTAGTTCTCAGAATAGACTTTAATGGGGAAGTTATGTAGCACATGATTTCAAAGGTTAATCAATCAATCACAGTAATTTGTGTGGTCCAGTTGTGGACACTTGTGATTGATTCCCTAAACTTTCCTCTTTCCTTGAAGTTAAAGTACATACCAGTGTGTTTAAACAAACAGTCGTTCTGGCACCGTGTGCACGTCGGTGGCAACCGCTCCCCGACATTTTTAACATTTCTGAGCCATCATCTGGAGATTAAAAGCCCTCGCTGTGGTTGAGAATAAAGCGAACCATCTATCTCTTATTATTTATTGCCTCCAAGTCTTTGACACGTCCAAGCACCTGTATCCACACATGTGAGGTGCGTTTGTGAGAGAGAACATCGGGTTCCCAGCTGGCCCTCCCTCCTCACCTGTTGAACGCAGCTTAGATTTATAACTGAGGAAGGTTACAGTAGCTGTCTGGTCACCAGGAGCAGGTAGACTCAGTCTTTAGGGAGAACAAACTTCTCAACGAGTCACAACAAACACACATTCAAGAGTTCTGTCATCACCCTGACCTTTGACCTCTTGGTCAAAGGTCCATTGGACGATGGCTGTTTTTATTTTTGATTCATTGGATTTATCAGGGCAATTGTTTACTCTATAAGCAAAATCATTGTCTATAATCATCAAATTGCTGGTTTTGTATCAACAGTCCAAAAACCAGTCAATTGGCAAAGTGAGTGTTGTGGTTCAGGCTGAAATATCTTGACCGTCATTGGATGGAAATGTTATGGTCCCCAGAGGATGAATCCTAATGATGCTGATTCTCTGACTCTTCTTGTGCCACCATGAGGCTCACATTTGTGGTTTCGACTGAAATGACTCAGCATCTATTGGATGGATTTATATGAAATCTGGTGCAACACGTTCATGCTCATCTCAGGATGAATCTTAATAACCTTACTGATCCCATCACCTGTACTCTCTTTAGTTTAGCACTGTGCAGACTCACAGAGCCGGAGACTCATTTTGCTCGCTGCCAGTTTATTTTCTATTGATCAGCTTATCGATCACTCAGCTAATCATTTGAGCACTAATACTACTAATTTAAACTTCAGTTACCTTTGTAGTTTCTGTGACTACATTTAAAGAGGAAATTCACAGCGTTGGGCTCAGGGAGTCTTTTTGTCCTCAGACTCCATCTCTGCAGCCTTTTTCTCCTGCAGCAGCTGTCGAGATCATTTGGCACGATTAACCTCGTCCTCTGTTCCGCCGACTTCTTTTAGACTCCACACGTTGCTCAAGGGCTGATTTATCACACCGGCTTTAATTGGAAGCTTTGGAAGCTGTGTCGCCGCTGCAGAGCTCCGGCAAAGCCTTTTCAAAATCATATCGACTTTATTGTACTGCAGCTCCGGCAGCGATGAGAGCAGGCCGAGGGGATTTCAGTTGCTTATTATAGCAGAGAACTGTAAACTGAATTAACTTTCATTCGTGTTCAATGGCAACTCATCGCAGACTAAATTCAATTTCTGTTTCTTCCTCAGACCTGTGTAAGATTTGATGACACGCACTTGGCTTAAACTCTTGCTGATGGTTTGGTTTGCACCAAGCGGCAACCTCCAGCACTGAAAAATGTGGAAGTGCAAAAAAGCTGCAGTTCCTCGAATAACCGCTAGAGCAGGCTGCAGAAGGGAGTCAATTACATTTGAGCCCCATGTTAAAATGTCCGATTTTACCACAGAAAAAAACATATTTACAGCCTGGTTCAAAACATGGCTCTAGTCTCATAAGCTGTTTTTCTACTCCATGACAACTCTGGGGGGGGGGCGAATTTTTTTATAAGGCGTTCATTTAAAATATACAGCATACATCATTATGCACAATTCATAGCTGTCAATCTAAGTGGCGCCACTTTGATTGACAACTAGCCACTGACGGTCTAAAGGGCGTCACCCCGGCTAATTCTAGTCACTGAATTTGGGAAAGAGATCGTCGTGGGGTCAGCTGGCTAGCAACGATATTTAGCATTTAACCTAGCTGGTTAGCCGTAGCTAGTTTGATTATTTTGAAAAAACAGCTTTTTTCAGCAGCTTTTTTCAGCCAATAGCGTTCATTCGACCCGCCTCAGCTCCGCCCTCGCTCCACCTCTTTGTCCATATTTGGAGTAACCGGAGGTAGGCTACCAAGATGGCTACGCACTACGATTTGCTTCATTTTTGCTCTTCAGAAACCTATGGGTGACGTCACGGACACTACGTCCATATTTTATACAGTCTATGGTTTGCACTTGTTTAATGTGTAGTTTTTAGCCATTATGAGACTTAAATATAATCAGAGAGGGAACTTGCTCATACTGTAGATAATTCAAACAAGAGAGTGACGTAAACTAGTCATTAACAGACACAACACATTGTTCTTTGACTGTGAGGACAATAGGAATTACATAACCCTAATTGAAGTTTGAAAGATGTCTGCATGGCATTGAATCCCAGTAACATTAGCAGCTTCCTTTCTTTTGTCATGTAATGGTGACGGCAGTTTGGGGGTTGATCTCCTTTAAAGAAAACACACAGGAAGTCCATGTCAAAGTCATACTGTTGTGACAGACTGAGGGTAAACATGAAATGGATGGGGTGGGGTGATGAGCTCTCTCGGCCCCTCGTCATGGTATCTGTATGTGCATCTCCTCGTCAGATCCAAAACAGCCCTGATGCTAATTGAATTAACAGTCACAGGACAGAACACATGTTCCTCTGCCCACGTCTTTACAACAGCTGGAACCCGACGACGAGACGAGCACGTGATAAATCACACGGCCTCTAATTGGAGGACTCTTACCGAATTAGAAATATGTTTCTGATTTTTTATTACATCAGGATTTTCAATGCAGAACGTCTAAATATGTGGAGTCAAATGAGTCATGTTCAGAGATGGTGAAGTCATGAAGTCTGGAGCACAGAGGCAGATTTGCATTATGGTCTTGGTCTGGTCAGAGAGGAAGTGCAAACACCTGCCATGGTGCACGTACTCATTTAATGCATTGTTTAAAGACTGATAAGTGCAGCTTTAACTTTGACCTTCACAATAAAAGGCGCCGTTGCTGTTTTCTACTAAATCTTACTTGAGCTTGTTTGGCTGCAAGAAGCAAAACAGACTCTTACTGATCTGTTGAGCTTGAGGAAAACCCAACAACAATCGTCTGTCAGCTCTCGGCGTTGCAGCGCATGAGTGAATGGATTATACAAGGAGCGGTGGCTTATGGCCATGTATTTAGTAACTGCATGGTAGCGACATGTGCATAGATACAGCAGAGAAAACAAACAGGAACGCCCAGTCTTTAACATGATGGAGTAATCAAGAGCTGCTGGAAAGAATGTCAACAAGGAGCCAAGAGCATGCAGGAGACGGCGAAGCGAGGGGGGGAAAGACTGCAGAACATACAGTTGCATAAATTACATGCAATTTAATTTCATGGCCCTACAAACTGTTTTTAAAGCTGTGTTTTTCTGAGCAACACTTGCTGAACGTGCGCCCTTCTATCCGGCATCGCTAAGCTGCTCTGACCGATGCGACAGCTGTGGGTGCAATGCCTCGCCGGAGGACACTTCCTCGTTACGGGCCAGAGGAGTTCGGAGACTTTCATGTTCCCCGCCCGTATATCTCCGGGCCGTCCACTGATTCGACGTGACAACTTTTCCATCTCACACTTGCTTCCACTGCGTCTCTGCTCCTGATGTTTAATCATGACCATCCAGGAGAAAAATCCATGTTAAATCTGCTCCGTCGGCCGCATTGGGCGTGGGGGGAAACGTTCCACTGGGCGCTGGGGGACACAGATCTGTTTCTTGGCAAAGCCTGAGTCAGACTCATGAAACTGGACCTCACCCAGACAGCTCTCTCTCCCCCTCTTCGTCCCTCCCTTTCTCTCTGTCTTATTCTCTGTTTATCTTTCACTTTAGCCGTTTCTCTGTCTGACTACCTGTTTTTTCTTCCGTGCTTGTTTCTTTCCTCCTCATTTACCCAACGGAGATCCGTTGATCTCTTCAGGTTTGCTTATCACTCAGCGTTTCTGGATGAGCCACCATGTTTTTCACGTTTGAATCGCCAAACTGGAGATCAGTCACGGCTCAGGTGCGTTTGTCCGGTCACGCACAGGAAGGATTTACACTGATGTCCAAATGGAAGAGAGACAGTCAACGATGTAGTGATATATTTTACTTCAAATTCCGTCTTTCTCAGGTCAAATCGAACAACAAAATCATCTGTAAAAGTAAAAAAAAAAGTGTCATGACGCATTCATTTTTGTCTCATGCAATGTTAGTGTGATTACAGACATCAGTCTCTGGATCATGGAGGCAATAAAAGCCAGGATGCAGGAAATCGGCCAGACTCAGTGAAGCATGTTAATCTCAAATACAGGCCAATAAGTTTCCCATCCTTTACAATCCCTAACATACAGGGATGTAAGTGTTGGTATGTTCAATTGCATTGCACCAAAAAAACAAGGGGGATTCCCACCTCGCTCAGATCAGCCCGGTCCCTCCATTAAAGACGAGCATCTCCCGTAAACAAACGTCTTGTTTTGCTTCCATAAACCATACGTCTCAGCCCGCCCTTCCTTCCCGGCCCCTTGTCATTAATAGCGAATTAAATAAGCCGACATCTGGCGAACACGGCTTCAGCTGAAGGTGTGACTTTTAGAGCCGCCTTCCGTGTAATTACTTCCGAGCGACATCAAAGGCGGCGGCCATTCTTTCCGTGCTGCGGCACAAGACTTAATGTGCTACGAATTTGTACCGAACATTCCTCAGTAATGTCCCTTTGTCTGCTCCCGGATAATAGCTGGTGAGGTTGTGGAAATCAAGATGCCAGAACGCTGACTTTGCTTTCTGACTGCTGTCGTGATTCCAGGTGAAATTAAAGCCACTCTTCCTATTGATATCTTTATTGACCATTTTACTGATTTGATACCGTCTCAGTCATCAAATCGGAATCGTTTCCAGCAGCTTGAAGCTTTACAGAACATTTTGTTGCTTCATGATTTGAATGCTCGAGATCAACGATATGTTACTACTTTGCTTTTACTGCATTTAAGAGGCAGATCAAGTAACTAACATGTTAACTGGAGAGTAAATTGATCATGAGCTCGACCCCTTTCCTTTAATGCATTAATCTCAGCTAAACACCAACATGGATCTCACAGGTCTCAGCGCACAAGTAAATTCGGAAACACTTGGTCAAAATTGTGCCTGGATATATTTTTGACTGCAGCTCTTTGTTTCCTGATTGAGTGGATGTGTTGTTTGTTTTCCATCTCCAAAGCTAAATGACTGAATGGTATAGATGTTGAGATATTGTTGGCTGGATTTATGAAGTTGGTTTGGTTGATAACTCTCATGTATCATGTGACTTCGTATTGATTCGTTACCATTTTGCTTAAGGTTGCCTGATGATATAGTGTCACTAAGTTGAACCTCATCACCAATCTTCAGTGGTTTTTTTAATCCTGTTGTGCTTTTTTTTAAAAATTCTACTGTGTGTTTTTTTAAAATTGCTCATCAGTAGAAGTACTTTGCCTGTGCCTTTTAACTTAAACTGCATTTTTTTTTCAAACGAAGTATGCTGGAACATGCGAATTTCCCCATGGGGATGAATAAAGTATCTACCTACCTACCTCCCATCAAGTGACAGGGGGCCTTCACTGACCTCATAAAGATCTCAAATCATCATCTTCTCATCAATGCCGTTATTTCTATATATGTTCTATATGTGTTATATCATGTGTAGGACAGATGCAGGTATGATATGAGAAGTTCTGCAGTGTAAGAAAGTGAAGCATTTTATCTTGATAGAAGGAGTCGATTATATTTTGTTGCAGGCGAAAGAGTCATCTCCCATTGACTTACTGTATCCGACTGTACTCTACAATGTCGTCCATGTTTCCAGCTCTTAATCTCAAATTCACATGCGTATCTCGTTACGTCGGCGTATTAAGACCGACTTGGATGATTTATGGTTGCTGTGAGCTGAAAGAGCGACAGAGCCGGTGACTGATAACTATGTATCTGCACACTGCTGTTGACACTGTTTGACTTTGGAGTCGCCGCCAAGTCAATGGATTCATTCATTCACCTTCTCTGTCGTTGCAGCTGAGTGTGTGAGTATCAGTGTGTGTGTGTGTGTGAGAGAGAGAAAGTCGGGGAAAAGGCGGGTGGAAAGAGGGGGAGACTCATATTTAACCTGTAACTTGAGAAGCTGATAACAAGGAGAGAATGAAGAATGAGCTTGTGAGGAAGGAGTGTGTGCAGAGAGAGAGAGAGAGAGAGAAAAGAGCTCACGTCCCGTTTCCCCCTGATCTCCCTGGGAAATTCACTTCCATATTTTTTCTCCTCTCTCCTGTGTCTCCCCGTTTGGGAGGAGGGCGAGAATGGACCGAACAAGAGGGAGGAGAAAGCGAGGGGAATGGCTGTAGCTGGTAGCCAGACTTTGCTGCTTATTCAGCGCTCAGTGCTGCACTGCGCCGTTTCCAGTTGTGGGATGTTCAGATTTGCCTTTGGCTGCACTTCTCCCCGCTCTCGTGCACACATAAAGACTCTTTAGACGTTTTTATGCTCGTTTTCTCGGAGGAGGAGGAGTGAGAGAGGGGAGAGACAAGCCAGACCTATTAGCCTGGAGCCTCAAACACACACACACACACACACACACACACACACCAACTCTCTCTCTCTCTCTCTCTCTCTCACTCTCTCTCTCTCTGACACACACACACACTTGTACACTCCTCCAGCTCCGCGCTGCACCAAGGTAACAGCGAGTGGATTTAGCTTTAGCCATCTGGTCGGAGCGGAGCAGAGAGAGAGCCTCTCTGCTGCACAGAGGGGGAAAGAGAAAGGACGATGCAGCACTGAAACACTGAGAGAGAGAGAGACGAAGAGTGAAAGAGAGAACGACACACACACACTCACCCACACAAACTGAGACAGGATGGCCACCGCAGTGTTTCAGGTAAGGAGTGTGTCTGGTGTTCGAGTTCCTGGCTGTGCTCGGTTTCACAGCAGACCCTCCGCATTATGGATTTGCTGTATTTGGCAGGGAGGCTCTCAGATGTGTGTGTGTGTGTGTCACCTGGCACAGATGCAGGACTGGTACATTCATGTTTGTGGGATTGACTGTATGTCAGTTTTTCCATGTGCATTCACACAGTAGATGTGCAGTTTGTGTGTGTGTGAAAAAGTGATCGTTACATGTGTGTGTGTGTGTGTTTGCACAGAGCATTTGCTGCGTCGAGTGTGTCGGCTGTCTGGATGACAGGAATGTGTTGAGCACGTAAGAGCGTTAGATTTGAATTGGTGATTGTTGCATTAGTGTAGACTTTGTTACGTTTATGCATGTGAAGCAGTGCTTGTTTCTGTAGTGCTCGTCTCTGTGTGTGGTCTCCTCGGCTTACCATGTTCTGTGGTCGCTGGCCCACGGTCGTGGCAGAGTGACAGTCGTGGCATGTGTCCTCTTGTTTTCAGCTTTCTCTCATTTTTTCTCCTTTATGCATAAAAACAGTTTGTTGTAATCGAATCCTTTGTGACTCGGGGAGGTCAAACGTTTTGAAAAAAAAAAAAAAACTGCCAGCAAACATTTGTGGCCGAAAGTGATATTTCATCTTACGAAAAAAAGTGCTATGTTTTCCATGTGAATGAGAAAGTGTGCGAACCTTCTTTGGCTGATTTCAGGGTTGGTGTTTTCTGCAGCCATGAACTCAGCCGCAGTGTTTCACAACAGGACCTTGCAAAAGTTGTTGCACAGGAAAAAAAAAAAAAAAAGCACCTCGGGCGTGAGAAAACCCGACAGCACTTTGGGAATTTTTGGCACTTAAACTGAGTTACAATTGCCTCCAATTTGCTGCAAACTGGGGGAAAAAAAGAATAAGAGCATGGAGTGAAAACATGGAACATGTTCTTAAACAGATTGGCAGGACAGAAGTGTACACTGACAACCGTGATCATCCCCGTCAGCCCTGTCTGTGTGGGTGTCTGGATTCTGTAGCAGGATACTAAACCACATTATACTATGTGAGGCTTCGGTTGTGTTTAGCCCTTCAGATATATCCAAATTAAATTGGCTTCAATGCCTTCATGTACTGTAGTTTGTTCCCATTAGTTGGTGTCATCCCTGTGATGTTCAGGTCTGTCTCCAGCTCTCTGGTCATCGTACGTCCTGCACAACAGACTGTATTGTACATGGCAGCTTCATCATACACCCGGAGGTTTGCAGTGTATTCTATACTGGACTTGGTTTGTGGTAATTGGATTAAACACTTTCTTCAGGAATATGCCCCCATGTGAGAACAATATAAACTAAAACACCTGAGGTCTTAAAGCTGCATTTTGAAGCCGGGCCCCTCTGTTGGACAGCTCACACAAGGTTTGGTTGTCACTTTGGGGAGGGGTCTTACAGTGGTCAACATGTGGCTTAGAAATTAAACGAAGAAGCAGTGGAATGTCCAATTATGAGCTGAAAAAACAATGAGCTGAAAGATGCTAAAACGGTATCGATAGAGCTGCACAGCTGAGTTCATTCATCACTACGAGTCATGTGATCCGTTGTTAATGTAAAAAAAAACACTTTTTAAATGCTACGTTGGAATGTGTAATATGTGACATCCGGTTCGTCGTAACTGGTCTGATGTGTGACCTCACATTCCTTGGATTCATTCCTCGTCCGACATAAATGTAACGCAGCCCGGACAGCGGCATTACCCATGACTCCCGGTTTGTGTGGGAATGGCGTACATCCACTGGCAGGGAGCCCGTGCCGGACTGGATTTCAGAGGAGACATTTTTCATCATTACCATCTGCCAGGGAAACAGTGCTCCAGTCAACCCCCCCTCCCTCCTTTAGGCAACTCATGATAGATGCCTAACCACAGTCACACACAACCGCACATGCAGCCAGGACAGCCACATAGGAAGGTTTGGGAAGGTGTGTGTTGAGTGCCTGAGTGTGTGTGTGTGTGTGTGCACGTCTCTGGGATTAGGCAGTGGTCCATGACCATATACTGTAAAACCACCAGCATGAATTCTCATGCTTCTCTGCTGACGTAATCCTTCCTTGGTGTGTGTGCATCTGTGCTTCAGACACAGCTCAACCTCTCGCATTACTGCGAATCGTAAGAGAGAGCGTTTCTCTTTGTTTTTTCTCATGGATTCAGAACAGACTGGGCAACATACTTTTACTAGATCAATGTTTTAAAAACTAATTTTTAAAACTGGAAGCTTTGTTTCAATCCATAACACGACATAGACCAACACCTCTTTTCTCCACATTCATTTAAAGATGGACACAGATTGATAGATAGAAGCATAGATGATAGATAGGATAGATGGATAGATAGAAGGATAGAAGGATAGATAGAAGGATAGATGGATAGATGGATAGACAGAAGGATAGATGGATAAATAGAAGGATAGATGGATGGATGGATAGATGGATAGACAGAAGGATAGATAGAAGGATAGATGGATAGACAGAAGGATAGATGGATAGACAGAAGGATAGATGGATAGACAGAAGGATAGATGGATGGATAGAAGGATAGATGGATAGATGGATAGACAGAAGGATAGATAGAAGGATAGATGGATAGACAGAAGGATAGATAGAAGGATAGATGGATGGATGGATGGATGGATAGAAGGATAGATAGATGATAGACAGAAGGATAGATGGATGGATAGAAGGATAGATAGATGATAGACAGAAGGATAGATGGATGGATGGATAGACAGAAGGATAGATGGATGGATAGAAGGATAGATAGATGATAGACAGAAGGATAGATGGATGGATGGATAGAAGGATAGATAGATGATAGACAGAAGGATAGATGGATAGACAGACGGATAGATGGATGGATAGATGGATAGATAGAAGGATAGATGGATAGACAGATGGACAGATAGATGGATAGATAGAAGGATAGATGGATAGATAGATGGATAGACAGACCTTGGCGCTGGCCCATGATTCAAGGGCATGAAAGTACATTGAAATGTAAGCAAGTGAGAATTCACTCAATGTTATGCTCAAGTACAAAGTTAGCATATAGAATAGACTAAATCAATACATGGCTTCATACATATCATGTGTGTATGAATGTATAATGTCGTTTTAATGTAATAGAAGTTATGTTGCATCAACAAAATGCTCTGCAGGACTGAAATCTGTGCACAGCAGTTTATTTACACCTTTTGTCCTCTGGACTAAACGCTGGCAAATACTCCGAACCAGCAATACATTAGCAACATAAATAATCCATAGCTGTGCCAAAGCATAACGCCGTACAGTTGGGCTTTTAGTATAATTAATAGCATCCAGTGAGGGCACAGTAAAAGCTTTGCATTTTTCAAGGGCGTCATATAATGTTTCACTTGTGGTGGTTACTGAGCAGGTTGTCTGGCACACATGAGAAAGTGCTGTCATAGGCCCAGAGGAAGGCCTTTAAAGAGTGTATGAAGGAACATATCCGGAGACGAATGTTGCAGTTAAAACGAACAGCGGACCCCTTCAGAATTTACTGCCTGGAGACTGTGGCAGCCAAGACACCACAGAGCCCACCAACCTGGACCAGATCTCAGCCGTTCACTCGCTCAGAGCTGATGTCACCTTTTCACTTTTATTGTTTGGTTTCATTTTGTGCTGCAAATCAAATTCGCTCTGACCAACATTCTGCCTTGAATCGGGTTTGTATTTCAGACTTTTTTGGGTAGAAAGCTGTGATCAGTCAAGCTCAGCTCTAAATGAAACCACTTGCCCACAATCCCCGTTTCTCCCCATTTGTCTCTGGTGATAACCGGTGCCAGCGCAGCCAGACCAAAGCAGACCCTCGCAGTCTAATACCCCTTAAACAGAGTAACTCCTCATAATACCCCGAAAAAGAGGAACATTATGGTGAAACATTTAATGAGGGCTAATCTTTTAAATGACTCCATGCAATCAAGCTTAAAGCCTGGTATAATGGAGCTCATAGTCGAGGAATGTATTTAAAAAGAGGGGAAAAAACGTTCCCAGTCTTTTTAGTTTTCTTCACATTTTTGATCACCAGATGACGTTGTTCTCTATTTGCTGACCTGTCAGTGACCAAACCACTCGAACACTGTCACCTTGTCGTGTTGTTTCTAGCAGAGGACGCCATGTTGTTGTCGAGGTAAACGGCCTCATTTGACCCTCGCAGGGCTCCGTCTCAGGAACACACAGCTCAGTTGGCTTCAAAGCAACCTGATGCTTATTGAATGTGGCTTCTTCAGTGAAGCTCAGCTTGTGTTCAGGGCCATGTGGAGAGTTTTGAGTTTGCAGATCTATAGGTTTATTTGATGCCCTGATCCCCTCAGATGCACAGGCGAGGATGTCGTACGTTGATGGAGGTAGAATTTAACTTGTTCTGGGGACGTTTCAGTATCTGTTTGAGGTCAGTAAATCTTTGCTTTCGATCTTTTGTCCTGTGTATGACACAGAACAGTACAGACACTTTTGTATCAGTTTGTCATCCAACAGTCGAGGAGATTAACAATTTACATAGCAACTTTCTCATCTGTTTTCAATCTCAGTGATTAAACCCTCTAAGTGTAATTTTGCCTTGTAACCGGTTTGGACGATGGAGCCTCGTCTGGATGTTTCGCCCAGTTGAGGGAGGAGTTGGTCTCTCCCTCGTCCTATTTAACAAAGTGAGGATTTGTTGAAGCATTTGTCAAGAGATGCTGGTTTGTCCAACGATCATGCAGAAGCACAGACAGTAGTTTAATGTGAAATGGAGATCCTGTCCAATTCTTTTAGGTCTGCAGGATGTTTGAGAGACTCAGCAATTTTGCACAAATTCAGTAGTTAAATTGAAAAAAAAACGTCATCATCTTTATCCTGGTGAACTAACCTGCACCACGAGCCGAGTTTGATATGATTTACTTGCCGACTTTATTCCATCTGTGTGAATCTAAAGGACTTTGACACGCTGCCACTTTGAACCTCTGTGGTCACATTTTACATCAGCGAACACAGCTTCTTCTGAGATTTACGGCAGATTTGGAGAAGCAGCTCCTGGCTGTGCTCTAAAGGCATCGACTTGTGTGAGATGTGTTGTTGGAAAGCAGAGGAGCAGCCACCAGGAAGGAATGGAGTGGGCGGGGGCTTTTTCTAAAATAACCATCTGTCTCCATTGAATTTGATAACATTTTTTCGACTTTGACCATAATAACCATCTAAACCCTGGTTCGAAAAGTCCTTATCCTTGTCCCGCCCCATGTGTCAATCAAATGTGCAAAGTAAAAAAAGTCATCCTAAATCATCTGTCTGTGTTTCCAGTTAAACCCAGGTCCCAGATGAGGATGGGCATACTGATTTTACTGGAAATCTCTTGAAGTAAAATGCACCTTTTTACTGGGAAAAATGGCAAATATTGATAGTTCAAACTAATATATGTGTAATTAATCTTCATGTCACCCAATAAAGTGACTTTCAGATTCACTTAAATCTAAAACAATGAAGCTGCAGTTTGTTTCCATATGACTGAGCATCCATGTGAACACTATGTGAAGTATGTGCCCTGTGTGTGTGTGTGCCCTGTGTGTATGTGTGTGTGTGTGTGTGCGCGCCAGCAGTCGACCAGGCGGGTGGAGAGGTTGTTTTCTTTTTTTTTTTTTCTTATCAAGCCTTCATGTCTCTGTGAGGAATGTTTATAGAAAGCAGACCTGTTTCCTTCGTTTTGCCAGAAAGCCCTCATGTTGTTGTTTGCTTTCCATGGCTGATTGATGGGGAAAGGGGGCCGGGTCTCCGACAGAAAGACAGGAAACATCGGTGCCAGGTTCCTGAATCTTCGAGACTCGAGGACCCGTGTGCTAAAAGATGAGGAGACGTTTGTCTGGCCCCCGATCTTGGAAACCTGTTGGCTATCGTCTCACAACGATTGAGCCTCCGGGGGCAACGGCCAATGTTTCGGGGCATCCGGTGCAGCCGGTGGATAGTCTTGGCCTGGATGACGGATACCTGGGCCAAGGCTTCCTCTACCATGTTTACAGTCCCATTACAAACTTGAAATGGTAAGAACAAGCAAAATCATCGTCAGACGGTAGCCAACAGGTTCCCAAACTACATTTTGTCTGAAGACGTTTGGCCTCTTTTGCCCTGTTTACCTGCATCCAAGTAAAGCCTGCTCAAACGTGATTGGTCAATGCTGCTCTGGCTACAAATGGAAACCAGAATGCTTTGGACACCAAAATCCTGCTGCACTTACAGATGCCAGATTCATATGCAGATGTCTGTTTAGAGAGATAGCTCGACCCTTAACAACATGTGTATACAACATAAATCTTCTGTCTTTAAAATGCAATATTTCAGGTACTTTTTCTGTCTATGTTTTGGATGATAGTCAGGATGATGATGTTTCTATAAATCATTGTGTTCCACGTGGATATTTCTACGTTAAAAAGGAGGCTCATTGTAACTGCTTTGTAAAAGCTGGAATTAAACTTTAATGACCTGCCTTGTTTACGACCTGCTAATTGCAGTGTTGATTTTTGCCTTCCTGGACATATTATTAATATTTATTATAGTAATATTGCTGCTGGAAACAGAGCAGCAGTGATTAATGCTTGGAGATCTATGAATGTATTGATTGATTCTGTCAGTAGATTTTAAATACATATTAAACGTCAAAGCTGACTGTGTCCAAAACAATAGAGAAAAAAAAGAGAATCTCAGTTTTTGCTTATTCTCTAACGTTTCCCATATTCGACTGTTGATGCCTGCATGAGGAAAAGCGTTTTCCAGGGAGTTGAAAGAGAGGTAGATAAAGGAGGCCGAGGAGAAAGAGAAGGACAGAGAGACACTTTGGTGGGATTAAATGTGAAACCCAAACCTGCCCATCCATCTGTCATTAGATACAGTGCAGTGTGTGGGTGTGAGGGCGAGTGAGTGTGGCACCGAGATCCTTGCATGGTAACCTACAGTAAGCCTGAGTTGTGAGTGAACAGCTCATCCTGTCGCGGTGTGTTAAATGTCAGCAGGGTTGCCTCTTCGCCCAGGCTCGCCTCAGCATGTCCCATTCACCTCCTGACAACAACAGGCACTCCTCATGCAAAATCGAAAGCTGAACGAAAACAACATCGCCACAACGTCCAAGTAGTTCTGGAGTGGAGCTTTCAGTCGTATCCATAGACTGTATAAAATATGGACGTAGTGTCTGTGACGTCACCCATAGGTTTCTGAAGAGCAAAAATGAAGCAAATCGTAGTGCGTAGCCATCTTGGTAGCCTACCTCCGGTTACTCCAAATATGGACAAAGAGGTGGAGCGAGGGCGGAGCTGAGGCGGGTCGAATGAACGCTATTGGCTGAAAAAAGCAGCTTTATTCGAAATAATCAAACTAGCTACGGCTAACCAGCTAGGTTAAATGCTAAAGATCGTTGCTAGCCTTCTAACCCCACGACGATCTCTTTCCCAAACTCAGTGACTAGAATTAGCCGGGGTGACGCCCTTTAGACCGTCAGTGGCTAGTTGTCAATCAAAGTGGCGCCACTTAGATTGACAGCTATGAATTGTGCGTAATGATGTATGCTGTATATTTTAAAGGAACGCCTTAAAAAAAAATTCGCCCCCCCCCAGAGTTGTCATGGAGTAGAAAAACAGCTTATGAGACTAGAGCCATGTTTTGAACCAGGCTGTAAATATGTTTTTTTCTGTGGTAAAATCGGACATTTTAACATGGGGCTCAAATGTAATTGACTCCTTTCTGCAGCCTGCTCTAGCGGCTATTCGAGGAACTGCAGCTTTTTTGCACTTCCGCATTGGCTTCATTTTTCAGCGCCGGAGGTTGCCGCTGGTCGTATCACATGGTCTTCATCTGCAAATGGACCAGTTGCAAGATGCAGAAAAACGACAATTTGAGCTTTACATATAGTTCAATGTCTGCTGATGAAGTTCATGCGATGTGGTTGAGAGCTCTGCACCAGCCGCTAAATGGACCTTGTGGTGAGATTGTTGGGTCCAATCCCGTGTCTTCAGTCTTTCCTCAGGAGCAGAGCGTGATGATATAAGCTCATGGTCGAGACTGTGGCGAATCCTGCACTCTTCCATGTTAAATATTAGTGTCCGCAGTCACCACAATAACTATAAGAACCACAGTATCACATTATGTGGTTATCTCTCTGTGTGTTTAAGGGCACAGTGGAAGGCATGCATCAAAATATTTCATTTAGTTTCTGACCTGGCAGCCGGTCCTGCGGTTTTAAGGGTAGAATAAACTTTACAGTCCCTCTCCACTCCAAAATATGGTTTCCTCATTGTTTCTTCACTGGGGGATGTTTGACCTTCGCTGAGCAGAGTTTGACACTAAGAGCCAGTTTTCACATTCGTCCGCTGAAGGAGGGAAGTTTCTTAGCTATAAATCTCAGTTTAACATTTGCAACATTACAGCTTGTTTGAAAGGCAGCTGCGCTCCAGTTCGCAGCTGATGCAAGTGTGATGTGAAGTCTCAGTGGGAGACGATTTGTGTCCAGCTGGTTTGATGTTAACAATATTTGCATATTCATAAGTTGTGGGAAAAGAAGTTGATGCGATTTTAAGAATTTAGACAAGATAATTGAATTTTTCTTTTGTGTAAAAACTCTCATACACACATTATTATTCCAGTATTTTTCTGTCTTTTATCTGCAGGGTATCTTTGTGTTGACCCTGATATCCTCTGCTGCTTTTGGCTCCCAGTCATTCCAGCAGTCTTTTTCCATTTAAGTGTCTCCTGTCTGACTTGTTCTGCTGTTGTCATGTCTTTACACTAACATCGCCTGCGAGCGAGCAGCTGTCCAATGACATCATGTGGAAAAATGTTCTCATCTTAACAGTGTCACTAAGATACAAAAATATGGAGATGCTGTAAGACGATTTTTCACTTCTGACAGAGGCTGAAGTTTCCCTCTGCTTCTCGTCTTTGAGCTGAGCGAAGCAAAACACCTCCCAGACATTTCTCTGTACTGTACCAGATGAAATGGATATTGATCTTCTCGTCTGTCTCCGGATGAGACAGCAAACAAGCACTTTGTCCAAAATGTTGAAAAGTTGCTTCAGTACAGATTTGAAGTGGCGCAGATGGTGGAAACAACTTCAATTGGTTTGTTTCCCATCAGAGCAGAGTGGAAATATGAGCAGATCTTTAAGCAAAGGACTTTCACTGTGGACGCCAAAGGGCGGACACCCCCCCCTCAGCACTGATTCTTCATGGCTGCCGTCTTCCCTCGCCCACGCCCCCCCTCCTCCTCCTCGTCCTCCTCCGCCGCTTGGCCCGGTGCCAGACAGCCAGAGCCATGCCGAATGTGTAAATTAGCGTGCTGGTAAATACGGCTGTTAGCTGAAAGAGCCTGGGAAGGGAACGTGACCCCCGCTGTAACTCTGGAACAAAAGAAACAAGCCGTAGCTTCTCCCCTCTCCTCGCCGTCAGCCCTGTCCAACAAAGACGGGGTGAGAATGAACAGGCGTCTCCGGCCGACGGCGGGCCGCTCTGAGCCCCCGGCCGTGGAGAAGAAACATGGCAGGGACACGCAGAGGCTGTCAGATCCTCCCACACCAGCACAGGAACATAAAGCAAAAGTGTTTTTTATCACTGTGTGTTGTTTATCTTCATATTTCATCTACCACAGTTTTATCTCAGCTCGGCTGTTTGCTACTGCAGTGACGTCGATCTTAATCTCTGTGAAGATACACAAACTTGTTCCATGACGCTTTGATTAACAGTACAAACAAACAGGAGCAGACAGGGATGGTGCAAACACACAGTTTTGGCCTGCGAATAACAATTCTGTTATTCTCAATGTGATTAATCGGCTTTAGCGTTAAGAGTTTCAAGGTGTCCGAGGTGACTTCATGACTTCTTCAAATGTCTGTTTATGTTTGACCAACAATCAGAAACCCAAACACATCCACATACATAAGATAAGATAAGATAAGATAACTTTTATTGATCCTTCTTAGGGGAAATTTACTTGTCACAGCAGCAGTAACAGACAGTAAACAGTAACTCAAAAATAAATACCAGAAAGTGGTTAGTTAAAAATTAAGGCAGCAATAAAAAACAAGAAACAATAAGTGGCATAAGACAATAAAGTGACAAGTGAGGTTGAGTATTTACATTATGTTACATGTTTTCCTTGTCTTTGGCATCCAGAAGTAATAGACATACTATTATTCATATGAGAATAAAGATGCTATAAATGCTATTGCACAGAAATTTCTATGTTATTGCACTGAAAAGATATTACATTATTACATTATTTGCACTGTACAGCAGAAAAAATGCAGTCATGACTTAAATGCAGTTATTTACTATAATGAGGTGTTAAAGAGTCTACATGTACATGTATCGAGACTGAGATATCGTTTGGTATTTTTACTTGAAAAATGACTGAAACAACCATTAAAATAGTTGCAGATAATTTTTTTTCTCGATCGACTGATTGATTTATGGACTCATCGTTGCTGCTCTAAGAAATTTCACTGTACACAAGACAGACACAAAACAAGAAGCAGACACAAACACACACACACACATGCCCTCATTCCTGACGTGTCCTGAGACGTAAATCAGCAGCGCTGAGACGAGCAGCAGTGTTTGGAGACTCTTGTTCTGTCGTGTGCATGTCCTGCCGTCCAATCTGCTCCGTAAATCTGAGATTTTCCACAGCCTGTCCTGGAGGAAAACAGACGCCATAACTTTCACAGAGACGGACAGAAGAAATGATCTAAAGGAATTTAGGTGTAGACAGGTAGAAAGAGGCAAATTAATGAACACGTTGACATCAAGAGAAGATGCAGCAAATGTAGAAATTAGGGCTGCACAATTAATCGAATTTTAATCACGATCACGATTTTGGCTGCCACGATTAAATTAAGATGATCGTCGGCGATTTTAACATTTAAAAAGCGAGCTCTGTTGCATGTCAAATCAAGCACTTTCTCAACCCAATAGTCAGCCAACCACCAGGGGGCGACCCATAGGTTAGGGCCTCATCATTACGCTGCCTAAACAGCAAGCGAGCGAACCCTGCAGCAGCGGTAGCTTCAAATGATTAAACTGTGAGAGAGTGCAATGTCGGGAGCAGCAGGCAGTGACAGTGAGGAGCCGCTAGTGCCTCGTAAAGGAGCAACATCTACTGTTGACTTATTTCCACTGCGCTGGTGCTAGTGCTAGTTCGGAGCTAGTGTCTGACTTAGCACCAGTTCTTCGTGTTTCCACCACGTAATCACTGGCTCCAGGTGCTAAAAACCGGTGCTTAACAGGCACCAACACTTCGCTGGTCCAGAGCTAAGCACAGACTACGTCAGGGGCTGGGGGCGGGGTTATCGATAGTGCCAGTCGCAATTGCGACCGGCTTTTCGGACACACAAGCGGTAATTTGTGTTCGTTTTCGCCAGGACGTCCCTGGTCTGATGGCAGATATATTGAACTGACTCCACTAAATCCCTGTCTGTGTCCAGCGCCAACCCAGACAACCATAACAGCAACTCTGCACCGGGCGACACCGTATCCATCCACCTCTCAAAGGCACGCTGAAATAACGGATGCAATAAGGCCGGTTTTCTGTTTGTTTGCACTTTATAATTGCATTTTGCAATAGCATATTTATTTTTTTCCCTTTGTCTTTGGGTGAATTTTAGTTTATTGTTTGATTTATGATTATTTTAAGTTTCAATTTGAAGACTTGTTTGTTTTTTTAAAAAAGTGCAATAAAAAGGTACGTTTTACCTAACATAATGAATAATCGTGATTATTAATCGTGATTACAATATTGATAAAAATAATCGTGATTATCATTTTGGCCATAATCGTGCAGCCCGAGTAGAAATTAGAGATAGAGAAGCAGATAAAGGCGAACTGATAGGGCACGGGTGCTTGGACCCGCGCTCTCCCATCATTCCTTTGTGCTTTGATAACATCCCAATAAGTCCATACGGGCCGGCACTCTGGCACACTCCACCATCACGGCGGCAGAAAGGCCTTCTGTTACTGGTTACGGCTCACAAATTGAATTTGCACACTGAATAGTTCTGCTGGGATGTGCCAGATGCAAGGAGCTGGATAAACATAAAAGCACTCAGGGCGGCCGTGTGTTTATACGCCAGCTCCGAGGGCAGCACTGTTCCAGCTGCAGCTCACGTCCTCGCGCTCTTTTCCACGGTGGAAACGGGCGGCCATCATCGCGCTGCCCGGAGCTCGAACACGCCACGATTTGTCTACATTAAGTTTGAGA
The DNA here is from genome assembly GCA_037975185.1 of Centropyge bicolor. Lineage (NCBI taxonomy): Eukaryota > Metazoa > Chordata > Actinopteri > Pomacanthidae > Centropyge > Centropyge bicolor. Next base: position 506,763 of record JBBMOC010000003.1, read on the forward strand.
TTTATAGACATAAGCAAAGCAGATTTTCCTGCAGGTTGTTTACACAAATAATCAATCAGTGCATCATTTATTTAAGGCTCTGCACCGGTCCCATCGTTAGCCGGGGTCATTATCATATTCATCGGTTACATACTGGAACACGACTGTCTCTGGAGTGTGTCAGCAGCCAACAGGAAGCTGACTCCATGTGAACGCTGTCCCAGCAGCCGGAGACGTCTCACATGGACTCTTGTCTGCAGGAAATGGGCCCTTGTTTATTGCCGTTAACACAAGCATGTACGGAATGCAACAACACAATTATTCTTTATTATATTACGCTCATTTGAATACTCCCGATAGCATCAACACACACTCTGGCCAGACCTCCTCCCCACGCACAGCAGAGCACGGACAAAGGCTGTGTGTGGGTTTTCATCTCAATTCAGACGTGATTCAGAAGCCAGTGGTCCATTGTATTACTTACCAATATTAGTACGTTGATGACCTTTATCAGTTGTCTACATGATGATTCAGATGTAAAAATATACATTCTAGGATAGTTCTTGGCTGGTGGTTTGTTCTGATCTTGTTTTGTGATAGCTTGAAAGTACTCTTACATAATACATGTGAGTGTTACAATACTGAAAATCTGAACACATCTTTCAAATTGGCTTATTAATGGAAGATGCTCACAGTGACAGTGTCGACATGCTGATGTTGAACAGGTATAATGTTTGCCATCTTCACCATATTACAGTTGATGCTGATGGAAATATTTAGTTTTCAGGCATTTAACCATAAACCAAAAATGTTGGACAAAAGTAAATTTTGACTTCATGACAGACAGACAGAGTACTTTATTAATCCCTTTGGGAGGTTCCCTCCGGGAAATTGACATCTCCATCGTTTCTCCTATATTGCACTGTTTAGAATACAAAATATAAAGTAGAATATAAGTAGAAAATATAAAAAATCTAGACACAATAAATTAGACAGTAGAGGTAACAGAAGTTTGAATGTGTATACCTGAGTGTGTACAAGGTACAATAGCAGCAGTGGTAATGCTAATACTATAGTGCATTATGGTAAATATAATCTAGTAATATGGTACTACAGTACTACAATAATAATACAATATAAAATAATACAATATAGCATATAGTAGTAGTATAATATAATATAGCATATACATTGTATGACATACATGTACATGTATAATACAATGATATAATGATATAGTAATGTAATGTTATATATACTGCACTCAACTACATATAATTATAATAGTAGTAATATACTACTACTAATAATAATATTAATATTAATATGTGGTATAATAATAATATATTATACTGCCCTGTGCTATATAGCATCAATATCAACAACAGCAGTGACAGAAATAATAGTAGTATAGTTAGCAATAATGATATTAATAACAAAAATGATATTAATAACGATGATGATGGCCCTCGATGAAAAGCTGAGAGATCACCAAAGTTATTGTAACTCATCTTCAGGGAAAAGTGAATGTCTGTATCAAATTTCATGTCAATCCATTCAATAGTTGTTGAGACATTTCAGTCAAAACCACAAATGTTGACCTCGTGGTGAAGCTGCAGGAAAATCAGGGGATCTCCAAAGTCAGCAGGACTCATCATGGACACACTGTACTCTCATGGCAATCTGTCTGATGTTAGTGGAAAGATAGAAAGTGTTGCACTGACCAAGCCTGTGTTTAACCTCGTGGTTTCCCACTCCTTCACCTCACCTGTTCCCTGCCTCTACATAAATATTCCCAGTGGTTTCTGGGAGATCCTGGCTGTGACGGTTTAGAGGCAACTACTTAGCATGAGGGGGAATGTGAGCTATTCTGATGTGGGCAGACCACCGACCCACTCAATCTGACCTTTACATCAGAGCTCTTATTACACTGGCGACGTTCACTCACTCGGCATCGATGTTGTCTCAAACATCACTTAGTCTGTTTAGCACAAATAAAAAATCTGAATTTTATTAGACTTGACATTAAACTAGTCTGTTGCCATATTGTTTGATATGTGAAGAAGAGACTTGTTCATGAAGCCTCTCTTTGTGTTCTTGCCTTCATGTTCGCTGGCACAGTGTCACATTTCATGATTAAATTTCCCATTAATCCCTCACAATGTATCAGACACTTTATCTGATGGTTGAGTCTTTGAATGAAAGTCTTCCCAGTCAAAGTAGTGCTCCTTGTATTCATCTACACGACCACACAAAAGCAAAATAACTGGGGCTGCACTGATGTGGATGTGTTTCCACAAGCATGGCCCAAGACGTCCAATTTGAAAGTTTATCACACACCAGGACACAGGATGACACTCTGATTTTAAACAATTGCACAACTCTTTAAGTTATTCAGCTGTGGTGTTTTTTCCCTCCACATCGATATTTGCAAAGTGAAAGTAGCTGCAATGTTCTGTCAAAACTTGTCAACACACTGTGGCAAAACCAGAGAACGAGAGTCAGGACCAGGCTTTGAATATGTGCGATGTGCTCTTTTTCACCTCTCTGCTTCACAGCTGCACACATTCACACATAACAGCTGCAAATTTACGAGATCCAAAATGCTGAGCGCTGAACGTCTCCATTACAGAGCTGAAAACTTTGTTCGATCGGTTGCACCATCATGGTCGTTCCTGCAGGAGAAAACACTCCTGTCAGCTTGGATCATGTTAAGAAATACATCACTGAAGAATGTTTATAATTTGAATTAGACTCTGTAATATTATGGTTTACTACATTTCATCATATTGGTATGTTAGACCTCAGTTTGAAGCTGAGCAGAGCTCTGATGGGAATCTGTGTACTAATAAGAATGTTGAATGGTCCAGTGCCGACACCAGGAACACCAGAACTAACAACAGTGAGGGAGCTGTCAATCGCTGTTTGTACACGCCCACCGAGAAGAGGCACACTCCTGCAAAATAAGTGAGAACACCTGTGTGGAGTGTTCAGACTTTAACTGTTGATGTCAACACAACAGGAACAAACTATATCGTGTCACTTATCAACATTGGTCACAAACCTCTCTCAATCACCCAGTTTTATATGTTTGGGTTCCTCAGAATCAAGAAAGGAGCATTTTCAGATTTCTTTGTGCAAACTTGGAAACAGGATCCTCCAAAAGCTCGGCAATAACTTTGCTCTGAGGGCATGCAAACGTCATGCATACACGTCAAACATATTGTGAGTGTAGGTGGACGAGCTGTGGACAGGCTGCAGGCAGAGTCAGCCTCAGGTGAAAACACTGACCAGGCCTGAGGAGTCAGGGCAGATGAGGGGCACCCGCAGGAGCAGGACCTCTGAGAGAGGAACGGCATGTCGTGGTGCGAGGAGCGATAAGGATGGAGGAGCAGAACGGGGGTTTGGAGGAACGGAGGGGGTTATGGGAGGGTTAGAACAACTTGTAAAGGAGGTGATTCGAGCCAGACGGAGATACAGTATCCTGTCAACTCCAGACACGCGTCACCAGGCCAGACGAATTCTCAAAAACAGAGACGCATTCCTGCGGGATGGCATCATTCAAGACGGCTGTTGATACAGTGGACAACGTGTTGGGCGAATGTGACAGATAACAGAGGAACATTTTGATCCCATGAAATACAACCATGCTTCCAAAAAAAGTTGAGACGCTGTGTATGTAAAGACAGTGTTCTTGAGTCCATGTATGAATCTCCTTTATATAATCGTGTTGACAAAGTGTTGAACCTCTCTCCATCCTCGCTTGTGAACGAGTCTTTCCAGGATGAACCTTTAATACCCAATCATGATCCTATCACCTGTTACCAATCAACCTGTTTACCTGTGGAAGGATCCAAACACACAGTCGCAGTCTTTTGTTGCTCCTGGCCCAACTTCTTTGAAACATGTTGCTGTCATAAAATTCAGAAAAAGCTGATATTTACAAAAATCAATAAATCGATCGATCATGAAGCTGATGAGGTCAAACATTAGATATAACAGCAGAGTGGTGGAAAGTGTTAAATTTGGGCACCACCTCTTTTCATATCAGTTTATCAGCTTCTTCTTCTGCTACAGCTCGAACATGTAATCTGATAAAGGTCATTTCCTGTTTGGAGACAACATTTCTGTATTCCACATGGAGTAACCGCTATAAAAGAGATTAAGAGACTTTAATGAGCCAAGGTGACTCACACATCCTCGACTGTATAAATCCAACCTAAGATCGCATTTGCAGTCACCCAGTGGTCCATTTAGTTTGGGTTAGAAGCATCCGCTACTGGAAGATAGTCCGACTTACTTCACCTCAAAATTGTTTATCCAATTTTAAAAAAATTGCCTTAGTCATAATACAATGGCTGTTTAGGGGTTTGGTAGTTTTCAAATTACACAGTTGGGGTTGGAAATAGAGCCTGACCAATGAATTAACTGGTCCAATGTGTAGGCTCGTTTATTGCATATATGTCCATGTGAGTGTATCAGCTGTGTAAGCCGATAAGACACTGCAGTACAGACAGGCCAAAGATATGTTGAGCCAGTTTGTAAAGTGTCCTGCTTTGTACGTATGTTGGCCACAATTATTAAAAATCTAATTTAGAGGATCCTTATCAAGATACTTTCATATATTGATTGATGAATTAAAAATAAGTTAATTGCAAATTGATTTCAGGCATTGTTCAGAATATAGTAAATATAGTAAATCCTGCTTACATTGCTTTATTAAAACGTCATGTAAAATGTCAACTATACAGACTAAACTCATGTATGTGAAGCTGCAACAGTTTAATGAAAGGCAAAACATTAAGACGCGCTGAAGAGGGCCAGCATTGTGTTTTATTTTTGCGGGCAGCTGTGGAATTTTCTTCCTTCAACGGTAACATAAAACAGACCCCAGCGAAGCAGAGGGCTTGTGTTCATGCAATGACACAATTAGTCTTGGATAAGGAGAGCGGTGGAGCAGTAGCAGAGATGAAAGGTGCTTTCAGAGGTCAACGGTCGCGATAACCCCGAGGCATAATCTTCCAAAGCTAAAACAGACACAGTTTTGTGATAGTAATAAAAGAAGGATGAAGGATACAAACAAGTCAAAAGCCTCCTGGAACCATAAAGCTGTCCTGTGCTATCGCTTGTCAGTGATCTACAGAGGAGGTGGTCGTGCACATGGCCCATGGTTTTTTTTCAGCATCAGAGAGACGATGGTGAACCAGGCTCAAAGAGACAGACGTGCACAGGAAGGAAGCGTGAGTCCTGTTTGTCCTCATCAGGCGCTCATCTCATTGTGGAAGCACTTCATTTGAATCTTCTGTTCGAGGTCATCATCATTACGTTCTTCCTGTTTATCGTCCTCGTGCTGGCTGCTCCGAGCTCGCAGAATCATTATGGAAACTGTCGGATGGTAATCGGATTAGCCCGGGCCTGCTTGACAGATCATGAGTTCTGTTGGAGAAATCCCTCCGCTGACTGACTTCACTTCATGCGACAGTCGTATCAAACAAAGATCTTATGGTGTCCACCAGCTAGGTTAAATGCTAAATATCGTTGCTAGCCGGCTAACCCCACGAACGTGACCAATCCGTCAAACTCAGTGACTAGAATTAGCCGGGGTGACGCCCTTTAGACCGTCAGTGGCTAGTTGTCAATCAAAGTGGCGCCACTTAGATTGACAGCTATGAATTGTGCATAATGATGTATGCTGTATATTGTAAACGAACGCCTTATAAAAAAATTCGCCCCCCCGAGTTGTCATGGAGTAGAAAAACAGCTTATGAGACTAGAGCCATGTTTTGAACCAGGCTGTAAATATGTTTTTTTTCTGTCGTAAAATCTGAATGTAATTGACTCCCTTCTGCGGCCTGCTCTAGCGGTTATTCGAGGAACTGCAGCTTTTTTGCACTTCCGCATTGGCTTCATTTTTCAGCGCCGGAGGTTGCCGCTTGATTTAAAGCTGCATTAATTGGTTTTTGACCACTTGGGGGCAGCACAACAAGCTTACATCTTACGAGTTGATATGGCTACTATGACAGATGATTCATAGCAATTAGCATCGGACTCTTTAGCACCTAAATGTTCCACCATGTTCACAAGGTAGTCACTAACTTGGTGAAGGTTTATCAGTGTGTCCTGACTGAAAATATCTGCTGCTGGAAATAAGGGTGAAGAGAAGCGTAAGAGTGACATAAAACAGTAAAGATGTGAGCTGAAAGATAGAGTGGAAGGAATCTGCAGAGTTTGGTGATCATTCTCTGTGGGTTCGTCACTACGAGTGAAAACTTTCACATCACACATTTTACATTATTGATTAGTGCAGCTTTAAGTCTAATGAAGCCTCTCCCTTTACTCTGGTTTTCAGGACGTGACGCCATAAAACCAAAGTTAAATGCAATGAATGCTGGAAACAATCTTGACTAACCAGCTCTTTTCTTCTTTTTAGGTGTCTTCATCTTGTGTTCCAGCGACAAACTATGAGCTGGTAAGTAACATTTTTCTTAATTTTAGTAATTGCTTCCATGCTGCATGTACTCAGCAGGCATTATCAGGCCCTTCACGCTGCAGAATTATTGCAAACAGGGTTGGAAAGTAACAGCCTCTATCAGCTACCCTAACAAGGCAGTTACTATTGCAGATAATGAACCATTATCTGGAGCCCCCCTGAGACAAACTTGTGATTAGGGGCTATATAAATAAACCAGACTTCACTGGACCTGACCGTTGTTTGGCACTTTTCTCCTCTCAGCTTCCTCTGTTCTGCTAAACTTGCAAAAAAAGGGATTGTGAAGCTTTGGATCTGTTGGTTATTGTGGCACAAAAAAATCATCCGGATAAGAAAGGAAAATAAAAAAAATGCCGCGTCCTTGAATCTGCTATATCATGATGACGTCTTTTTGTGGTTAAATAACACTGAACAAGGTTGGACGTAGTCTGAGTATGAAGTGATTTTGGAAGGGCAATAAAAAATACGCTTGCTCTGTTGCCTTATTTGGTATTGGCATTAGAGGCCGTGTCAGACTTGGAGGTTATTCGCTCACTCGCTTTCTCATATGTTGTGTGTTTAAATGGTTTTGGGCGCTTGACAAACCAAAGCAAATATCCCCTGCACTTTTCCTTGCGCTCGCAGAGAAAACATCTCTCAAAATGTCCTGTTTTTCTTTCATAAAAGCTGCAGTAATCAAGCAGGAACATGTTATTATCCTCTGCAGATGCTTTCGCACTAGATGCTTTCTACATGAGGGCATCTGTTTAAGATGTGCAGCTGTATGGGCGAAGCTTTCTGGGCATCGTTCAAGAGCTGATCTCGACCCTGTGGTTTCTTACCTTTGGACGCTGATGTGAACATAACCCTCACCACCTGAAGCTGCAGTCTGTTCGTGCTGCTGCTTCTCACCTGACAGCCATTTGTTCTGATGTCAGTCAACTTCAGGCTTCTACTACAAACTTCCTAGTACACTTGTGTGTGACTGCAGTATTTGCAGTACTGCACAGAGCCTTCAGAGGCAGATCTAAAATGATCATTTTTATGACCACATTTGCAGTCAGACAGGAAAATATATGTTAGCGCAGTTGTTGAAACACAGACTATATTTCTGTTCTTCCTCATCAATTATCTGTTTTAACAGCTTGAAAAGAGGCTGAAGGAAAACGCAGCCGTGGGGCATCTCCCTCCATTTTATCTGCTTCTTCCTTGGCCGTGCCAACAGGAGTCTCCCCAGAGGCCTCTGTGCCTGCATTAAAGGTGCTGATTGCTCTCATAAATGCTGACGAGCTGAGGTGTAAAACATTTGTTGATGTACCTTCACCGCCGGGGAGAGTGGAGGCAGAGAAAATAAGAGAAAGGCTTTCAGGGCCAACACTGGTCAGGCTCTTTCTTATCCGAGAAATACAGCTACGACCGTGGATAAATATGAAATGTGAGAAGGTGATGTGGACTGAACACAGGTCTGAGTTTGGGTGTGAAGTCACTGTGCCATGTTACATAGATGAGTAAATCATTCCACTTGTTCCTTCAGTATGTGTCACCATTGTGGCTGTGACTGTGCAGGACAGGAAGCTGGTTGTGTTTGCGTGTGGACCATAGACTGTATAAAATATGGACGTAGTGTCCGTGACGTCACCCATAGGTTTCTGAAGAGCAAAAATGAAGCAAATCGTAGTGCGCAGCCATCTTGGTA
>JBBMOC010000003.1:529854-591014 GCA_037975185.1 Centropyge bicolor
TCTCTCGGGTCATAGCTGTATATGGCGCTGAAAAAGCAGAGTTCCACGGATGGACTCTCTGGTCTTGGCTAATGGAAGTAGACTTGTCTCTTTGTGTAAATATTTGCACAGAGGGATTATAGATGGTCCCACGCATTCAAGGTGGAGCCCCACTCTGCTCCAGGCCACATTAGGGCAAAGAATGGCTCTGAGCGTGGCTTCGGCGTAGCAGGAGAGGAGACGACGTGACATGACACGACGTGAGTTTTTCAGGTATGAAGTGTTGCAGGTGTTGATCCCTCTGTTCTTCTCTGTCTTTTCTGAACAGGCACCGAGCAGCGACCTCCCCCTCAAACATGTAGACACCATGGTGAGTTTCAGCTCTCATATGCATCACTTCTTTTACTTCACTCACTGTTTATTCTCAGGTCCAGTCACCTCTTCTGTTTAGATTAGTGAAGGAGCTCATCAATCTGCCGCTGTGACACCGGCAGGCACATCATGTGTTTGATGTCAGGAAGGTTTTAATAATGAGGCTTTCCAGCTGCAATGAGTGACAGCTGCACTTCTTTGCAGTTGATGCACATTAAAACAGCTGAAACCTTTATCAATAAAACATTTCCCAGAACAACCTTAGCTCTATATTTGATTCATCACCATCGTCATCATGAAGTGTTGCTGTCCACAGGAAGTACTTTGGACTCATATATCCCCATATATATAAACCCATATATCCAATGTTCACATCAAACACAAAGTTCCAGCTTTTTGTACCAGATGACCGAGTCGAATCGCAGTGTTAAACCAAGACAACCAGCTCCCTGAATGAAGCCAGGCTGCTGCACCAAACAGCTCATTCTGGTCCCATTAGACCTTTTCTCCTCGACTGGTTTCAAAAGTACATCAGACATCAAACTGTGTGATGAGCTGCTGATTTGTGAGGGGGAAGATTTGTCAGTGCAGTGTAACATGGTTTTTAGTTTGTGCCTCCTGAGGTGCACACGCAGGAAGGTTAAAGGTCGGGATCAGCTGCAGAGGACGAAATGTTCAATCTCTGCTTTCTACAGTATCTGTGCATGGTAGTGTGGCTTGGTTAAGCTTAGGAAAAAATTTTGTTAGGGTCAATAAAATGCTAATTGTAGACATGTGAAGGGAGGTGATCTCTGTTCTCTCACATGAAAGTTAGATGTGTTAAACACTCACCCTCCCTGGATGTAAATCATGAGGTGTGAAATCCTTCAGTTTGCATGATTTCCTCGCAGCACTGAGTTGAAGGATACAAGTACAGCAGCAGATATGAACAACTGCAGCTAAAGTAATGTCATCTTTGTACTATTGCAAGTGTGAGCAAACATTGTCTTTGTGCTGTTTTCAGTTGAAAAGGGGTTGAGAATGATTTGCAAATGGTGTTTTTACGTCCCATCCTTTGTGGAGTCGAGGTTGTAGAAGTATTGATGGGACTTCACTAAAATACTGGAGAGTAATGACTCTGTCCTCCACACCTGCGTGTCAGGTCAACATGTGCAGAAATTACAGTCTACATGTTTGCTTTGGTCTCGCTGGCCTCTGGTTTGTCTATGACACAACTTCCTGTGAGCTGTATTTTGTCTGGGAAAGGAAGGATCAAGTAACTGATTTAGAGTTACCACCCAAAGCAAAGTACCCACTTTCTCCACAAGGTCCAAAATAAACACAAGCGCACCGTGTGTGTGTGTGAGTGTGTGTGTGTGTGTGTGTGTGTGTCTGTGTTTGTGTTTGTGTGTGTGTGTGTGTGTGTGTGTGTGTCTGTGTTTGTGTTTGTGTGTGTGTGTGTGTGTGTGTGTGTGTCTGTGTGTGTGTGTGTGTGTGAGTGTGTGTGTGTGTGTCTGTGAGTGTGTCTGTGTGTGTGTGTGTGTGTGTGTGTGTGTGTGTGTGTGTGTGTGTCTGTGTGTGTGTGTGTGTGTGTGTGTGTGCGCGTGTGTGTGTGTGTGTGTGTGTGTGTGGGTGTGTGTGTGTGTGTGTGTGGAGCAGAGCACCATCTTCTCAGCCTCTATCATGAAGAGGTGCAGCAGCTTCCCATCAGACAGCCTCAGGTCATAATTTGGTCTGCACCTTAACTGAGGGCCAGAGCCTGAAACACACACTCATTACCAGTCTGTACAATATGCATGTGTTGAGATTGTATATGCATGAGTTTATGTCTGCGTGCGAGCGCAGCTGCTACTGTCTGGTCACGGACATTTGCTGTGTGGTTACGCCATGACGTCTGGGAGATGTTTGGCCGTGCCTCATCGCCTCCGAGCATCGAAAAGATTTGTCTCATGACTACATGAGCTTCTCTCGCTTCACCGGCTCCGTTTCTACCTCACTCGTTCTTCTGCTTCCTCGCTTTGTTGACTCCTGTTATTACTGCTTGATGTAGACATTAAGAATGAGACACTGTGATTAAATCAGGAGGTAGTTCTGTGAAGGAGCAACACACTGTACATTAAGTTCAGTCTTGTGATTCTAGTTTTCTTTTATTTGTGAAAAAAAAGAAAAAAGAGAGAGAGGAAAACTTTGAATACTTATGATACAAAATAAAAAATCACAACTATCTTAAAGTCAGAATAAGATTTCAGTTGAATTCACTCAAGCTTGTTTAACAAAGTCGTGTTTGACCCGACTTAACACACACAGCGGTTCCAGAGTGTCAGTCAGCTGATGAATGCTGGAGTGTGTGTGTGTGTGTGTGTGTGTGTGTGTACAAACATGCATCAGACCCCACATGTTTGCAGTTAAGATTGGTACACAGATGAGAAAGAGGGAGGGAGCAGATGAATATGAGGGGAGATAACGTGATGGGAGGCAGAGTGGGAGGGGGAGGGTGGCCAGAGAGAGAGAGAGGGAAGAGAGAGCGGACAGAGGGACGAGAAGAGGAGCGTGGTGGAGGAGTCTGCTCGGAGCTGGAGCGTGCAGTGGCCCACTGCAGGCAGCCGCCCAAAATAGAGCCCTCGCTTTTTTTTTTTTCTTCCTCTTCTTCTTCTTCCCCTTCTTCTGCTCCGCTGTCAGAGAAGAGAGAGAGGTCTCACAGAGGAAGCTTCACTGCCGGACAGAGGCAGCTCTCCGGAGATGGACCGAGGAGGCTCTTTGAGAAGGCGGCTCTCCTCTCTGAGGGGGGCATGGAGATGGAGCACGGGCTACCTTTTCAGGAAGGTAGGACGCCACGGAGGGCGCACGGATACATGGATTTAGTCAACACGGGTCCTCTGGCTTGTACTTTTCTTTTCCGCTCCTTCATTTTTTTCTTTGTTATGGAATCGTTTCTCTCGTCTCCTTCGCGGACTTTTACCAGCCCCCAACGTCTCCCCCCTCCCTCCCTCCCCCCTTCGCTCCCTTGCTCTTTCTCAGATGGTTAATTTGAATGGCCTGCTTGTAAAGTCAACCTCCACAGATGGTTTTCATCTGGAAACAGGCCTGCTGGACCCCCCACTCCACTTCCCACCTCCTCCTCCTCCTCCTCCTCCTTACCCGCTACTTTGCCTCCCCCTGTTCTTCCCAACACAAGTTCTCAAAGGAGAGAAGCAGGTCTTCGAGTTGTGTGATGTTCAGGAGTTAATGTCTTCAGGCTTCAGCTGCTGCACTGACCAACTGATCTGAACACAGGAAATAGTGTTTTTATCATCTTTTCTTGCTTCATTGTGTCTTTTCATGGCTGCACAGTCCACTTCATTCATAAAATCTCGGTACTTGAACATCGTGATGTTTTTCAGTTTCTCGATGACAAAAACATCAGCGTGACCACAGAGGAAGTTTTTGACTTATTACTGACCGGAGCTTCATCACGACGCTTTGATTTAGCCAGATGGTTGCACTTTAACTTAAATATTGTGGCTCATAAAATGCTATGCTCACAAATTTCAGACTAATTGGAAGCAAAAACTATGAATTAACTGACATCTTTGCAGCACAATATAAACACCATCTCCTGCAAACTCTCTCTCACTCTGTAATTAAGATGTTTTTGCTCGAGCTGCTTGAACTGCTGGCACCGTGTTCTGCTCGCTGCCACCCAGCTCCCGGCGAGTTTGCCTTGCCGTTCAAAAGTCTGAGGGTGTTTTGATCACCTCGCACCTTCGTCCATTTTAAAGTACTTTCCTGACTTTTGTGCACAATACGTCTCATAGCTCCACTTAACTAAAGCACTCTACCCTCTTCATGCTCTGCGTCTGTCTCATTCATCTCTGTCCTCCTCTGGCGACGCTCTGCACTTTATAGCCCCTCGCAACATACTGAAATGTTTAGGCCGGAGCACAGGCAGAAAATGGGGGATTTGCTTTGTGTCGCCTCAGTTGGGCCGCGGACTCATGTGAATGCTTTGGATGGAAGAGGAAGCAACGGCGTGTCGTGCTGAATGTGTTGAAATGAAGTGGATTTACTTGTCCCCTCTTTACCAATCTCTGCAATCTGATTTCAAAACAAGATGGAGTTGAGTAAAAGTCAAGCATCAACCTCAACAAACCTTGTAATTAGAGTGGGACTGACTTTGTTTCAGCAGAGCGTGGGCAGCGCTGCAGGGCTGGGTAGTCAGAGCTGTCCCCCCACCAACACTTAAAACTGCAAGACGGCACATTTATCCACACGTGTGCTGCTGCCGTCGGATGGCTGCAGGGATTTACTGAACTGAAGGAGAAACTTTTCATGCAGTCTAAACAGTGTAAAAATCACTCATAGATCAGTGCATTGATTTACATTTTAACTGTTGCTGCAAGTGTTTAGTTTGCTCTTGTTCATAAAGTCAGCGGAGTTGCATTGAGTCGGAAACAGATGTTGTTCTGAGACGTCTATTCTCATCTCTCTGTGCTTCCTCATTTGAATGAACCTCTCACCTGTTTGCTCCTCTCCTCCCACCTGAGCACACTTTCACCAAAATACCACACCGACGAAAATACAATTGAAGCTGCTTGTTGTGTCCATAGGAAAAAGATGCAGAAGTAAAACTCCTATGGGAAATGTCATAGGAACGGCCCCATGCAGGCATCCTATGACAATCCCAAATAAAATTTTAGTTTTGCAATTTTGTTACAGCTGACTTGTAATTTTTTACTCAATACCTGTGTTGTATTGCAAAATAAAAACAAAATCTGTGCAAATTTTTAGCACATTTTCTTGAAAAAGCTGCTGCAAATGTAGTAATTTTTCTGATGCAATAACCCAGCAGAGGAACTTTATTCATACACATCACATGATCAACCACACACACACACACACACACACACATTTCTGGATGTTGTCTCTGTCTGTTTTAAATGTGCCCGCTGACAGACAGTCAGGCGTTCAGAGGGCAGAGCAGGCTGAAACTCATCCAGCGGTGCTCTCCACACCGGTGGTTAGCCGGCCAATCTGACCTAATGGATGATGATGGATAACAACCCCCCTCCTGTGTACATGTGACCCAAACACCGCAGGGGAGTGAACAAGTCCACATGGCCTTTGACCCCCTCCTTGAGATGGTTTTGAGGGGGAGGCGAGGCAGGCGAGGCACCGTGGAGCCAAACACAGTCAATCACCTTCAGCCACACTTCCTCTGTGAGGCTTCGCTGCTTGGCTTTGGGAGGGCGCCATGTGATGCCCCCTCACATGGCGCTGCACAGCGTTGCATAGGAGAGCCCATCACAAGGTGCACGTCAGCACTTCTGCCTACAGTAAAGCAAAAATCTGGCTTTCAATGGGTTTGTTTCAGAGGAGTGGATACAGTTTGAAGCTACATGCAGTGTGGCACATCGCAGCATTGGAGCACATTGGTTCATACAGTTTTATCTTGTTCAAGCTGGTTTCAGCCATATTGAGATCTGCTGTGTTAAAGATATCGCCTCATTGAAGTGGAACATGTCTGCATAACTTTTTTAACTTTCAAATAGTCAGCAACTTTGTTCAGCAAAGACTGAATCAGAGCAGCTTGTGCTTGAACTGCCTTGTTTATAATCAGTCAGATCAGTCATCAATAGGAGATAACTCCACGATCAATGGAGCTGTTGGTGACATTATGGGCTTAATGATGCTATATGGAAGTCTTAATGTAACATGAAGACCTTTTTTCAACAAAATGATTGATGCTGAGGTGGTTTTCAAATAATCTCTGTTCTTAGACAAGTTGTAGATTTTGACGTCTTTCTTAGATTTTTAAAGTGCAATTGTTAGTGATCAAGCTCATCTGCATGAGCCAGTGATAAAGCTCCAGTGTTTTTCTGTGTTTTGCAGGGCTCAACAAAATCTTCAAAGAGCGTGGAGTCACGGCGCAGACCATCGAGGTAGGAGCTCTTCTTCTCTTCCTATTAAAAGCTTCATTCGGCTTGTTGGAATGTAGCTGAATTAATTTAGACCCTTATATTTGCTGTTTTCTCCATGAAGTCAAAAAGATAAAGAAGAAGGTGAAACTTGATCCGTCCTCTATCACGCTGAAGCTTTTGAAATGAAAAGTGTAGATGTAATGTGATATTGGCAGATTTTACCCGGGGAATCAGTGAAGCAACATGGCCCTGCGGTGAACCGGACCGCACGCTGTTTTGTTGGACACAAAGATATTTGGTGTCGACCCCTCTCACCTCGCTCCTCAGGGAGTCACAGATGTTGTCAGTTGTGTAATTAATGTGTAAAACTCGACACCAAAACAGTTCAGGCTGAAGTGCTACACTCGGCTTGAGTGACAGTTTGATTTCCTCTCAGCAAATCAAAGAGCTGATACAGATTTAGAGAAACATCTGGTCCAACGTGGCTGTTAACAGAGTGTGTGTTCATTCAGCCTGAAGGTTATTTTACATCCATATAAAGGAAAAATCAAAAGTGCACAACAGCACAGTCGTGACAGATTTATCTCATATACTCTGAATGAAGGAATCTAATCAAACAGTGCGTCCAGACAGGATTATTTACATTCTCATAAAGACAGATAAAAGTTATCTGTTGTGCTGCAGAATGCCAAAAATGTGACTCGAGTTTAATTAGGAAGTGAACAAAGTGTCGACACCATATTCAGTGTTTGTGCTCGGTTTTGAATTGTTGCTTATCTACTTTGTTCCTTCTGGTGGTGCCTGAATGAATCACAGTTATCAATGTCATTCCAAACAAAACATACCATGAAGAGTTCATTTATTGGATAAGTGAGTTGACGACTTTGGTTTGCAAACGTTTATCACGCTGCAAAAACTCTGACATTTTTGAAATGTAGTGCAGATCATAGTTGAATTAATCTTTCAATTTAATGTGCAAAAACAACCAGACTTGCTGCCTTTAAAGTGAAAGAGCTACGATGTGACTTACAGGTAACAACATGTCTGATTTCTGAGTCTCAACTCCAAAATTCATCTCGAATGATTAAACACTGTTGGTTGAAAGGTTACATTAAGACACGGCTGAGTGTCAGTGAAGCAAAAGTTCGACAAGACCCTGAAGTTTAGGGAATGACTGATAATATTCAGAGCCTTTTAAAAAGACATTCACTCTCTTACAGGATGTATCTTATAGTTGCTGCTTTGACCAAACTATAACTACTAGAATTACAGGCCTAAAAATGTCTGATTAAATCTATAGTGTTTGGATAGACAGATGTTTTAAAGCTGCATTTTGTATTTCCTGGTCACTTGAGGGCATCGGAGCGAGCTGTAAACACAACACTGTAACACTTTTTATCACCTTATGAAGTTTTTATGGCAAACATTTATGTGAAAAATGCCTCTCTGGCCTCCTGACGAATCGGTGTTCACTCTCCTGTTAAACCAAGTGGGTTTCCACCAACTCTCCGTTGACATGTGGTGCTGGACAGGATGTGAACAGTCTGTTTATCAGTCTTTTCTGAGCTTCCTCGCAGCTGTTGTAAAGGTTGATGAGGGAGTTTGTGGCTCCCAGCACCAAAACATTGAGCTAAAACGGCTGAAAGGCTCAGGGAGTTGTGAGGGTTTGGTCATAATCCTACATTAGATCCCTTTTACTTCACACATTGAATCCATTCTTAATACAAATATAAGCATTAGTGCAACTTAAAGTCTGAAGAATGAACACATGATGTTTGTGCAGGAAGGATAAACAGTCTTATGTTTCCTTGACAAACTGTGCTGATGAAGATGATCATTTCAATCCAAGCGCTGAGTTTTTAACCCGAACTGATCGTTGACCCTGGAGATCGTGAGAAACTGCCGGAGTTCGCCATCAAAACTATGACAGAGCGATGACTCAGGCAGGGATCAAGGCCTCTCAGTGTTTTAAAGAAGCTGATCGTTCACTTTTATTGTCTTATTACGAAGAAATATCTGGCGAGATTTTTCTTTACAGCCTCACGTCTCAGGTTTTCTGATAAAACATTCCCAGTCTGCAGTTGGTGTTTGTCCAAATGCACAAATGAGATCACCGCAGCGCTGAAATTGAGCGTGTGGAGATAATGCGTCATTTGTCAAGAGCGATATGCAGAAAAAAAAAAGAAAAAAAAAAAGGAGCAATCGCTTCATCTCTCCAGCTGATGAGAAGCAGGTTGGCGCTCGGCCGGTCAACGCATGCTGGTGGATCTGGAATAGGACCAAACCACAAGTCTATACTGGCCCTGACTCTGCAGCCAGAGGCCGAAAGACGAGCGTGTGCAGAGAGAGAAAAACACCCAGAAAGATGGAAAAGAGAAAGAATGAGAGCTGCAGGTAGAATAAATTAAAAAGAGCAAAAGAAGTTTTGGCAAATCACGAGCACAAAAACTCATTTCAAAGTGAGATGTTTGTCGGACACATGAGAGAGAACATGTGTGACATATCAGTTTCTCCTCTATCGCTCGTGATGAATAATTTCCAGTAAGCAAGTTTTGAGTGGCTCCAGATGTACGGCACGGAGCAGGTTACAGTACTCGCAGAGCGAACCTGGAGAGATCTTCTCTCCCAGACGTGAGCAATTTCCTCTGGGGCTACTCACAGCTGACAAATGTGGGAAATATGCCGCAGTCTGGACAGTGAGAGGCCAGACACCTCTCCCTCAGCCTCCGTCTCACAGCACTCCTCCCTGCTCAAAACGACAAGATCAGCTCGGATGCTTAAAGGAATAGTTCACCCAAAATGAAAAAATCTGTCATTACTGCTTTAAAACAGGAGAAAGCTGTTGAAATTAAAGCAATAATTCAACTCAGTATTTCATAATATGATTCAGTATTTTGGGCTCTGTGTTAAAGCTCAGTAATAATAAACACACTGCTGTCTGGCTTCGTTACATTCAGAGGACAGATGTGAAAGTGTTGCTTATCTTCTCATCTGACTCGAGGCCGGAGGGCGATTAAGTCTATCTCCCAAAATATCAAATGATTCCTTTTAACGAGCCATTTCTTCAAAGTGATAGCATTGAGGCAAATCAAGAAGATAATGAGAGAAGTATTCGATTTCCACCTGAGACTAAATGACGATTCAGTGATGCATGAATGAAAAGTAAGTGACTGAATGTTTTGGGTGGACTGCTCCTTTAAAGTTTTGCCTCCTTTCCCTCCTTCAACACTCATTTCAACCAGGAGAGACGAGTTTGAGAGAAAAGATCATTTATTATGACATAAACATTGATAAGCAACTTGACAGAGAGTCTTTGGCGTTTTGGACTCTGGGGGGAAGACATCATGATTGAAGACATACAATCTGAGCCAGTGCCAGAGAACTCCCCCCCAGAGTCCTGCACTGGTGGTGGTGGTGGCAAATGGATGGGAGATACAATTTCAATTCAATCTTATTTGAAATAGCGTCAAATCCCAATGAAAGTCATCTCAAGCACTTTACAAACAGAGCGGGTCTCGACTATACTCTTTAAAAAAAAGACTGATAGAGGCCCAACAGTTCTCATCACGAGCAAGCACTTGGCGACGGTGGCGAGGAAAAACTTCCTTTTAACAGGAAGAAAGCTCGGACAGAACCAGGCTCAGTGATGGACAGTCATCTGCCACGACTGGTTGGGCTGGAGAGAGACAGAGAGACAGACGGGGGGAAGGGAGGACGTGCAATACTACATTCCATACATGACGATAGTGATAATAACGGAATTGAACGAAGACGTGTGCAGTCGGAGGCCTGCGAACAGGGGTCCGGACTCTTAGATGTGGAAAGGGTGACTGCCTCCTGAACCCAGACCGGGATCTGATTCCATGGGAGAGGGTGGAGAGGATGACGATACTTCCAAGGCGAGGTGGTGATGGAGAGGTGGAGGGGTGCGCGGATCATCGGCGAGCAAGCGCTAGGGCAGAGAGCAAACGTAATTTAAAAGGATAGCACAAGAATGATTGGTTAGCAATGAGGGGGTGTCACCGTGCTATTGGATAGGAGAGAACAGCTGGACAGTCAGCTGATTGCGAGTGACCGCCCTGAACACTTGCAGTGGGAAATGAGCATGTACAGTAGGAAGATGAGAAATAGATTGTGGGTTAGAAGCATAGATGTCTTCCTGGCTGAACTTTCTCTAGAGCTTCATTTTTGACAAACCAGATTTGGTCAAATAACATCTGAGCCCACTTCTACCCAAACAGTTTGTTTCGGTGTGTGAGGTGCGTACACACTGTAATCCTCTGTTCGCCTCAATATTTTCATTATCTGACATGTTTATCCACTTAATCAGTTTCACCCCCCTGTTTTCCCTCTCTGACATCCAGTTGAACAACATGTGTTCAAAGCAGAGCTTCCATGTTGGAGGCAGATTTAAAGCCCCGTGGCGTTGCATGATGTCATCGTGGATGCGCTGTGTTCCTTTTCCATATTAGGATATTTGTTTCTTGTGGTGTTGAAGAAGAGGCTTGTTGTGTGTCTGGATCTGAAATGTGATTTGCTGCATTAAGGACACTCATGACTTTCAGTGTAACCAGACTCAGACATGAAGTAAGCAGACGCATTTTTTTTTTTTTTTTTACACTTTGGCTCTAAATTAATGTCTCTTTGAAAATGAAATGACCAACCTGAGATTCAGTCCTGATGCTGCGGGAGACGTGTCTTGTGACATCTCACTGAAAGAAATAAGTGTTTCCATATTAAATCACAGGAATGAATCATGAGACGATGACGTCATCTGTATGAAACATTTCCAACAGGAGTCCTATTGAATTTCCCCCTATATGATTGTGAGACGTGGTCGGGGATAGAAGAAGAGGAAGTGATGGATTAGAAACGTCTAAATTAAATGAAAACAGAGGAAGCGTGAACACACTTTGGTCCTGGCTGTTCTCTGGTTAAAGAGATCACACACCAGCTGACCTGATAAACACAAGCACATGTGTATACATCACATGTGCTCATTACTTCTGGGTATTTAGTTTCCAGCTTTTTTTTGCGCTCCAGCAGCCTCAGCGCTGTTTTTGCACATTGAGTTCGTTCATATGCAAAGTTTGAATCCTAACCCACGCTGAAGGGTAAAGGCCCCTCTGCTCGTCTTGCAGGAGCGTGAGTCTGCTGCAGGCCCTGGAGGAGAACTACGAGCTGGACCTGATCTACATCACAGAGAGGATCATCTCCGTCTCCTTCCCCAGCAGCGTGGAGGAGCAGAGCTACGCTGCCAACCTGCGGGAGGTCGCCTCCATGCTGCGCTCCAAACACGGCCACAACTACCTGGTACGCTTCCCTGCGTCCTCCTGACGGGAAAACAGCCGTTAACCTTCAGAATGAATGAAGCGAGAAAAGTTCAGGCGGGAACATGGAGCCATCACAGATCAACTGATCATCAGCTGATCACCAGCAGCTACATATCTACACACGTGCACAGCAGACTGGTTATGTAATGTCTGTATCTGTGTCAAGCAGCAACCTCCGGCGCTGAAAAATGAAGCCGATGCGGAAGTGCAAAAAAGCTGCAGTTCCTCGAATAACCGCTAGAGCAGGCTGCAGAAGGGAGTCAATTACATTTGACCCCCATGTTAAAATGTCCGATTTTACGACAGAAAAAAACATATTTACAGCCTGGTTCAAAACATGGCTCTAGTCTCATAAGCTGTTTTTCTACTCCATGACAACTCTGGGGGGGGGGCGAATTTTTTTATAAGGCGTTCATGTAAAATATGCAGCATACATCATTATGCACAATTCATTGCTGTCAATCTAAGTGGCGCCACTTTGATTGACAACTAGCCACTGACGGTCTAAACGGCGTCACCCCGGCTAATTCTAGTCACTGAGTTTGGGAAAGAGATCGTCGTGGGGTTAGCCGGCTAGCAACGATATTTAGCATTTAACCTAGCTGGTTAGCCGTAGCTAGTTTGATTATTTCGAATAAAGCGGATTTTTTCAGCCAATAACGTTCATTCGACCTGCCTCAGCTCCGCCCTCGCTCCACCTCTTTGTCCATATTTGGAGTAACCGGAGGTAGGCTACCAAGATGGCTACACACTACGATTTGCTTCATTTTTGCTCCTCAGAAACCTATGGGTGACATCACGGACACTACGTCCATATTTTATACAGTCTATGATCTGTGTCTATGATCTCTTTACATCCGATGCCCTTGTTACTGCTTTTCACTGGCCGGCCGCTGCTACTACGTCAAGCTGAACACATATTTAAGTCATTGCTCCTGCTGAAGTTAAAGGTTATATGAGTGTGTAAAACAATGCCATTTAATGTGGCGACAATAAGACCCTGTCCAAAATAGATCCCTTTAGTAAATTTGGCCAAAGCCAGCAAAAGATAAACTTCGTAAAAGTAAAGAATGAGCAACAGTCTTAAATCTTGTAGATAACATTTCCTCTTCTATCAGTACATGATACCAAACATTAGCCACAATTCTCTTTCTTTTTCTTTCTCTCTCAGCTCTTCAACCTCAGCGAGAAGCGTTATGACATCAGCCAACTCAATCCAAAGGTAAACCCCGACACCTCGCTGTCTCCTCTCCGCTCCTCCTCACCTGTTGTACGACCCTCAGTCCCGACTCACGGCCTCTCTCCCCCCCTCAGGTGTTGGACTTCGGCTGGCCCGACCACCACGCTCCGGCCCTGGACAAAATCTGCAGCATCTGCAAGGCCATGGACACATGGCTGAGCGCCGACAGCCACAACGTGGTGGTCATACACAACAAGGTGAGACTCAGAGGAGGCTGTTGGAGTGGACAGTAGAGGGCGCTGTCAGGCTCTTCTCAGGACCCCCTGAGGCTGCAGCTGCTAATCTCCTTCACTGAAACACTCAGGGTGGATGTTTGTGTGAGTTGGGTTGTGCCGGACGAGGGTTAGGAAAACACAAATTAGGGGGCTTGGTCCGACCGCTCATCACGGCTACTTACACTTATTTACCCTTTAACTCTTGACAATACCATAAAAGCTTAGTTGACCAATATTTTCCTGTTGTTGCCTAAACTTAGTTGCATCACATTGTGGCGAACCGCGCTCATCTGGCTCCTCAGTTTGCCGACACAAGCCATAAAAAGCGGATCCAAAAACACGACTAGGCCGAGGTTCCAAACGCAACACCAATCATTTTCACGTTAACCCCACAGTGCGCCTGATTGTGTTTTGCAACATAAGAATTAAACGTCGGATCCCGAAGCCTCGTTCCAGCGTGTTCCCACAGGGAGGTTACAAACAAGTCGGCTGCCATAACGACTGCTCTTATTTTTCTGTGAATTGAGTAACGCCGGCGATGAGAGCGCGGGCTTGTGGTGGTCACTAAGGAAGTAGGCCGTGTTGGGTTTCCACATATCAACAAATCATTTCCACTGGGCTCCACGCTGTTTAAGCCGCTGTGATATTTATAATGTGGAACACACTTACCCTGCACGGTGATCCTTGTTATGAAGACGGATAGATGTGTAAAAACAATGAGGGCAACCTGAGACTGGGTTGTGCTTCAGCTACACATTAAAGACCCATTCAGTATTTTTAAATCAGAGAAATAACAGGCACCATAGCATACAGTGTGTAATTGAAATCTTTTATGATGGACATTGATATCATGACTGTAAGTATGTCTTTAAAGGGGCATTTCACCAGTTTTACAGTCGGCTGTGGTCGGGTCTTGAGGTGCACGATTTAGCCTGTAAAAACAGCGTTGAAATGACTTCTGTGGTTAAGGGAGGTCTGAAAAAATAACTCTGATGACATCATGTTGGAGACGAGATGTGTGACAGAAAAACCTGAGCTACAGACCGCGTGAATGAAAACATGCAGGCGTTCACAAGGCAGCAGGGGCTTAACAAAAAGATGCTATCAAGTTGCTTTGTTGGAAACGGGATTTTGACCTCGACGACGGGCTGAAAGTTCAGCAGTGAGTTTGAAATTTATTTAATCTCAAGTCTCCTATGAGCCCCCAAACTTCGTGGAGGTGCAAACTAAAGAGTCTGTCTTTAACTGCATCGAACTGTTGAACAGCTTTGGCTTTTTGTAAAGTTTCTTTTTATTCAGTTCTTATTTTTGTGTAAATTTACTTATTAAACAAATTTATTTTTCAAGCTTCTCTATTTATCTGTGCTTCATAGTTAGATAATAGATATGAGATAATTTATCTCTTACTTCTTTACTGTCTTAAACTTTAGTAACATTGACTTAGTTAATTTAAAGTTTTGAGTCAGTGATTTAAAAAATCTATTTTGGAGTGAATGAAGATTCTAATTTTGTGTTTTGAATTTTGGTGCTGAGGCTTGAATTCTGCATTTAAAAACATCACCAACAACTACCTCGATAACACCATTGAAGGAAATTCAATATTGTAAATTGTTCTTGGGACACTATCACAGCCTGGAAGATTAAAATCTGTAGCTGACTCTCGCTTGATCGATGTCTTTTCAGGGCAACCGGGGCAGAACTGGAGTGGTGGTGGCAGCCTACATGCATTACAGCAACATATCAGCCAGGTAGGTCTGTGAGCCCAGCTGAGGCTGTGAAGGTGTTGTTGATGTGAGTTCCTACATGAAAGATAAAGACGTAGCTGAAGACACAGCTGACACATACAGCTTCAAAGTTGAGGCAGCTCGACGAGCATCAAGAAGAAGAGAAATTAGAGGAAACACTAGATGAACCAGCTTTGTTCATCAGGAGACTGATGTAGAACCGAGATGTGCTGAACAGATGAAGAAGAACATGAGGCTGGAGAACTACACTTTGATAATGTTGAGCAGAAAGCAATGAATTAGCTTAAAATAGCCCCCAGAGCACGAGACTCATTTCATAAAGGCCTGATGCATCATTTTTTATAGGATTTGTTTTCAGTTCTGCCGACACAGAAGGACGTTCTGTTACAAAAACAAAGGAGATGAAAACAGTCAGAGAAGCACATGACTGAGGAAAAAAAACCTAGCACTCTCTCTTCCCTGCAAAGTATTAGAGTCCTCTATAATCCCATTATCCCACAAGTCAATTTAAAGTCACTTTGAAAACTTAAGCAGCAGCCAAACGCCAGAACATGAACAGACGTTACGTAAAATATTGCATTAAGATGTTTCACTCTGTTAATAGACATAAATACCGAGGCCATGTTTGTCTGCATTATCTTTAGATTTGTGCCGAATGCACAATGCAATAAATGCCTCATCTGTCTGATGATCTAGTTATAAATAATTTTATGTTTTCCTGATTAAGTTTATTGCACCAGATGCATCTTGTCTTATTAATTCTGCTCCTAAGTTTGTGTTGACACCTGTGTGACGTCTGACATTAACAATGATGAAGGAAGGTTTTGCATCATGTGAAATACTTTGACTGACAGATCTCAGACGTCTGACCTGACATGAGCGTGCTGTTTGTTTTTTCTCTTTCCTCTGATGATTAACAAGACACAGAACTATGACAAAGCTGCAGAATCATAAACAATATTTCATTTATATACTTGAAATACTTCACTTATGTATTGCAATACTGGAGTGGAAATGAAAGTGTTTTTTGTTTTTTTTTGGACGCAGTGCCGACCAGGCTCTGGACAGGTTTGCCATGAAGCGCTTCTATGAAGACAAAGTGCTTCCTGTGGGTCAGCCGTCTCAGAAAAGGTCAGTCTTCCCTCAAGTGTTGTTCGTAGTATGAGTTTGAACCAAGCGGCAACCTCCGGCGCTGAAAAATGAAGCCAATGCGGAAGTGCAAAAAAGCTGCAGTTCCTCGAATAACCGCTAGAGCAGGCTGCAGAAGGGAGTCAATTACATTTGAGCCCCATGTTAAAATGTCCGATTTTACGACAGAAAAAAACATATTTACAGCCTGGTTCAAAACATGGCTCTAGTCTCATAATCTGTTTTTCTACTCCATGACAACTCTGGGGGGGGGGTGAATTTTTTTATAAGGCGTTCGTTTAAAATATACAGCATACATCATTATGCACAATTCATAGCTGTCAATCTAAGTGGCGCCACTTTGATTGACAGCTATGAACTGACGGTCTAAAGGGCGACACCCCGGCTAATTCTAGTCAGTGAGTTTGGGAAAGAGATCGTCGTGGGGTTAGCCGGCTAGCAACGCTATTTAGCATTTAACCTAGCTGGTTAGCCGTAGTTAGTTTGATTATTTCAAATAAAGCGGCTTTTTTCAGCCAATAGCGTTCATTCGACCCGCCTCAGCTCCGCCCTCGCTCCACCTCTTTGTCCATATTTGGAGTAACCGGAGGTAGGCTACCAAGATGGCTACGCACTACGATTTGCTTCATTTTTGCTCTTCAGAAACCTATGGGTGACGTCACGGACACCACGTCCATATTTTATACAGTCTATGGTTTGAACCAAAACTCTCACACAAAAGATTTAATTACATGAGTCCAGTATTCACTCTCATCTCCTCTGGTTTGCTCACTGCCAGCTTCTAAGACAAAGGATTCAGCTCTTAAGCCGTTAAATGCTTCACTATGTTAACCAGCTAGTCATTTTTCTTTTACTGAGAACAGCTGCATGTTGTAGCTGGAATCAGTGTTGATGTGATTGGAGGCCAAAAAACACAACAATGATTGAAATGAGGCTAAAAGGCTCTGAGGAGGTGATGGGCTGGGTGGTACATTTCTCTGGGTTTGTCAGCCTCTTTCATATCACACAGTCATTTGATTAATACAGCTTTTAAGTATTTAGGTGATTGATTAATTCTGTAATAGAAACAAGGTGGAAGCTTGGCTCATTCATCATAGTTGACAAGTTGAAAAGATTCATTGTTGTTGCTAGAGGTCAAAGCCAAAGACTGTGTCTCTTTGTTGTGATGAACACAGGATTAGAACTTTAGCCTAAAACAAACATTAGGACAGAGGGCGACATGCCGTCATGCTCAGGTCTCCCTCTCCTCTGCCTCGCTCAGGTATGTGGAGTACTTCAGCGGCCTGCTCTCTGGACACATCAAGATCAACAACAAGCCCCTGTTCCTGCACCACGTCATCATGCACGGCATCCCCAACTTCGAGTCCAAAGGAGGCGAGTGTCCTGCACACATGCTCACACACAAGTGCTGTCACACACATTATTTATCTTCTAACTTTTTTTTTTTTTAATTCCAGGTTGTCGTCCTTTCCTCAAGATCTACCAGGCCATGCAGCCCGTGTACACATCTGGGATCTAGTAAGTCTTAAAACACGCTCACACTCACATGCTTTTACAAGATTCCAGGGATAGCAGGCTCATAATGGCTCAATAATAAAACCCCTGATTTTCCTTTATAGCCTCTCCTTTAACTCCCCTGCCCCCCAATATACACATTCACCACCCCTCTTGCCAGTTTACACTGCGCTCGCCTCACATTATTGTATTTAGCTTGCCCCCCCAGCTGCAGGCTCTTGTTTCCCCACGTTAGATCCCACAATCACTTCTAGTATTATTTGTGACTGGAGAGGCAATGAAACAGGCAGACAGGCATCTGCGTGGACGCCTGCAGGTCTTTCCTGCCAGAGGACCCCGCTGGTTCCCAGGGCCAGACAGGAAGTAATGGATTCTGTGCTGCTCTGTTGTTGTTTTGGGAAGACGGGAGGTTGGAGGAGAGGATGAGAGGAGAGAGCTGCAGTGCCCTCAGATGGGTGAGGCAGGAATACAGGCTGGACCTGCAGCACAATACACACAGTATTACAGTTTAAATATTACACAGAGGCAGATTATTTTGTTATATAGAGCAAGAAACAACTTGTTCTGATCTGAAAAACAAGTCAACAAAGTGCAGTTTCCATCACCACAAGTGCAACTCTTGTTAAAGCAGCATGACTAGATAATGTAAACAACACAAAATGGCTGACTTTGTTGCCTCCACCAAGGAGGTTATGTTTTTGCCGGCGTTGGATTGCCTGTTTGTTTGCAACATAACTCAAAAAGTTATGGACAGATTTTGATGAAATGTTGAGGAAATGTTCTTTCTGGGACAAGGAACAAATGAAAATTTTGGAGGTGATCCGGAAAACCGCCATTACGGAAATGTTGATTTTCGGGTATAACTATTAAACTAAAAATGATATCAATGTGATTCCAATTGCTAAGGGTATGTTTTTATGGTCCAGGAATCCATTGAAATAGATAGATCAAAGGTAGGACTAATATTTTGGGGTGTAAGTCACAATATGCTGGGGGAACTGTGCTGCTTGGTGGAGGTCTGTGCTCTCCGAGTGCTTTTCTCGTTTTTTTTACATATTATCACTTTGTAAGTTGTCATGGCTAATGTGAATGTATCCATCCAACAGACACAGCCACATGAGCATTAAATCTTTCCCCTGTCGTCTTGTATTCACTCTCATTCAAGCTCTGTTTTGGTCTCCACCACCTGACTTTAGCTGCTCAGTGCTCCACAGTGTTCACCAGACTGTCACTAACTTAGTCTGGCTGCTGTTTGGAGCTGAGCAGGAACCAGACCAAACCAAAACAATGAGCTGAAAGATGCAAAAATGTAGCTGAGGGGAACTGCAGATTTGGGAAATATATCTCTGTTGATTTGTTACTATAAGCAACCTTTTAAATGACTCATTTGATCCAGTGTGTTAGTGCAGCTTTAAACTCCCTGATCCTTTTGTCCTGCGTGTGTTTCCTCATTCTTTCCCCTCATTTTAACTGCAGGCCTGAACTTTTATGAAGGTGCTACTGTAAACAGAGCAGCCTGCTGCTGTTGAGCTGTTTCTGCTATGTCCATTCTTACAATGGTGTCAACACTATAAACACATTCACAGCATACACAATAACAAAGTGTGAACCAGTGCACGTCTGCTTCCAGACTCTCAGCCCCTCAAAGCCCCCAAATCATGTTCCTCCCCACTTTCTCTCACATGATCCCTATTAGCACCCTCCACCCTTTGATCCCACTCTCCCAGTTAGACAATCATGTAGACACTAATACCCCAAATTACCCCAACACTGCTGCGGTTACGCTCCGCGCCGGCCGCTGTTCGAGCACATAAGGGATTGTTGGTAGACGACGTGGATCATGTGTGCGTGGTTCTAGCCAGAGAAGCAACATCAAAAAGAAAATTTTACTGTGATCATTTTCACAGCAGTGATGATGGAGGCGGGTTCGGCGTCTTAACGCTGTGGTTTTTGTCTTTCGCAGTAACGTTCAGGGCGACAGCCAGACCAGCATCTGCATCACCATCGAGCCTGGGCTTCTGCTGAAAGGGGACATCCTGGTAAGAGCGACACAGCTGCAAGTGTCTGAGAAGGAAATGAAAGAAAACCAATAAGGTCTCAGTTGGATCTGAACTAGGGAACAAGAAGCTGGAAACACAACATGTTTTCTTATGTCGCTGGGTTGAAGCCAAGAGTGGACAAAGTTTATTGTCTTACTTTTTCCAAAGTGCTACCTCTGCCAGAAAAAAAAAGACAAATAAATGGATGATGTTGATGATTGAAAGCCAATGAAAGCAGCTGCAGAAACGCACGGAGGATGCACAGATTTTTATTGTTCTTTAGTAATGAGGGAATCCTGTTGGTTTTTCCAGCCTGACGTCGGGTGCAGGCGCTGAACGGCTGCTTTATAGTGTCCAATCGCAGAAGAAAGGGGGCCATAAAAACCTGGGGGAAGACAGTTGGACGGGGTCCTGCGCCACAGTTTATAGACCCTCATTAGCACACAATATCGTAGCTGGAAACTATGACGTCTGAGGGGCAAAGCACTTCCTTTCCAACAGCGTTCGGGTACTAATTCAACATGGCACAATCCTTTCACAATAAGTTGTCAGATGGGTATTTTTAGTTTTTGGTGAGATTTATTTTCACGTGATTTTTACAAGATCATTCTCAGTCTATGTGAAGATCCTCGATAAAGCAGCACCTGTGGCTTATTTTATATTTAATTCTGCACACGTCAGCAAAGTTTCTGCCTCCACAGTCGTTCAGGCCTTAATGTTATCCACGACACGTCCTCAGGCTCATCATCTCAGCCTGGAGACTTTCAAAGTGCAGTTTGCTCCAGGCTGTTCTGTTTCGGCCCCGAGGAGATGAACTCGTATCTCATCCTTTATTTAAGGCCGACTAATGGATTCTGCTGAATGCATCGTCCGACTGAGCCGTGACTTATTCACATAATACAGAGGACATTAGTCAGCATGGACTCCTGTATTTAAAACTGTACTGTGTTTGTGTTTGTGCAGCGGCATATGGCTGAAATTACTAATCACTGAAAGGTTAGAAGAAGAAAAAAAATATAATCACAAAGGAGAATCTTTATGAACATGATTTTAGTTCTTTAGTTCTTTAGTTACATCTCTCATTCTTACTCCAAGTTCAGTTTAATTTTTTTTTTAAAAATGAAAAATTTTCTTAAAAAGTGCTCATTTACCTTCTTGCTCAGAGTTAGATGAGTTCTCCTAATTAAAACAGAAAATCTCATTTGTTTTATCAGTCTCAACTTCTCATCCAACTCTTACTTTAGGATTAATAACTAACTAATTTATTTACACATGAGGAAAAGGGCTTTTGTTCCTTTTAAGCCTGTGCGTGAAAATGAAAATGTGTTTGGGCCCTGAAGGCAACGTGTAAGCTTAAAATTAATGTTTTCCTCTCCTATTTTTGTTCCCTCACTTGGCTCTCCAGCATTGTTTTCCTCCTGAAACAGACCCCTCAGTGGGAGGTTTGCCATATCCCAGAAAGCCCCACTGAGCCACAGGATATTCTACTTTGTCTTTTTCTCATCCTCAATTCTTTATGTGCTTGTGAGGATTTGGGAACCTTATATGTTTTGGACTTATTTGGCCACACAAGTAGTAAACAGGTTTATAGAAAGCGAGTCCCACCTTCTTAAAAATTATATTTAAAGTCGTTGATGATGTCATTTATTGTGTATTATGGTGAATTCTATATAATTATGTCAGAGGAAAGCATGAAACACTAACTCAGTGTCAGTGTGACAGTAGGATGTTTTCTACTTTGTCAGTTTTGTTCTTTACATTTTGGCAGCTTCCAGTTGTTCGGGTTGAGGGTATATATTCCTTCACTACCTGTAAATAAGAGGTTCTTGTAAAAAAAAAAAAAACAGCAGGAGGGAGGGAGCAGATTTTCCTGTGTGAACTTTAAGTGTTGCTCTTAAAGCTGTTTGGATAATAATACTTGTGGACGTATACTGTCGTCTTAAATGCTTTTTCCAGCTCGGAGGCGGTGCAGACTAAGACCTGGCTCGGACTCAATCTGGCTCCTGTTTCACAAAGATCTTTTCATATTCTGTTCACTTGATATTCTGAGTGAATCGGCACTGAAGCCAGACTCAGCTCAACGATACAAGTGATTTGATTTTACAGTTTATTTTTGCTTTTTTTTTTTATCAG
This sequence comes from Centropyge bicolor, assembly GCA_037975185.1. Classification (NCBI taxonomy): domain Eukaryota; kingdom Metazoa; phylum Chordata; class Actinopteri; family Pomacanthidae; genus Centropyge; species Centropyge bicolor. The sequence continues at coordinate 551,451 of JBBMOC010000003.1, forward strand.
AATTGACACATTGTGTAAACAAGCTCCATCCTGTAACGGCTGTTTGATATTCAATCCAGCTCCATTAAACTGACCTGCTGAGTTCTGTTGGCACTTTACTCTGATAACTGCACAGTTTTGATTGAACGTCTTCTGGTCTTCGCCCTCCAGCTCAAGTGCTACCACAAGCGTTACCGCAGCCCGTGTCGAGACGTGATCTTCCGGGTGCAGTTTCACACCTGCGCTGTTCACGACCTGGGCATCGTGTTCGGGAAGGACGAGCTGGACGAGACGTTCAAAGGTGAGACAGTTATATCATCATCATATATAGTGAGGAGCTAATGAGTAAATCTATTGATTAATATTGGTTTGCCCAACAATGTACAGTAAAATAATCATTTCACCATTTTGCTGACTCAGATTCCTTTTTTTTATTGCTTGTGTGCAGATGACAGGTTTCCAGAATATGGAAAAGTGGAGTTTATTTTCTCCTTTGGACCAGAGAAAATACATGGTGAGAATCAACGTGTCCGTACACATTGTGTTTCACCTTCATGCTCGTTTTTGGGATGTAGTTGCCCTTAATTAGCAGAACATTTTATGGACGTAGACAGGAAATGTGGGGGAACTTTTCACCTCATGATTTAAAGACATTCACGTTTTCTGCTCTGTCTCTTCGTACTTCTGGTCAAGGTGTGGACCACCTGGAAAACGGGCCGAGCGTCTCCGTTGACTACAACACCCAGGACTCTCTGATCCGCTGGGACTCCTACGAGAACTTCAATCAGAGCTGCGAGGACGCCGCAGACGGTGAGTTCGCTGCCGGGGCTGCGTCCCAACATGAAAACATGTTCACAATAATAACAGTTTCAGACGTTTGTGATGACTCATCTTTGACTCGTGGTTTATCAAGGCTGATTGGGTTGTGACTTTTTGACCCTTTCGCACATAAAGAACAATTCAAAATAAATAGTGTCAGGAAAGAAGCAGGACTCCTCCTACCCCCCCTGTTGAGTGTTGTAAAGTTAACGAGATTGTTAATTACATGACTCTTCACAGCCGCCGTGCTAAAGAACACTTTGTTTTAATTTTCCCACAACTTGTTTCTCTAACTTAGTTTAAGTAAATTATCAGATTCACAAAACTGCGTGTGACTCGTTACCGCATTACTTAACGTTTTTTTTTCTGTCACTTTGGAGCAAACACACCTCAGTTGGATTCAATTCCCACTGACAGACTGCACGAGCTTCCTTCATTAGCTGTTTGTCTGTTTCCAATGAACTTGCAGGCGAAAGGTCGCTTCACAATGAAGGTTGTGTGAACTGGACGTGTGACTGTGGAAGTGAGTCTCAATGTGGTTGAGAGGAAGCTGAAATTCTATTTTAGTTGCTGCCTTTTCTTTCTCTGTCTCACACACACACACACACACACACACACACACACACACACACACACACACACACACACACACACGAACAGCCTGAAACCTAGTTGACCTCTGGAACAAGGCTGTTGTTGTCTTTTTCTGCGTGACACAGAGAAAAGATTCAGCCTGCTTCCTAATGGAGTTTAAAGACTTTTTTCACACTTTCATCCTCTTTAAAACTCCCACGCGACAGGGTCAAACTGAAGTCACATTTAAGTTCAGACCAGTGCTTTATGAGACGAGACACATGGTAGCAGCTGTGCACTGCAAAAATTAATAGTCTTAATATAAGAAATAAACCATACTTGGTTTATTTCTTATATTGCCAGTGCAGTAAGATAATCACACTTGGTAAGATTTCTTGAAATAAGAAAAAATATCTATATATTAGACAAGTGAGAAATGTCTTAAAATAAGTGGTGAAACGCTTATTTCAAGTACTTTATGCAAGTCAAATAATCTCAAAACTAGCTTTTCAATTCTTATTTCACTTTTGTTGTTAAATTGAGTGAAAAAAACCTAAATCAAGAGCACCTTAACAAGATGATTCTTCTTAATTCAAGAGTTATGATTAGCTTAAGCTAATACCTAATATATAATAGCTAATACCATAATGGTATTGAAACAAGATTTCTAAGCTAAGAGGTGGTCATGCGAGCAGTATCTGACATAATTCGACTTATTTTCTGTGAAAAATATCTAGTTTTAGGATCTCATTACTAACTAAGAAATAAAAAGACAAATATTCTCAAACCAAGAATAATAGTCTTAAACATCCTGTGCTTGCATAGTATATTGCGCTCAAAACAAGATCAAAAAGCCTTTTTGGATAGATACAAGATTAAATAACTTGGTTAGATTGTTAATTTTTGCAGTGTGTATACTGGTGTAAGCTCTTATGTCTCATATCATTATAGGACAAGAACAAAGTGAAGTACGTTAAATATCTGCTGGTGTTTTGACTCCTGCAAAAACAAAAAAATCAAAATAAGCACAAGGAGGTGTTCGTGTTGTCCTAGATGTAAATAGTAAATCATGTTTTCAAAGGGAGGAGAAGCGTCGCTACCACTGAATTCATCTGCGGTAATACTACGACCGCGGAGAAGCCGAGGGCCCTGTGGGACCCGAGCGGAGTGCGAGACATTCCTGGGCTGAGCCACAGGCATGGACGCAGTCTTCCTGCTGAGGGAGCGGTGGTCAGTCCGCGACCAAAGTGCTGCTTTGCCTCGCCACCCAAAAAAGGAAGCAAGCTGCTCCGCCCTGAGCGATAGCAGCGAGAAAGTGTCGGGATGGTCGGCTTGTTTTTAATCACTGAAATAACTTTGCTCGTGTTTGCTGCAGATAGAGAACTGATATCTGATGATGGTGAAGAGGAACATGTTGTGTCTTGGTGCTGTTACATAACAGTAAAAAGGGAAGTCCTGTGATGTGGTGAATGCACAGAGTCCTCGCATGCTGCAGTGTAAATCATTATTTACAGATACAGTGATTACACAGACATGTTCTGCAGGATCCATCATTGATTTCATGGTCCATTATATCAGCTCATGCAGTTCTGGTCCAGCGCCTGCTGAGACCAGGGCTTAGTGTCAGCTTTGCTTCTGATCATCTGAGGGATGATGTATTGGAATGCAGTGGTGGAAGAAGTGTTCGGATGCTTTATTCAGATGATTTGAGAAAGTAAAAGTAGCGATATCAAAGTGTAAAATACTCTGTTTCAAGTAAAAATTCATTTTCATGATTTCAACAGTGTCTGCAAGTTAAAGGACAATTCTCAAGCTGACAAAGTGTTCAGAAGAAGGATTTAACGTCCTCGTTTCCCCCCGAGTGTTTTTATTGGTCTCCCAGATTGACAAAGGTCAGAGGTTACTTGGCTACCTTCTATCACCGCCCATAAAGTGTTGCCACACACTCGGCGGCAGCTTGAAATAGGCCTCGCTAAAATAGAATAGGTGTAAGTGTCCTCTCATTCTGTTTCAGTGGAGGTGAGCTGTGTGTGTGTGTGTGTGTGTGTGTGTGTGCGTGTGTGTGTGTGTGTGTGTGTGTGTGTGTGTGTGTGTGTGTGTGTGTGTGTGTGTGTGTGTGCGTGCATGTTTTGCTATAGTTGTGAGGACCAAATCTTGACAAATAACCTTTCTTGTGAGGACATTTTGTCTTGTGAGGACATTTTGCCTGGTCCTCACAGGGATTATACTAGGATGCCTTGGTTTTAGGGTTATCATTACAAATACAAAAAGTTTATGGTTTGGGTAAAGGCTAGGGTCAGACATTCAGTTGTGATGGTTAGGGTTAGGGTAAGGGGCTAGGGATTGCATTATGTCAATGGAAGGTCCTCACAAGAATAGCAAAACAAACCTGTATGTGTGTGTGTGTGTGTGTGTGTGTGTGTGTGTGTGTGTGTGTGTGTTCCCAGTCACTTGCCTCATCTTTCCTTCCGTCATCTGATGGTGATACTGTGGTCAAGGCTGAATTTGACTTTAATAGCATCAGAATCACACACACACACATCAACACAATTCCAGCTGCAGACATGAGAAGAAACGCGAGATAAACTTCACACAGACACAATCACAAGCTCCTCTTCAGCTACTTTAGTTATCGATAAGACTTCAAAGTGTCCCTTAAGTAGCCTTTTATACACGCTGCATTTTAAATGGGCTCGGCTCGCGACCAGCGTCCGAGGAAACAGTTAAAGATGGTTCCCTCTCACAGACACAAGAGGAAAAAGGGTTTCCAGGAAACTGGAGTGTTTTCACTGTCATTTGGCTTCACACTTGTTCGTGCTGAAAAGGCAATTAGCTCCTCTGACAGAGTGGCTTTTAGAGCTGAGAGGGAGGAGTGGAGGAGGTGCTGTATGTCCTCACGAGTGTTCGTTAGAAACAAAAAGTGTTGTTGTTGCAGTTTGTCGTGATCGCAGCCGCTTTTCTGAGGAAACTGCTCGACTACTTACAACGACTTTCATGCCCTCTTGCTTATCAAGGCATTGCATAAAGCTTTAAATTATAGGGCCAGTGTTTTGTTGGGATGAACATTGGGCAACTGCTGTCTATGCGGTTGTCGGTTTCCAAAGATTGATGTCGACTTTCATTGTGTTTACTCTGTAAAAACGGCTACGGCTGCTGCGGGTGAGTTTTTCAGCACAGGGATTTTTGTCGTGCCTGCACCATGCATAAACATGAGAAAACACCCAGAGCATCACACTTGCACAATTCACTGAGCAGAAATCACCAGAACTTTTTACACAAATAACACAGTGATAGTCAAAAGGTTTCGTCTTCAATGATCAAAGTTGTCCAACGAGTCGCTTCGTCTGAAGGATGCACTTCGTCTTCACGACCTATTGCTGCTTAATGGAGCGGACCTCAGCACCATATGGTACCATTCGCCTTGTATCACCAATTGAAAGACTCCTGCCACAGTCCATGAATCTGTGTGAGGCCGCAGTCAGACTGAAAATAACAGTAAAATGAAAAACACAAGGGCCTGGTTGTTTCAGGTACCTGAGAGAAGACGTCCTGTTCAGATGCAAAAATATTTCAAAATGGTTTATAACACTAAGAACAACACTCCTCTGATGCCCTTTGACTCTATGGATGTACGTCACGCACTTTCCAAAGGAACATACCAGGACTGTGGACTTGCATGTGTTTCATTGGCCCGAGCGCTGCTGTGCCAGATGATGTTGGATCTGAGCTGCAGCAGAAATTGACCCTGCATATTTTCGGTGGAGCCCTCTGCGTTGGCAGCCTGGCTGTTGTGTGGTGTCAGTGAAATGAATGAGGAGGCTGTGCAGTTTTTTGTTTTTTTTTTCCTTCAGTGTGTTATTGTCGTGCAGAGGACGGAGGACACTGGTCACATACAAAATGCTTAGATTCATAGTATTAGTTCAGGGGTAGAGCTGAAGTTGTACTTTAATTAGCTTCACAGCTCGTTCAATTCAAATTCAAAAGCAAACCCATTTGCTATTAATGAGAAATTCCTTGATGCAAGTGTCTCTGACTTCAGTGTAATTTTTCATCTGAATCATGCACCAGTCGGATCGAACAACCTGCTGCGTGCCAAGCTGTGATGATGCTGATGTTAGCAACTGTTAAACAAGCTGGATCGGATTTTTTTTGAGCGATACAAGTGAGAGCGATACAAGTGAGCGCGAATTGATAATCGTTGGTGGAGTGACAGACTCCTGTGTTTTTGTTTTCAGTCCCAGTGATTGACTCATCTGGCCAACCCGCTGCATTTCTGGCATATTGGGATGAGAGGAAGAAAACAAGCTGTGATATATATAGAAAAATGATGGAGAGCAAAGAGGGACGGATTTCACAAGAGAGAGAGAGATAAAAATATTGGAAGGAGATATTTTTCCAACACGTGATCACAAAAACAAAACTGTTGGCGAAATTTCTTGGGCAACGAATCAGTGATAAAGATCAGGATTCTTCAGCAAAAGTTACGGTTTTATCAAATCATCAAATTGAATATTTTTGGATATTATACAAAAATATACTCATATAATTTACACAAAATTAATTTAGCATTGAACTTTGCTTCATTTTTGGACAGAATTAGTGTTTAAGTGAGTTTGGTCATTTGGTCTTAAACAGTGTTAAAGTGGCTCTGAGTGCTCCTGTGAGGAGTCGGAGGAGTTAAAGACGGACTCCTCCACTCGACTGTGAAGCTCTTTTGTGCACACATTCACAGGAGGAGGAGTGACAGAGAATGTCAGAGTGGGCTTGTGTGGCTGCTGCTCAGCACAGACACTTTCTGAGAGTTACATGGTGAGTTTGTGTCCGGCATTTCTCCCATTCCTTCGAGCTTCGATAGCTGCTGAAGAGCTCAGTCGTCGACTCGCGTCCGGTCTGTCTTCTGCTCTTCGTAACGCCGGAGAGACAAGTTGTCACTAATTCAGCAGCTGACGTCTTTCACAACTTGTGAGTAGCATGTTCAGTACTGTTGATGTGGAGATTTGCTGCAAACCAGAACTTTGATTTTTCACTTCTGAAAATTTAAGCTTAATTACTTATTGACATGAGGTTGTCTATTATCCAAACACTTGGCCGCATAGTTTTTCATATGTTAATCTTTTTTTACTGTTTCAACCACACTGACATGGAAAGTTACCCTTTGAAGTTTAATCTTTTACAAACACTGATGAAACGTTGAGGCACATTTGTCTTTTACTGGATGAAAAGATTGAATACGTCTTACCTCTGTATTTGCAGGTTTGCCTATCATTTCTCTTTGCAATAATAACATCGAACATACCAAGTTAATTGCTGAGAATGGGAATGTGGCAACAAGTCGAAACGGGCTGCAGGTGTTAAATAAACCTCCAGGTGAGCCAAACTTACTTGGAAGTAACATTATTAATCAAACATACGTCAGAGTTTTAGGACTGACTTCCTGGTTCAGCTGTGGTCAACCTCTGTGCAGCAGCGGAGAGCTGTTCCAGATCTCAGCAGTTTTTTATGATGGAAATAATGGCCAGAACTAGGAAATGTGATAAATCAGTATTATCATCAAACTGTGCATGAAGGGAACTGAAAACGAGCCCTCGATTTCTCCATGTCAGCCTATTTTCTGATGCCATTAACTTATTGCTTCTCCAGGGTCCAATAGGCGTTTCCTCGTGTGGAGCCCAGGTGTGTGCGTGTTGTTTTTTTGCACATCCTCTGCAGGAGGTTAATGCTCCTTCTTTGATCCCATACACATTAGTCACATGGAGACGTCTATGTTCATGTCCCCACAGCCTTAATTTATCCAGCAGAAAGGATGAGGTGACCACGCCGCCCTGTTGGGCACAGACTATTTGTTGCTGCATTCTTGGATCAAGAAAGCGAGGTTCAAATGAGTCAAGTCAAATTTAAGTCTGTATTTGTGTTGAGCTGCTGAGCTGTGGACAGGGTGGGGTTGGGGACTTGCATAATCTTGGTGGAGATAGAAGTTGATGCAATGGAGTGATATCACTGCTGGGACTGTTTTGACTGAACGGATGACTGAGAATCAAATGGTCCGTTGGTCCAAGAGTAGTTCACGAACCAGGTGAGCAGTAAATTACCACAGAAAATAGTGAAATACAGTCATGACTGATTCTAAATGAATGCACTGTTAAGTAGATTTGACTAAATTCGACATATTACAGCTGCCAATACTGCATCAATTAAGTTTGGATGTTGAGGTTCATTAACTCCAGCGCTGCCAAGTCCTGCTTTTCCTAACCTACTATTTAATAGTGCTCAAATGGTAATAATAATCTGATGTTTGAGTTAATGTGGTGGACAAACTGTTTTTGTATTGACCCCACATTATGGAGGCGGGGGTCAGTTGCAGAGTAGCACACTTGATCCTGGGTCTGCATCCTGCTCATGGGCCCTTCAGCAGGATGATATAAGATAGCATCGACACCATCCCTCAGCTGAAGGTCGGGTTCTCTGTTGATCCTTTGCAGATGTTTTGATGGCGGCCATATTGTTCCAGGTGACTTGTGTCATGATGAAGTGAGAATGAGATTAGCTTGTACATGTCTGTGTGAACTGATTTGAGTGTGAACGCCGGGCTCTGGACAGCAGTCGTCCACCTCTCATGAAATCTCCTGACCTGAATATTCTGGCGTCTGACATCCAGCCCCTTGACATTAGAAGCCCACTCGCTCCGTAAAAATGCGTCCTCGTCGAAACACGGGCATTGTCAGGCGGTGGCGTCGCTCCAAGAAGATGCAGAGGGGAAACGTCTGGTCCTTTGTGTTGGCAACAGGCTTCCATATCAATCCTTCAGTCTGCTCTGAGGCTTTGGGGAGGATTAGGCTGCTTTGACTCCAAACTTTGCTCAGCTCCCATTGCGTAACAGCCAAGACAGAAAAGAAAGGCCTTCTAGGAGGGACTGCATTGGACACAAAGAGAGAACAAGTGCCTTGTGTTGTGGAGTGTCCCCGTTTGGACCCTGACTGCGGGGGCACAGGGACAGGGGTTTCTGCTAGGCGACAGCAGGGCGAGTGTTTGTGTGCTACACCGAACATGGTAGCAACTTCTCCGATGGAGGTTATTTAACTTTAACGGTCACTAACTTTTGTTACGTCCAAACCCGTGTGTGTTTTTTCTACTTTCTAAAGATCTTCGCAGGACGTCGCTGATCTTGGGCGAGAGAGTGATAGTTATCTGCCGTCCATCATGTGTGGGAATGAATGAGTGGTCTGTTACCTCCTCGCAGATCCAGCTTTACTCCAGCTGTTGGCCAGACATCCTCTCTCCCGCTCTGTTTTTCTCCAGCCATCTTTACACAGCTGATCTGGCTAAAAATGCCATCGCAGAGCCAGGACATAATTAATCATGATCACTTTCCACAAGCTCTTCTCACAAGATCTGCTCTTCATCCAGCTTTTGTCCATTGATGTCTTCGCTCTGTAGGAAGAGGACCCTTCGAAAAATCACTTTATTGTGGTCAAGAAAGAAGAGGATGTGATATTTAACTAGACATTTATCAGGCAAATTCAAGTCAAATTTGCATCCACCCTAAGTGAAGCAGATGACACCAACATTCACACACACGTTTCTCACAGGTGAAGGAAACTTAACTTACTTACTTAATGTCAGGTGGGTTTGCATAGGCACTTGTCCAACAACTGTCACCTTTGACCCTTTTCCTGTTACGTTTTTGTGCTTAGTAGACGCTGACGAGTAAAAGCACGGGCAGGAATACAAGTTGAGAGACAAAGGCCAAGAGTTGCACTTTCTTTATTAGGCACCACTGTCTTGTTAGGGGTGTGTCATTGGCCCGGGTCATCCCTCCGCATGGGTCACTTAGCTTACTAAATAGCCCCCTCCTGAGCCAAGGGGTGGACGGACACGGGAGACGAACTTTACAAGGAAACAGGGACTAAGTTTTTAACATGAAAAGCTTTCATTTCGGCCCCGTTGGGAACGCTGGCCTCTCCTCCCTTGTTATTATCCTTCTTTTTAAAGAGAGTTCTATTCATGCGCCGGCCTTTCCTGGTCTTTGTCATAACACTGTGTTCTTCACTTCACAAGACGCTTGAGAAAGTAGCTTTGTACTCGCCATTATACTGGCACTAACATCAAGGAACACATACTGGCCGAGTCCATTTTTTTCTATTGTGCAGCTTCATCAAACGGATTCACCCAGATGCAGCCCCTGATGGTGGCACCTCAGGTTTACTCATGTGTTCTCACCAATCAACACAAAACTGGGAAGGGAGCGAGCAGGTTGGGGGTCAAGGCCTTGTCATTGCACTGACTCATGATAGCAATAACCTGAGTTTTACAGCGACCCACTCATCTCATCATCACTTGTTGCTGACGAACAGAGGCTGACCCAGACTTATTGAAAACATCTTTTCTGTTAATAAATACTTTCACTACAAAAAACATGAAAAGCTTCAGAAAATGTGGACCACTGCTGCATCACATCTTATTCTTGGATAGTAAAATGGTCCAAAGCACCGTCCAATCAGGGCCAGAGAAATTAGATTAGAACAATGAAGTGCTCTCCTTCCACCTCTGTCTGTGTTGAATTTTGAAAAGTGAAGAGTAAAAACAGTCATTTGGGACACTGGAAAATAGTTTTTGACGCCTGAAGCTACTCGAAGGATTCTTGACAGTTTAACCCTCTGTTAATAATCCCGTGAATACAGCTTCAAAACCAGGAAGTATCTGATCAGCGGCGAGGCCAGCGCGCGTCTGAAGCACTTACCGGAATGTTGATTCGAACGCGAGCTGACGAGAGCTGCTTTAAGGAGGATCTGCATAAACTATCAGGCCCTCAGGCAAAATGAGGAGGCTCCGTCTTTGTAGTGTCTCCAGACCATAGCAAGCAAGAGTTAGCCCATCAAAGCTTCTCCTCACCTCCAGCATGAGATACCTACCGCCAGCTCATCAGACGCTCTCCTCATTTGGCCCTCGAGATTTTCCCTCTACAACCCCGCTGCTAACGACCGCTAATGACTTTTCCTGAGACACAAGCTCGTCCAGAGTGAAACGTAATGCTCGGCGTGGATGAGCTGTCTGGCTGATATATAGCACAGGGTGTCACTGCTGGTTATGTGTATGCTTTTGTGTTTGTTTTCAGTAGTATTTGTGATAATTATAGTCCCTGCTGGTCGGGTTACTGGTGGCAGGTTACTGGTTATGTTGCATAACAATTTAAAAATACTGAGGCCTCAATACCTTAGATATGAGATATAATTTTAGAAACTGACTTAAAGGCATATTTGTGGAATACAAATAATGCTTCCTATGACTACTTCCTGTATCCACGCCATAAAGGCAGTGTTGGCCAGTCTGAAGGTGAACAGCATCAGTCAATATCCTCCTCCTGTTCCAAACGCTCACCCTCCATTACCTTGTCATTTGCCTCCCTGGTCCGAGCAGCTTTGCACTCACACACATTGATTCAGTGATCTTTCATGTATATTTAATGAGTTGCAGTGTTCATTAAGCAAGAGCGAGTTCCTGTACTTACATTTGCCGAAGCATTTTGTGGCTGTGGATGTTGGCAATAACTAAACTGCATTTAAATGTGCTGTATATGCCGGTGCACCTCTGCACTAATGTACTGAGAATACACATCCAGAGCATTTAGCATTGATGATTGATTATTATTTTGCACTGTAGACAGACTGTGATTCAGTGTGTTCATGTCATACACAGTGATTTATTTTGCCTCTTACAGTCTGTACTTACTTGCGTTGCTTTATTGTATCTTCATGAGCTCTGTTGTCTCCTAATTCCTGAGTCTCTCCTCAAGTCGAATTAATCCACCTCTGAAGATTTATTAGCCTCTGGTGTGGATCATTTATAAAGCCACAGTATTACTTTAATAGCTGTCCTTGAGCCCTCTCATACAGTAAAGGTGTGCTCTGTTGCCAAATCAATAGTTCAGCCATTAACTTTGTCCAAATGCGGCACTGAGCTATACTTACATACTGTTACACTATGATGTACTGGAGCTCTTTATTCTCTTGAGCTTCTTCAATGTAAATATACTTTATACTTGTCGAGCCATTAGTGATTTTAGAAGCTAAGACCTGAGGGGACTTTCTCAGAAACAGTTTCATCATTGCTTTTCATTAATGTCACACTTGAGGCCGGTACATGTGGACCCCCAACTGTTTTGGAATGCCCACACACACACACACACACACGAGCCCAGAGCAGCACATGGTGTGTTTGTCCATGTAAGCTGCAGAGGAAACATGCTATTTCCGCTGTTACGGGGGGGATCTATTGCCCCGGGGGTCAGAGCTCAAAGTTTAAAGATGAAGAGGTCACGCAGTTGCGCCATCTGGCCGACAGAACCTCAAAATATCTGGAAGGCGGCAACTTCCATTTGCAACACTGTGGATTTTGCAGAGCTCAGTTTTGTTTTACCTGTGACTTTTTAGACTTTGCTTTAACTTTCAGGTTGTCTTTTTGCAGCCAAGTGATTTTTGCCCCTTTCTCATGAAGAGGATGCAGCGACGCAACCGATGGGTCATTCCAGACTAGTTAGACATGGTTCACTCTCTCCTACTGTTGTATAATTAGTTCGGGCTATGGGGTCGGGATGGCAGACATTCTCCTCTGACTAATGTGCTCGGGATCACAGAGCAAGCATTTACCTCCTGGGGAGTATGTACAAACACACACACACAGTGTAAGATATCACACATACATATGCCCTTTCTTATCACACGAAGGAACAGCAGCGGCAAAGGTTATTTGTAGAAGCTTACTCGTGTTGATTTCAACCAAAGGAAAACAGCGGCAGACATAGCAGCGCACACAGAAGCAGTCTCAACATAAATAGTCTGCTTGCCGTAAAAAAGTCTCGCCGGTGTAAAGTGACAGATTAGATTTCCTGCAAATACAAATGGGGATTCTGTGGATCGCTCATCAGTCACGTCGTGTCTAACGTGAAGACATGAGCGAGTTATAGAGGGCTGACACAGCTGGTCTCATCGCCCTCATCATAATCACAGAGAGAACAGAGCGAGGGGCCGGGGGGAGGATGTGGGGCGGGGGGGAAGAGTCGGTGTGATAATCTGTGAGTCAAATGAGGGAAAACAGCATCACAACACAATCCATGATCAAGTAACGAATGAATGAATCTACTTGAAACGAGAAGGTTTTGTGGAGGCCAAAGTCACATGTTTATTGTTATATCAGCCAGAGTGACGAACGCGCTTCTTGTCGATTGTTCTGGACTGTCGTGTGCAATAGTAAAGTGACTGTCCTGAATGCTAATGTGTACAGATGGCGAGGTGATACGAACTGGACCTCAGACTGAAGAGCTTTCTAACCGTGGGAACAAAGTTGTGTATATGTGTGTGTGTGTGTGTTACTGTGTGTTGCATTTATAAACCGTCCCTCCATCCCAGTGAACGACGACTGTAAATCTCTCCGACTTATCTGTCACCTTTAGTCTTTCCAACTACAATAAGCCCCTTTTATATTCTATATAAATCAGATCAGCAGCCGCTCAATGTATTCATCTTTCTATTTTTTACCCACTTGGCTTCTCTGTTTTCTCCATCTGCCTGTAGCAGGGTGGAGTTTTCTCCCTGCTTCCTAGCTTGGAGAGAGCTCGTTAAATGACTGTTGTTGGACGAAGAACTTCTTTCCATTACATGAGTGTTTTCGACACCAGTGGGATAAAGGACGGGCATCTTTGCGTATGTGTGCATGGGAAGGGTTTTTCCTAAAAAACGTCTGTATGTCTTTCCAGCTATAGCATAAACACGTCTTATGTAATGGATTAATTTATAGACAATTACTGGAATAAAGCGTTTTTTATAGTTGCAGTGGCAGCAAGTAACAAAGTGTACCTCAAGGAAGCAAGTGTGCAAGTGAGAGGAACCTAAAGAGACTGATGTCATCCTATCAAACTCTGCACTCTGGATTTCAATGGGCCCTCACCCCCCCCTCCCCTCCTCTCACATACACTGTCAGTGCTGTTGTGATAGACCTCCCACATACGCACACACAGCAGGGGCGGCCTTTAGACTGGTGCGAGCCGCTGAGCAGCCAGCAACAGAAGTAGCTGTCCTGATCCGGCCAGACAGCTACTCAGGACAGGGAGGAGGAGGAACGGTAGCCAAAACCAACTCCTCTAACTCCTGCTGTAATCCCTCATGTCCCACCCCGGGGGCTCCTCCGCGGGGCTTTTCCCAGCTTAGACTGGGACTGCACCGGCGTCCACTGCTCGCACAGGTAGGGCAGCCTCCTCCTGCTGAGGTGTTTCTGCTGTTTCCTTTGACTGTGACTCACTTTGAGGCGGCTTGTGTTGTAGTTGAGACTTTTAGGATGTGAAATCAGCTGGACTTTGTGACAGATCATCCTAGTTGTGTGAGTCACTTTGGTGATTATAAAGGTACTGAAATGGAGAAAGTTAGGGCTGCTCTTCTTTCACGACTTATGTCTAAGTTTATCGGCATGACTGAGGCATTAAAAGCTTGTGTGTGCTCATGTGGACGGGAATGCATGCCCAGCCCCTAACCTGATACCTCAGCAGTTTTATGAGTTATATAAATGTGTAATGATGACTTGATTTGGAGCAGCACATTGACTTTAGTGGAGGATTCACATTAAGAGCGACCAAGCATCTGAACATATTGCATCAGAATTTCGTTGGTACTCATTATGGTAATTGTGACAACTAGCGTGAGTTTGATATACTGAGCCGACTAAACCACAGGTACTAACGCTGGCATGAGACACTGCAACAAGCCATTATCGGACTAGACGTGCTGGAAGCTGCCATCGCCTCTTTCTCCCGCATGTGGTCTACAAATGTACCAATCAAAGTAAACTCACTAACAGATTAGTAGTAGGAAACATACGCTGTGATTTTCTGTGACCAAGAGCCACCAGATTTGTTTCCACCAGCAGTCTGACAGTGCAGCCGCTACAGTGCGCCATTGCCTTGGCAAGTTGCCCCGGACCAGCCGAGGAGACCTTGCAGCACCCAGCTTGTTTACACCCACTAAGCTCCATTACAGAGCCCCGTATTCACTGAAGCTGAGATGGAGATATCTATAAGTTACAGACACACACACACGGCTTCTTTGTGCAGCTCTTTTCCCTGCTGTGGAATCTGATTGGGTTATCAGGACGAGCCTCATCATGGGTTATGAGGTTTCTTGGGAACTTAAATAGACAGTAGAAGAAGAATTATCTGCCGTGGTATTGTCCCCCCCCCCGAAGTACACATGACCACACACGCTGTTACTAAAAGGTGTGGAGGATGTGAAGTAGTTCTGACATTATAAATTTATTATTTATAAGACACATTCCAAGAACGGACTCATATTTTAACAGACTTTAATGGCATGAAAATATTGATAAATCTGTCTGCATTGTTGCACAGTGTTGGCCGTAAGAGAGAATGTGGGAAGAAGGAACTTGATGTAAGCTTGTGTGTGTTTCACCCTTTTCAGTGTGACTCTCAGTGTGTTGAGGTTTTGTTTTGCTTTGGGTTTCGGGGGCCAAGAAAAGCCTCCAGGCCTTCCCTACTCAGTGAGGCTGATTTTCCAGTGATGACTAAATCCTTCTGATTGGGGCACCCTACTTCCTCCTCACTGGACTCGGGTGTGGCCATGTGTGAACGTATACGAGTATGGGTGTGTATGTACAGTGTGTGTGTGTGTGTGTGTATGTGCACTGTTCAGCGAACATAATGTACATTGCAGCTTTCCATTTGAATTTATGAGCATTCAAATGATTGAAAGTCTGCCATATCATTCATCCGGCCATTTTCTACATCAGGTTATTTTCTCTTCACAGTTGTGTGGATCATAAGCAAATAAAATCAACAACTGATCAATCTTCTGTTATGCCAGTATCCCTCAGGTAATCCAACTGGCTTGAGAAAGTGCAAGGCAGGCTCGAGTTATTTCATCGTTTTTTCCACAGCGAGTGCCACAGACTCTGCTCATTTCCTGAAGCTGGTAGAATGAGTGGACATGAGCCAGTGTTTAATTTAACTGCAGCTGTTTTGGCTATGCCCACAAAGTCTCCTGATACCCCTGCCTCTCTCACTGATACTTTCTCACTCTTTGCTTCTTAGAGTCTCGACGAATCCTGTGTGCTTATATTTGAATTGTATGTTTATTTCTACATTACTATGACTCTGAAAATACTTGAAAATTACAGAGTTGTGCAATGGTTGTTCATTGTCCAATTCTCATTCTAATCAGCCTCTCTCATATGTGTTTGTTTTAGAAGTCATCCATACCCAAGGACCCCTGGACGGCAGCCTCTACGCCAAAGTGCGCAAAAAGGAGTCTGTTGACGGAACAGTCACGGCGAATGGCCTCCCACCCACTGCTGTCGAACATGCCCTACCTGTGGTTGATCATGCCTTGTCAGTGAGCAGCGACTCAGGAAACTCCACTGCCTCCATCAAAACTGACCGAACTGATGAAGTGGCAGCGGCCCCTCAGGTTTCCACAGTGAGCCAGACGCATGTTCCTGTAGGCGAGGAGTTACCTTCAGTCCATCATCACGCCCCCCCTCCACAACAGCCAATCAGTCCCCAAGAGAAACAGGAGCTGGAGCAGCTGCTGAGTGGCTTGGAGGGGCCCATGCATCGACAGGGCTACCTGTCCACCCCGACCTCTGCTGTTGGAGGAATGCTTCACTTGGTGCCTGCCCAGGTCCATGTCAATGGGCACAGCAGCATTGACCGTGAGACGGACATATTAGATGATGAGCTGCCTACCAGTCAGGAAGGCAACAGTGTGGACAGTTTGGGGACGTTCTCCTCCACAGATGGTCGGGCGACACCGGCGGATCTGTACTACCAGTCTGAGCCACTTATCAATGGCCAGGACCATGTTCCGTATCTGGAGCGCAGCGTCCCAGAAAAGCCTCTGGAAACCGTCCAGATGTCCAACAAACCTGTCACTTTGACCCAAAGTGACTCAGCCCCATCCTCGGGTAATTACATGGCTACCCAGAACGGCAGTTTGTACCGCTCTCAATCATTTGGTGCCGAGCCAAACTCTATGCCACCAGCTCCGACACGCACCACCAGTAGCAGGGATGCCGTCCAACGTGGTCTCAGCGTTTGGCAGCAGTTCGGTGTGCCCGAGGAGCCAGTAACTGAAGGCCTCACTTTCAGTCCACCTCCTTCTGTAGCAGTGATGCCCAGCCACCACAGCCTCCCCCAGTTCCCTCATCGCCACAGCGCCTCCCAGCAAGAAATTGAGCAATCTATTGAAACCCTTAATCTTCTCATGTTGGATCTGGAACCAGGCCGTTCGCTGGTGCCAAAGTCCCAAAGTGCTCCACTGCGGGAAAACAGCGTTGTAGTGACCACCCAGCCGTCCTTCTCCCAGAGCCAAACCAGGCCCTCCTACCAGGCCGACGCTGCCATTCACACCCACCTTTCTGGCCCCATGTCCAGCTTGGCCAACCAGTCGTCACAGGCTCAGAAGACACCTGGGAAACCTAGTACACCAGAGCCTGCACCTGTCCAGGGATCTCTGGGTTACACATCTGAAATGGCTGGAACTGGTCCTTCCTCACAAGCCTCCCCTGCTGTAGCAGGTCACATCCAGCTGAAGCCCATCAACACCTACCCACCAAGCACACTGTCCCCGTCTGCAGAGGCTCCTGAGCCCCAGAGATGCCCGAGTGCTGCCTCAGCATCGCCCCAGCCAAGAGACAGTGAGCCAGATGAAGTCTTCAACGTTGAAGGTCTGGTGGCCCAAAGAGTGGCTGGTAAGAGCTAACATTTATTTATTTCATCCTGATACTTAGCTCCATCTGTGATCTGTGACCTCTGCACCTTTAATTTAAAAGAAATAATACCTGCTATCCAGAAGTGGGTTGCTCCTTTAAATGTATTTGCATGATCTTCATTTTCTATGGTCTGCTGAGAATAATAAAATGTTGCCTGGAGAAAAAAACAACCATAACAGACAGACAGACAGACAGACAGAGTACTTTATTAAACCAATGTTAGACACAGCAACAACACAACTTGTCCGACTTGTGGGAATATTGGATGTCAACTTTGATTTTGCTTGTGGCAACCCTTTCATTATTCTCACCAAACTGTAGAAATCCTTGGGATCACAAAAATACACACTATTAGTTTTACATAGCAGGATTAGATGGATAAAAACAGTATGTTGTTATTTACTGTATATGTGAGGGCCTGTGTGGCTTCAGGAGTCGGACTCTCATGTTGGGCTGACCTTTACAGTCCTCTTATTGTCTATAGAGCTCACACTCAAAATCTTCCCATGAGGCTTTGCGCAGAATTGAATCTTGGTTGTTGCCTTCAACTATAGCTTTTACCAAGCAGCACCCAAACACTAGTTTTAGTTCGTTACTTCCAAAACCAACTATCCAGTAAAAGCAACAATATTACCCTGTTTTTAAAGGTCTTTGCTGATGCTGAATTCCAAATTAAATATTGTTCATTTTACCACCTATTATTCATTGTGCCAGCTGAGTATAATCTTTGTTTTTATGGCACCAGGAGCAGAACATTTACTGAGCAGTAGTGTTGATACCGTCATCCGTGCACTGCACACACACTCTTGGAAAACACTGTTCTGCCCTTATCTCATTTCCTGAATGTCACCTCATCGTTCCCCACCACTCGGGCTCAAACAGGAAGCGTTCTCTTCAGTCCAGCAGGTTGACTGTACCTAGATAAGCACATCAGACATCCTGCAGAGCAGCGAGAAGTGGGACAAAGTCAACATACAGCGGTGTGATAGCTGAGCCCTCAGATAACACATGCCAGAAAGAGGTTTTCTAGAATCAACAATACGGTTCACTTCACTTTACTGCCATTTTCATGTTGAGTCAATTGTTCACATTATGCATTACTCAATGGAATTTCATACCATTAGGAGCTGGAAATGTGGTGTGAGGTAAATGAGACCTATGTCAGATTGCTTTCTACTTCCTGTATCATCCTTTTCTCATGACCTGTTTCACTTAGCCTGAACCATAAGTTGATGTCTAGTGGGCATCTTTTGTACCAGTCACCTTCTTGTTCTCTTGTTCTTGTCATAGGCCGGATCTCATCTTTCCCTGTTTTCCTTTTCCCAGTTTTGTCATCATTCTTCTTTCTCTCATCATTCATCTGTTTACCCAGAATACTCGGCTCGTGTCCAAAGTGTCATCCCCAGCATGACCTCTCCTCAGTCTGAGCACCGCCGTTCTCACTCCCTCTCGGGTTGGTTCTCCCATCCTGTCTGAAGGAACACCCTTTTTTTTCAGAGTGTTTCTTCAGATCGAGCTCAAGTCTGTATCTGCTTTGAGTGCGGTGGGCTTTGGTTTGCATTTAACAATTTCCCTTTAATTTTCTTCTTGTTTCACTTCCTCTTTCTCCTTTTCAAATAACACATTTCTCTCTGTCAACATCGGGTTTGCAGAGCAGCATCATCATGATCACGAAACTAACCATTGATCCCTCTCTGCATACATACTCACCCTTCACTCCTGTTTGTTCTGAGTCGCAGTTTTCTACCTCAAGGTTAGGGAATTACCTCAACTGTGGTGTAGAAAAAAACCCAATTGGATAATGTTAAAGTTTCACAAGAACGAGACAGGGGAAGCACAAAGGACGCTCTGTCCCTTGCCAGGAGAGTGCATGTCACAAGATCCATTTTGCCAAACTCGGGGAACAATACCGAGGCCAGGATACACTGGCCTCATTCAAGGCTGCTTTTTTCACTCGCACTATTTTGAAGATTTACAAAGCCAGACAAAGGACACCGAATCTAGGAGAGACCACAGTCCTAGTTGGAAACATCACTAAAGCTGTATGTGTCCACTGGGAGACAGCGACCACAATGCAGACAGGATTGTTCTGTTTAGGGCCCAAGGATGTCAGGGGCCGGTGTGGCCTCTTTACCGCAGACGGCACTATACTTTTTAGTGATGCAACATAACGTCAAAGTGTTGGATTGTAGAGTTGAAATGAGGTCACGTCTGCCGTCATCATGATGTTTATGCAAATTTCATATTGTTTTGATATATGGATTCATATTGAATACAGTTCTCTTATTGATCTGAACTGACCTTGCCAGGAATGCACTCCCCTCGCTCTTACCTTAGATGACCTCTCTCAGTTGCAGGTGTGCACATATGGAGACGGTAGTTTCCCTCCTCTCCACATGATGACTGGATTTTAAATAGCTGAGAAATGTCAGTCCTCGAGAATCTCCAGCCATCCCAGCTGGAAACCATTAGCCATCACTGGGGCAACAGCACAGTGTTTGACAGTACTCCGCTGTAGAGCAGTGCATCATGGGTACATCTGGTTCTCAGTTTCCAGGCTCGGTGCGACGGTGGGTGTGTTTCTGTTTGGGGGTGTTGACTACATGCTTTTCCAAGCTGTCAGCTCCAAGATTTTTTAACCAGCACCCTGCCAACACCAAGCTATTTGAAGCTGGAGATAACAGCACGACTGGCACTTGTTTATCATTGACTCCTTTCTATTATATGAAAATGAAGTGCATTGATTTATTAACCATAATCTAACAATGGTAATACAGAACACATAGACATTTGGAAGGTAACTTTGAGGTAAGGAAACTTCGAGAAAATCCTTTTTAACACCTCAGATTTTTCACTCATGTGGCGATGGCAGCTAACTTCATTCCTAACTGTTTAACTGTTCAAATTTTCACAGCTGCTATCGCTAACGTTTCCCCACAGATATTTGGCCGGGATTCGACTCCCTCACTTCAAAGTGAAGCTGAGTGAAGGGGATATTAATATTTTTCAGAATTTCCATAACAGTCAGGCTCGCAGGGTGCGTCTATGTGTTTTTCCATGTATGGAAAGGTCTGCCGGCGTCAAACTGAGAGAAGCCTTCAGTCACATTTCTAAGGTCACTATGAGATCATTCCTTTTTTCATTTGGGTGTAAAATAGGGGCTCCGAGCAAAAAACAATAAGACAACTCCAGGTTCGTCAAACATGTTTATTCATTCAGCTGTTTCAGTGACAGAATCTAAAGTAGCACTTAGAAAAACCACAGGATAAACTGCCTCAGCACAAACACCACAGAATTCATTATCCCCAATTTCTCCACTTGTTTCCCAAACCTGCTGTACTTCTCTTCTTTCTCCCATTAACCTTCATCTGGTTCCAAAATGCAGGCCAGCCAGTGAGAGACTTTCACATGGGCTTTGCTGCTTTGGCCAGCAATTCGTGCTTTTCTACCTCGACCCGCCAGTCAATGGCGTCGCATCTCAGCTTAAAGCTCTTAAGTCAAATCCTGTTTGTTTTATGCCTGTAGCTTTCTCTTTCTTTCCTTCTCTCTGGCTCTCGGTTCAAACCAGATTAACTGAAATGAGCTTACTGGCTGCTTTGAGCTTCGGCCAGATCTGACCACATTGACGCATTCGATAACCAACAGTTTGCACCAGTGTATTAGAAAGTCTTGATCATTTGTGTGAGAGAACATTTCCCCTCTGGCCGTCCAGAAACTGTTACTTATTATAGTTTGAGCTGATGCTAAAAGGAGTGAACATCACTTTGTATAACATTTCCAAGGTCACAATTTCATTTTTGACAAACTTTAAACACTTACAATGGTTTGTGTTTTGTTTTGTTGGCGATTTCGTTAATGGAGTTTTTTTGTTTAATTCTTGTGAATTACTGGGCTTCAGTTTGATCAGCAGCTAACAATTCATTAACCTTGCGTGTGTGCATGTTAAATTCAGAGGTGTGAAGCAGCACAGCCTCCTGCAGTGTTTGATTGTCTGCAAAATGCCCACGATGGCCTGTGCAGCGAGCGTTCACAGTGGCTGACAACCATTAACCTCCGATGACGGTGATGGATTTGCTGGAGGAAAGCAATGCAGTGGGGCAGCATTGAGCAGCCCTTCCTTAATTTTAACACTCACTCGCGTGTTGTCTCAGGTGTCCAGGCCCGAACGGTGTCCTTGGACGAACCTGCGACTCTTCCCCGCCGTCGCATCACCAGTGATGGCCAGTACCAGAACGGTCCTGAAGAGGGTCCCTCACCTGACGTCCCAGTCCGCTCCCCCGTCCGCTGTGTTTCTCCAGAGTTCGTCAATGCCATAGCCATGAACCCCGGAGGACGACCTAAGGAGGTAGAACGCGCACATCTTGGAACATCGTTTTCCCACTTTTTTCTTTGCATGCTGACATGTCTTTTTTCTTCTTTAATTGTTCTCTGCAGAGACACATGCACAGCTACCGCGAGGCCTTCGAGGAGCTGGATGGTGGCACCATCAGTCCTACACCCACAGTTGGTGGTGAGGTGTTTCCTCAAACCCCTGCCTTCCCCATCTCGCCGCAAACCCCTTACTTCAACCTGTGTAAGTTCCCCCTCCGGCTGACAGAGGGCACTGTGGAGCTCAGGCATATTAACTGTAAACATTCAAAACTATAATAAGATAATCGATATCAAATCCTGACTTAAAGTTGCTTTTGACAATGATATTATTCTTGTCTTAGATTAGTCTTAAGATTTCTGTCCTTGTGCAGTTTGGCAGGTTAAATATCATCCATGTCTGTCTGGTAATGAAAAGGATTTTTTTTTCTATTTTGTAGTTTAAAATGTTTACATACATGCTTCAGGACACAGGTCATAATATATCTTTGAGTAGTTTAATTTAGATTCATTCTCGACTGGCAGTACTTTTAGTTATGCGGTTAATTAGCATTCATCAACTTGAGTTATTCACTTTTTTTAAGTGGAACAAAGAAAGTGTTAATTAACCTTTGATAGTGAATTTACTATAGGAATAGTCTAAGTTTAAATTGTATTTTGAGACTCTTGGCAGTCACTGAAACTTTATCTTGATGACAATTTTTCTCTTTTTGTACTTCATTTGGTACCACATATTCCAAGTAGTGATAAAGTATCCCCACTATTACCTCATCTTATTTTCATTTGGATTGTAAATGGGCTGCATTTCCAATGTCCAACGTGTGGGAAGTTCTGGCCTTGCGTTGGCTCATCAAAATGCCTGAGTGACCGAGTGAAGTCTAAATCCCTCTTTTCTCACAAGAATGTCTGCAGTCATCATTCAGAAATCATTCAAAACGACAGAACAAGGCCAAGTCAGTTTAGTATAGCTGATGTCCAAATTTCAAGTATGGTTTCTTGATTACATGTAATTTTCATTGGAAGTAGAGATGAAATGTCTCTTTAGTAAAACTGTTTCAAAAAGAAATAGGTTGATCTTACAAGAAAAACATGTCATTCCAGAGAAGATATAGACAAACAGCCGTCTCCTCATCCCGCCCTCTTTCGACCCCCCCTTCAGTCTCACATACACTCCACACTAAAACAAGAGTCCCGTATTAGGTAACGCATCGTTTGCCAACTCTACCAATTACCTCATCCAGTCCTCTTGCCTATCTCCCCCAGGACACACCCATAAAAGTTAGTCATAAAAACACACCATATTTTTAACACCCGCTCTGTGGCGTAACATCCCCCCTCCCCTCAGAGTGGGAACATTGTGTACGCAGTGACACTGAGCAGTAACCTTTACTCAGATCAACAAAGAAGGGTGAATCTTGAATTTATAGAATTGCACACATTAATTGTTGCATTAGATATGGATTTGTGAGAAAACATGAGCTCCTCCTCCTCATTGTTTGAGTTCATGGACCTTAAAACCAGATTCTTTTTCAGAGTTAAGCACAAACTATAGTTAACTGTCATCAGTTAACTGTTTTGCAATTATTTGCAAAACTTGTTCAAGGTGCATGGTTAGCTCTTTGATTACTGCACGTGACACCAGATTTATTTGCCTTTACACAGTCATCTTGAGTCGTGTGTCCTCAAATCACGTTCCCAAGTGTTCACTTAGTCCACACACACCACCCATGATCTAAAGTGGGCTTCTAGGTTGCAAGTACAAAGAATTGATTTGGATTCTTTGGTAAGTGGACGATGCACGTCTCGCTACCGGAGTTCCACTGTCCCACGACGTCAGCCAATTGATCCCCACCCCCCGATCCCCGTCCCTCTGATCCCAGATCCCCGTCCCCCTGTACCCCGTCCCTTCTCTCTGCCTGAGTGACCCTTGACCCATCACTTATCATAGTTCTGCACCGCTTTGGCATGAGAGCCACACGAGAGCAGCACCGGCAACAAAATGGACATCACATAGAGTAACATACTGAGACACAGGAGAGAGTCTACAGCCATGCTAGCAGCTTTGTAAAGCTGTATTGGTCGTGCTAATGTCAGCATGCTAACGTTTGATACTCAGCAGTAAACACAAAGTACAGCTGAGGCTGACTGGATTAATTATCATTAATATTGCAGTTATTTGATCATAAGTTATCACAATTCATCCTGTGGGGGACATGAATGTCTGAACCAAAATTAATGTCAATCCATCCGATAGAGGTCTAGAGATTTTACTCCAAATTTTAAACGTTATCGTCATGGTTGGGCTACAGGAAAGTCAGAGGATCAACCACAGTCATTACGATACATCATCTGTGGGCCATGAAAATGATGTGCCAATCCATCCAGTAGATGTTGAGACATTTCATTGGATCAGTGAAAACCAGCTGATGGCACTGAATGAAAAGTCAGGGAATCACCAAAGTCTTTAGGGTTCATCCTCTGGATACCATCAATAACTTTACCTGATTTCATGCCATAGTTCAGAAGACATTTCACTGAAGGCCAGAAAAGTCAAGATCATGGTGAAGTTAGAGACAATGGATCAACAAAGTCAATAGGTTTTATCCTCTGGAGACCATGACTGTCTGCAATCCATCCGGAGATATTTCTGAAGTTCGCTACAGCCAAACTGCTAGCATGGCTAAAACAGGGAGCAACATGCAGTTTTATAGCTTGACAGAGTCAGAAATGAACACATACAGACACAAACACACGTGAACAGACGTTGAGTTACTGTCCACCTCCACCGTCTCAGCAGCTGCTGCTCTCTGTGTCGCTGTTGTCATCTGTGTTTAGGTTCCTGTTGCTGCCTTGCTTCACCGCAACCAGCACCCTGCTTGTCCTCCCCGGCAGCCTCGATTACCCCGCCATTTATGTTCTGTCCTTTGATAATTGTGTCAGCAGTTTGTGTTTGTTATCACAAGAGTTTATCACAAGAGTTTTTTTCCTCCACATGATTATTTGTGTTTACGCTGGAGGGGAATAAAGGAGTAGTTGGCACTTTTAAAGGAAGACAGATCCGCGAAGTGGAAAGAGTCACCTTGTGTAAAAAAAATTCTGAGTTAGTCTAGATGTGATGAAGGCTCTCGTGGCGTCACACTCCTCATCTTTCCCTCCGGTGTTAATGTCGCAGAGACTGTGTCAAAAATCCTCTTCTTTCATGAAAAATATTAACTTGGCAACATCTGATTCAAAGCAAAACAGGGATTTACTTTTAAGAAGAAAAAGACTGAAAAACCACAGTCTGTAAAATTAAAAAGATCAATTGAGGAATGGCATTCATACCATTTCTCCTGTAACATGAGTGCGTTCACTTTGACCCAGCTCTGCTTCGATGCCAACCTGTATTAGACACTCACCTGATTCTGCTGATGGTAGAATGAGGTGGTGTCGCTGCCAGTTTGTCACACTGTGAATCATCACATGCATGTTTTGGCCCTCCATCAGAGCATGAGCGCACCCCTCTGGACATGCTGCTCCTGTGTGTAAAAGTGTTGATATGTATTATCTTGACAGCTGTTTACCTGTGTATTAAAATATGATCATCGGGTCTTGAGGTCAAATTAAAACAGACTAGATTGCTATTAAAATAAATACAGGAGGCTTAAGGACATTAAATGGATATTATGATGTTTTAAATGCACTCTGGCATAATTTTCTAATTGAGTAAATTTTCTGAAAAAGTGATAAATCATTGTTAGAGTGTGTCGACAGGTAGCAGCTGTCAGGACGTCTCTGATGTGTGATGCTGTGTGATAATAACTGTCCCGTCGTCTTCAGGTCGGTCCCCTCCTGGTCTTGCCAAGACTCCACTGTCAGCTCTGGGTTTGAAGCCCCACAACCCGGCAGAAATCCTCCTCAATCAAACAGGCTCAGGTTGGTTCTGACACTCACTCAATGACAATCACAACCACTTTGGTGGCCACTCTCATATTTGTTTAGCTCAGTATTTTTGTAGAGGAGGCAGGATGATCAGCTGAGAAACACAAAAAAGCAAAGAATTGTTTGGGGTCAAAAATGACAGATGAGGCTTTTGAGTTGGATTAATCTTTAAACAGCTAATGTACCAACGCAACAAGCTTGTCAACCTTTAACCTTTGTCAAAATACACTCTTTGTCTGTGAAATTGAAGACTAAATAAGAACACTGAACCACTAGTGCTTCATGAGTTCCTTCTACATTCCCCGTCACACACACTCCCAATTAACATCAAGTTAAATTAGTATAGCACAGAGAAAAACATTCTTTCCAGCTCCCTTGCTGTTGCTCTGTTCCTTTACATTGTTCTGTTTCTCTGGATTATATCTGATGATGCACCACAGATGATGACAGCAGTGAGGGTGAGGAAGGTAAGACTGCTGCTATAAAGCCACAGATCATCATGGACATTCTAGGTTTTAATGTCCTCCACCCCATTTTTCTCCACCTGTTGTTCAGATGTATTCCACCTTCATACCCTGTGTGGCGAAACCATTCCCATTTTCATTTGTTTGGAAAAGCCACAACCGCTCTCATGGCAGCTGGCAGTTATTACAGACGTATTATTTCATATCTTGGCCCACTCTGTTAGAAGACATCTCATCTAGTTTCACAATTTTCATTTTTATTTTAAACACAGTTTAATGGGACGCTGCAGTCCAAGCAGTAATCATCAAAAACACAACTACAATGCAACAAAGCAATAAAGCTCATAAAGACTTTTTTTTCTCTTATGCAGCACCAAGAAGCTACGTAGAGTCTGTGGCAAGGTCGGCAGCAGTAGGTGGAGACCCGCCCACGTCACCTCGGAGCCTTAGCCCACCAGGAGAGACTGCAGGCCAGCAGAGAAGTCCCAGTCCTCCATCCCACACACTGAACCCACCGTTGTCCAGCAGCAGCCCCATCCAGAGCTCACAGGGGTGAGTCAAACGTCTTTCTGGTCCCACACCTCCTTGGATTAATGCTTTTTAGTCTGTAAAGTCATGCATCCAAACAAACAGTTTTAAACTTTAAGGGAGTGCACAAAACCTTCTTCTGGTTCATAAACCTTTCCAATTGTCTTCCAGTGATCACCCCTTAGCTGAGAGCAGCATGAGCACTCCGTCCCAACCCACTACTGATTCGGGCTTCCGCTCCCAGGCTGCAGAGAGTGCCTACCCCACTCCCACCCCGTCATATCAAGCCCTGAATACTCCGACTTCTTCCTACCTGGATTCCAGCTCTCCAGCCTCCTCCTACCTTGGCACAACTACCCCTACACAGTCCTACCTTGGCCCCAACACCCTACTGGGGAACTCTATGATCTCTGATCCAAGCCCGCCCAGCTCAGAACCCTCCCAGACAACGCTGAACCACGGAAGTCCCCATGCACAGCACCGGACCAACATCCTTAGCCACCCCGCCCACAACACCATCCTCCAGCAGCGCCCAAGTGCTCATCAGGATGTGTCCATCATGGGCCAGCAAGTATCCCCAGCTAATGGCTTCGAGGTGGGTATGGTCGGTCTCAGTGGCAGTCCCATCCTCGGTCGCCGTCTGTCTCAGGGAGCTCAGAGCAGCCCAGTCCTCAGCAGACAGGCCTCTTTGGGGCAGGGGTCTCAGCGAAGCCCAGTCCTCAGCAGACAGCCGTCCCTGGGCCAGCCCATGCAGAGCAGCCCCGTGCTCAGCAGACAGCCATCGATCACGCAACCCCAAGGTAGTCCGGTTTTGGGCCGTCACCCATCTGTATCGCAGGTGTCCCAGAGAAGCCCCAGTTTGGACCGTCACCCCATGCACAGCGGGTACACCACCCCAGATGAGAGACACGGGAACCTGTCGCGACAGAGCAGCTCCTCGGGCTACCAGGGACCACCCACTCCCTCCTTCCCCATCTCGCCTGCAGGCTACCAGGATGGGGGGATGATGGGGATGGGTGGAGGGTTCCGGCAGGGAAGCCCGGCCCCTGGTTTCCAGCCCCAGCTTCCAGAGAAGAGACGCATGTCGAGCGGCGACAGACCAAATGGAGCGCTCTCCTACGGCACACTGAATGGGAAGATAATGTCCCCGGCAAGTGGAGGAAGCACTCCGAGCTACTTCCACACCCTCTCTGACTTCTCAAGGTTCAATATGCCCGGTAAGGACACACATTATTATTAGTTATTTTGAGTTCATCCTTACTAAAGCAACCTCTGACATAATGGCAGATACAGACAGCTAAAGCTTAGCATACCAAACCATTGTAAACTCCAATTTACAATACAGCTCTGCCCAACAGCAAATTAAGTAAGAGCATATTAGAGTTCTTCAGTATTATAGTATTATTACTGTATTGTACCTAGGGATGGGTACCTTTCAAGATTGAATCGATACGATACTTTTTTTGATACCTGGGAATTGATACGATACCTTAAACGATACCCATTTCAATACTTTTTCACCAAAAAAGAATCTAATATATGTGTATGTGTGTGTGTGTGTATATGTATGTGTGTGTATATATATATATATATATATATATATATATATATATATATATATATATATATATATNAACTGTTGGTTTTAAGTCTGTCTGATGTGCTAGACACAAAAGGCAACTCAAGTTATTTCACCAAACTCACTATTCTTATTGAATTTATTCATCTTTAATGCTTTTATTAAACTGGAGTCATGGCGTCACATTTCACACACACAAACCTTCACATGGTCACTTTTGATAAATACACACCGGTATGTACACATCTCTGTTCTCTGAGGTCAGTGGCTATTGGCTGCCCCATCTGCATTTGCTCATGGCCCGTATTGGATTATATCATGTTAAATACAAGCACATGCTCAACTGCAGTGACATCACACACACACACACACACACACACAGAGTTTATACTTAGTGCCCTGCGCTCCCAGAAGAAAAGCCACACCATGTGTAGAGAATTAGAGAACATCTGCATGTGGCGCTCATCTCATCCATCTTCCTCCCTTAAACTATCACATGTGGACGGGCTGAGGCATTGAACTAAATAGTGAAGTAATGGATCTAAAGCTCTTCTCCTTGAACAATGGAGGGCCTAAAACAAAGTGTCATGTTAGAAGTTGTACTTTTAATGAAACGCAGACTGGGCGCAATTATTCAAACAGAGGGTCAACGTTTTGCTTCCTTTTCCTTTAGTTCACCTTCATCCTTTAATGACTTGACTTTCTGTGACCTCCAAAGTGTGTTGCCCAAATTTAACCAGTGCAGCATTCAAAGACTTTTCCAGCATCTCTATAGGACCATAAGTGCTATACTGCTTTACATGTGTCTGTATGTTATTTTAAGATTTAGCTGTGAGCTGCCAAGGGACTGCAGATGCAATGGAGTTCTAAGCTAATTGTGATACATAATATCAGATAGCAACAGCCTCACTCAAGACTATGCTAAGATGCCTATAATGACAGTTGTACATTCTCATGTTTGGCGAGTATAAAGTTTGCCATGTTCGACATCTTAGTTTTCTGTGTTGGCATGGTAACATTTTCCACTTAGCTCTCAGCTTAGGACAGCTGAGGCTGATGGGAATGATAATTTTGACTCGATTGTATGAGATGAAAAAATGGTGCAATTGATTTTGTGGTAGTTGAGACTTTTTGCAATACAGGTAAAGTTGTGACAGTATGAAATGACTGAATGCACCCTCTGTGCTGCAGCTATCGGCCTGCTGAGAGAGAGGGAGCCTGGAGCCTTCGTGATCCGGGACAGCCACTCGTTCAGGGGGGCTTACGGCTTGGCCATGAAGGTGGCGTCTCCTCCGCCCTCGGTGCACCAGAACAAGAAAGGTAGGGGGCAGCGTGGTGGTTTGTGAATGACTCTTTCAAAGCGGTTACTGAATGCAGCAGCTATTTACTTGGGTTACTCCAGTGTTTTGTGTTGCTCTTCCCTGGCCCTGTTGTGGTCGTCGGTCAGGGTGGAGACGGAATTAAAGTTAATATCTTAATACCGAAGATATGAGGTGATGTCTCTGTGTTAATCAGCCGAGGCTCACTCACCTCTCATCCGCTCTTTTGTTGCAGGTGACATCACCAACGAGCTGGTGAGGCACTTCCTGATCGAGAGCAGCCCTAAAGGAGTGAAGCTGAAGGGCTGTCCCAACGAGCCCTACTTTGGTGAGTGGACGCCCGCCGCCCTCGCGGTCACACTGACGGCTCAGCGAGAGTTCAGAACACGAGCGCTCGCTCCTGCCTGTGTTTCTGTCAAAGATCCGCAGCCCTTTCCAAGTTCTGTAACGTGTAATCCTACTGTAATTATAGTACTGACTGAAGTGATCTAACTCATGTTCTCCCTACTAATTACACTGCAAGTATGACGTGTGTGTGTGTGTGTGTGTGTGTGTTTGCATACACTGAGAGACAAAGCTGCTCTGCCAAAATCAGAATGGGGCGATCTGTAAACTCTTGTCTTGCCTCTCCTTGTTCCTTCTTCCTCTCCTGTCTTCAAGCCATAACTCACTTCATCGTTTCTGTCCTTATGAACAGTTGCTGTTTGCGTTTGTTTGATTTTACAACTATTAAAACCAAAAGAATGATGGAGCGTGTTTTTTTTTTAGGGGTTTATTTTTCTTACCATGTTGTAAATTTAACAAACCACATTTAACCAAATCCATCCTACCTAAAAAGATGAGTGATGAGGAGCGACAGGAATAGAACCAGAAGTGTCACAATTAAATTATTAAAGGGGAACTGTGTTGATTTTACTATAGTGTTTAGAGGTTTTAGGGAGGACTACTGCATTTTGTGGCTTCAGAGGGAGTGAGGTCTGAAAATCAGACTGTTTGAAAATGAAAAAAAAAAGGCTGTAACATTGAACATTTTGACAAAACAGAAGAGGAGTGTGGAATCAAAAAATACATTATCTCTGGTTTTGCTGCATCAGTCCGACAACATTATATAAATGCAATGTTATATCGGTGTAGTACTCTTGACATGACATTAGAACTTTGCAGCTACAGTACATGCAGTGTCATAGAGTTCACTCTCAGTGTCAGATGTCGGTTCCAAAGATGAGAGTGAAAATTAAAAATCTCATTTCTGACTGTGTCTGTTCGACAGGATGTCTGTCCGCCTTGGTCTACCAACACGCCATCACACCACTGGCCCTCCCCTGCAAACTGCTCATCCCGACGACAGGTCTGTGATCAGTGACGTCTCTGCTTTTTGAAGGGCATCTTTGTTGTTTCTGAGCACATTTTTGACCACAGTGTGTTAAAAGCGTTTGCTTCCTGTGAGCGCTGTTGAACTGTCAGAACATGAGGACTTGGATCGACAATGTGAGAGTGCATGCAGTGAACTATGAAATAAGTCTTCCAGTGTGTGCATTGAGGAATTAACTGTCACAAAAGGAGCTATATAACTGAAGAGATTTTAGATGTTCTGAATTCTTACTCACATAGTACCACATCACCACACTACATTTTAAATGAGTTTTTTTTTTTTAACTATGTTTTTATTGAACATAAAAAAAACACAATACAGAACAAAACACTCCTTGACAACATCCCATAATAAGTATGACAGTGCAGAAAAAAAAGAAAGCCAAAAGAAGAAAAATAAGATAAAATTATATATATATATACACATATACATATATACACCCACATACACACATATACACATACACACACATATGCACATGCACACATGTATACATCTTCCCCTACCTTACTAGGGCTAAGAAAGTTTAATAATATTAATGAATAAAAAGTAAATAAATGGACAGTTATGACCTTACAACATAATGTGGGATTCCCCTTAGTTAGAGAGGTATCTTACTATGGGTAGCCACCTCCTCATGAAAACATCAACCTTTAGTTGTAACTGAGCAGTTAAAGCCTCCATCCCGTACACCTCCCTCAACCTCTGTTTCCACTGTGCCACTGTAGGAGCTTAAATGAGTTTTTTTTCCAACATTTCCATCTGTAGATATTTTTTATGATTTAAAACTGACATGTGAGTATTAGTGAAGGAAATGATGATGAAAGTTACCCATATATGAGCCCTTGGTGCATCTAAATGAAAACTTCCCATCTCTCTCTTGCTGTTTAGATCTCATTGAGGAAGTGCCAGAGGTCGCGACACCAAATCCACTGGCTGAGAGACTGAAACAAGGAGCAGGTAATCATGCAACTCTTCTCACTGTTAAAAGCAGCCAGCACAGCTTAGTTCTTCAGATTCATGTTCCCTGAATCAGTTCACTCATTCTGACATCATGACGTCCTTGTTATCCCAGTGCAGAGGGCCCCTGCTGATTCCCATGGTAAACCCTGTGCACTTTTATTTGGAGACCTACATCTGGAATGTGCATCCTGTCTGTTTGTTTGTCCCTGAATGTTATAACCTGCACACATTAAGACAGAAGATTAATGGACCTGTGTAACTGAACTCCATGAGATGTTTTTAGATTTTGTCTGTTAACATTAGCGTCCAGCTTCTTGTACGTAACGGGCGAGAATGTTTCATGTGGAATGATTTGGATGGACTTGTCTCTGAAACTGTTTGACCTCAGCTTTGCTCCAGACAGCATGGAAATCAATAGTTTTGCATGAACCGGTCAAAATGGACGTTAATAACATTTTCAACAGGATTCATTTTGCAATAAATTTCCATTACGCCGTCCATTTGAAATGTCTTGATATGAATTTGTGATCTGACTGGGACATCTGCTCTCTTCCCAGCATGCAACGTGCTCTACATCAACTCCGTGGAGATGGAGTCCCTGACTGGCCCTCAGGCCGTTGCCAAGGCAATATCTGAGACACTGGCCGCCGCCTCTCCGCCTACTGCCACCGTCGTGCACTTCAAGGTGTCTTCACAAGGCATCACGCTGACCGACAACCAGAGGAAGTAAGTGCGGACACCACCCACGCATTGAAATGTTTGAAAGATGCCTCATTAGATAAACATCGCATGGTGTGTTGAGATGTTGCTGCAGGCGGCGTTGAAAGTCTGAACACATTTTGTTTTTGAAGGGCAAGTGTCAACATGAGTCACTACACAGAGTCAGAGGCAATAAGTAATTGCTAACAAGGGATTAAAGGATTATGGTCGTATTTACTACAGTATTTCAATCAAGAGCCTGTTTTGTTTAGTGCAGGATGCCAGGATGAATAAAACTTACATACTAGAAGAAGCTCTGCATTATATTATTATATACTGATACATCAGCACATTACCTTATAGCAGATATATGTAATGATAACTAGAAATAGTGAGATATGTTTGAGCTAATTTAGAAACAGAGTCTAGTGTATTCAGTTTTTATGAAATATTTATTCGGCCTGTTAAAGTTGAGGAAAAACAAGCAGCGGTGTAATGCCACATATTTAATGAGTGAGGCGAGTGTCTGAACTTAGATCTAGAAGAGAAAGAGCTTTGTTGTTGAGTCCCAGTCAGATGCTGATGTTTGCTACACAGTTCATCAGCTGTTTCATCAATGCCTCTGATCACTTAACCAATTTCCTGCTGGAAGCCATTTTTTTTTAAGTTTCACCATGTTCTTTTTGACTCCTGTGTTCTGATAATTTTGTAATCTCTGGCTTGGTTTGCTGCTTTTACAGGCTTTTCTTCCGACGCCACTATCCTAGCAACACTGTCACGTTCTGCGATACTGACCCTCAGGACAGAAAGTGAGTGCACAGACATGAAAATCAGTTCTGTTCGTGGTTTGTTCTAGATGCTCCTCATATTCAAAATAACATCTGACTGACAAGAAACTTTTCACTTTTAAACCTGAATATATACCAGCAAGTCCAGTAAAAACTTAACATACTATTTTCAAATCTTTCCAGGTGGAACAAGCCTGAGGGAGGCACGGCCAAGTAAGTAAACTTCTGTGAATTACAAACGATTTGTGGCCCTCAGGTGCCAAGATGTTTGATTGCATTTGTCCTTATTAACTGAAGGACTGCACCAAGGTAAAATGGAAGGAAAGTAGCACAGCAGAAAACTGCCTGTTTGGGTTCACTGCAATATGAATATTAGTTAATCACCACAGACTGAACACTGCAGCAGAGGAAGCAGCATCTGAAATTTGACATCAGAGAAAAGACAAACTGCTTCATGAGACACACGCAATAAGATTAAAGCAGCCAGTAACACTAAGTATGTAAAATATCTTCTCTTCAATCCAAATAGCCAAACCAGCTGAAGACATTCATAAGTCATTTTAAAAACTTCAAATTCTAGTTCATGCAAAAAGATAATGGCTAAAGAAAAAAAAGTTTAGTTTATTACACTTTCTAAATCTCTATTAATGCAAACCTAAATCTCTCATATACAGTTTCAGTTGTGTGTTGATATGGATAAACGTGATGGCTTTTACAAATGAACGTCCACCTCTGTTTCCCCAGGCTGTTCGGGTTTGTGGCGCGGAAGCAGGGAAGCACAACCGACAACGTCAGCCACCTCTTCGCCGAGCTGGACCCCGACCAGCCCGCCAACGCCATCGTCAACTTCGTCTTGAAGATGATTGGCTCGCAGAAACGATGAGAGCTGACGGCAAACCCTGGCGCTTTTTATAATGCCTTTGGTTATTTTCTTTCCTTTTCGCCCACAGACACTTACTTTCTGTTTTGGACAATTTAGCATTTGGTTTTTACGCGTCACCTTATTTTTCCTGCTCTTTTACTTTTACGTGTGTTTGCGGATGTAAGCGAGAGTGTGTGTGGTGTATCTGTGTGTGTGTGTGTGTTTGCTGCTTGCATGCATGAGCTTTTCTTCTTGGACGGACTCCAGAATGGACCAGAGGAAGTGCAGGATGGGGCGTGGCTGTGTGTGGCAATGGGACGGGAGGCGATTCCGATCTCCCTGGCAGGGTAACACATGAACAGGAAGGGGGAATGACATTGTGTGTGCAAATGTTATTTTTTAAGCGATTGTTTCATTTTTATTTTTTTTTTAAAAGAAGAAGTCAAGTTGTGTGATGTAAAAGTGGATTGTAAATCTATCAGGCTTTTGACTGGTCAACCAAAGATTTTAAAAAAGTGGTCAGGGCGTGTATAGTGAGCCACTGTCGGAGGGTCGGAAGTATTCTTTTGTAAAACAAATATGGCTGCTTAATCAAAAATACTGAACTGTTTCTCTCTGTATGTACTGATACTGTAGGTCAATTCTGCACCGTCGCCGTCCTGCGAACAATGTTTCCGAACGTTTTCGCAGCCGGTGAGGTCTGTGTAAATATTCTAGATTGCTTTATGAGTAGGACTGTTCTAGATGACATTTGGTGCCTGACTTTCTTTTGTAATGCAGAGCTTTTTAAGAAAAAGAAGAAGAAGAACATAAAACTCTTCCGGGCTGTCTTAAATATGCAAATAGCCAAACTTGGAAAAAAGGTTGTTCTCCAGAATTCCTTCAAAGGCCCTTCGTTCCCTGATCGATGTAGTAGTGTCGCTAAAGATGCATCAGGTGTTCTTCCTCTGAAGTCTGACAACATCCGCTAAAACTGGTTTTCATGCATCGACAGAATCATGTGAAGCATCGGAAAGACGGCCACTGAGTCATTGCATCCACACAGAGTCTCTGATTGCTTTGGTCAGACAAGCGAAGAAGAGGATTAGCTTCCTTTCTGCCTGCGCCGCACATAGTCGCACTATTTCGCCTAAAGGGCCTGAAGTTGTTTTGCGAGGACGACCTTTATAGAAAAGCGTCGTCCTGCTACACTGCTCATCAGTTCTCCGTCAACTGAAAGAAGCTCTTTAGCGTCAGCCGGCCAAAACTGTTAACACTCACACCCTACCCAAAAGTAAGCTATACATATAAATATACATATATAGATATATATAAAAAAAACTTCCAAACAGTGACTTAAGATATTTATTTTTTTTGCTTTGTTGCTCTATGTTATCTTGTATACATGTATTATAAAGTATACATCAAGATTTACTGAAAGCGAGAAGAAAAGATTGCATTTTATTTTGGCTAAAGTCAAGTGATTGACATATATAAGGTGTAAAGTGTGTGCATTTAAAAGTGTATCACTGTTGTTTTTGAATGTTTTTTTTTTTCACAGCATTACTTCCTTTTTTTTAACATCCTTGTTTTCTTGGGGAGGCTTTGTTTGTATTTTTTTTAAGAGGGGAAATATTTTGTATGAAAGACTGTTGTTACTAAAGTCCAAATTTGACTTAACCCTAAAATGATGCCAACACAATTGTTTTATTAACTTAAACCTGCCTAGAAAAGACATTGTCCACGTTTAGCACTTAAATGTTCAAGTATTATCAAGTTTGTCAGAAGAGAAGATGCGGACCCATTTCATGTCATCGTTGCATGTGTGGAGACGGACTAGTTCCCTGAGTCGTTTCTTGCAGTTCAGTCAGTAGCTGCTGCCCTCTTGTGGTGTTCAGAGATCATTACAAAGGAACCACTTTTATTCTAATACAGTGTTTTAGCTGTGATTGTGGCACGTCAAATGGTAAATGAGAAAATAAACCTTAACGTTGATTCAAATGCTAATTTCCTTAACAAGTTTTGTCCCATTCAAGGTTTGATTAGTAGAGATTCCTTCCTTCATGCCTGATGCTCTAGAATCAGCCTGATGTAAACTAAGTAGGGTTAGTTCGGGGGCCTACGTCGACTCCAGTGTACTCCTTCAAAAATAGAAAATACAGCACTTACAGGGCTTTTATATCTGACTAGAATGTTCCATTATTTATTAGCGAGAGCCTGCATGCTCGAGTCGAGTTGTTACCTTAACGCTGCTGACTGTAACCTGTACACAGTGTCTTACTCTAAAGAACGATGCCCATAGATAGTTCTGATCAGGTTTGGATTTTCACACAGAGGAATCTGCATTTTCGCCTGCAGGACGCTCGGTTGAGAAAAAGAGGACGTCCTCGACTTCAGACTGAATGTTAGCCATTTGTTTGCCAGGATGGAAACTCCAGTGGCGTCTGCCCACTTTGACAGATCAGTCCGGACGCTAGAATGTGTGTGAATGAGCTACTATGCCTGTATAGAGCTTTTGTCAGGTTTTTTTTTTTTTTTTGGTTTGCTACATGTATGGCTTTTACTATTTCTGATGGAAAAAAACACATTAAAAAGCAGTACAAATCAAAATGTTTCACTCATTTTTCTTTTTGTCCTCAAACTTGCAATCTGGCTTGTTGTTATAGTAACTTCCATAGGAAATTAGAGGTTTGAGGTTAGTTTGCAATAAAAGTCTTTTTTTTTTCCAAAGTTAAGTATTTTTGAGGTAAAAAATTTTACAACTAAATTTCCAAACATCTAAAAAAAAATCAATTAAAGCAAAGTCAAGAGTTATAGTAGGTTGGTGTTAATTAGAGATAAGATAAAGACTTTTCAAGTTATTAAAATGTTATTTCAGTGTAAACACTGGGACAAATCAACATTACATCAACTTTGACCTTTTCTGTGTAAACTAAACAGGGAGGCCTTCATTTTAAAGAACTAATGGATATCAGTCTCTCCATA
The DNA here is from genome assembly GCA_037975185.1 of Centropyge bicolor. NCBI lineage: Eukaryota > Metazoa > Chordata > Actinopteri > Pomacanthidae > Centropyge > Centropyge bicolor. Next base: position 588,417 of record JBBMOC010000003.1, read on the forward strand.
ACAGAGACTGGCATCAGTAGAAAACAACATCACTGATCGTTGGTTCAAAAACTGAAGACAAAATATGTTTGTTTTCCTGACAACGACCTCTTGTGAGATCTCTCAGAAGATGAAGAAACAATCTTCATAAATTTCTTTCTACCTGAATCACTGTGTTTCCAGAACCATAATCTTGCTCTTTCAATTCCCTGAACTTCTCCAAACCTCGACCATAGCGATGGCAGAACAGGAAACAGCCATATGAATCATTTTTGGAAGGGTTCTAATGTTATGTGTTTTGGAAGGTAACGACAAGCTATTTTTTAGTTTGGAGAACTCGACCCAGCGGCGACGTTGATTAAACAAACCCTGTGGTGTGTGAGTCAGGATTTCTTCTTTGGAGTTTAATCATTGGCACAAGCGAGTTATTTAGGTTCTGAAATGTCAAAATAGAGTTTGAGGCCACGTCACTGCATTAAAGTAAATATCATATTTTAGATTTTATTACCATAAACTACATTTAAATGTTACACTTTTTTTTTTTTTTTTTTTGCAATTTGCATGTTTTGATTCACATATTTGTTGGAGAAGTAACTCTGACATCAGACGTCAGGAGGATGAGACGTCTCTGTTCCTGCCTTACTTGGTGAATCAGAGCAGAGCAGATCTCAGTCTAGCTTCGACTACCGGGATCATTGCGAGTGCAATCTCATGACATCACTGCATTAGTCTATAAAAGTCTGAGATTGTTATAATAAAATTTTATGGACAGCAATTTTCTGTACCCTTACCAGCTAATTAAAAGGATGAAAAAAATGCAGACATTTAAAACGAGTAGGCTGCAGGAATGTGACACTATTAAACTTTCTGTGAACATTGTCATTCATTTTATTTCAGTGACGTAATGAGGTCGCTTTTGCTCCAGTCTCAAGAGCTCGTAAAATGAGAGGACATAAAAAAAAAGCATGAGAATGTTTAGGAATAATGATGTTTTAGAGAAGCTCTGGAATGAAGCTGCAGGACCAGAGGACGGGACATCCTGACATGGTTCAGTATTAGTGATGCACAACAGACAGCTCGAGATTCTGCTATGAAGAAACACGAATGCGAAGAGGACCGAACATTTAAAGAGCGAGAACCTGAATTTTCCATCTTGTCCATTAGATTTCACAGCTGAAAAAGTGAATATCAAACCCACAGTCTCAGAAAAACCTACTTCAACACAAGGGCGACAGAAACATAGAGCTATACATGAACCATATGTGAGACATCAAATCACTGAAAATCAAACATCAACCTCATGGTGGCGCTACAGGAAAAGTCACCATCACCAGCCCTGTACAATATTTCATGTCAGTCTATCCAATAGTATCTCAGTCTGGACCGAAGTGATCGACTGATGGAAGATTATTCAGCCCTGTGGCTCCACAGATGTACATGACACACTGGAATAACCTCCATGGAAAATCACTATAAACACTGCACTGGAAACTATGGTCAAATTTAACATTGAATCATACATCTACACACACACAAATACAACAGCATTAAGATATTTATGGCACAATGACGACGCTCAGTAAGACAAATGGGGTGGTAGTATTTTAAAAGAGGGTAATGAAAAACATGGGGGTTGTCTTCTGCCAGTGTTTTGTGAATAAACAATCTGGTGGCAGATGTTAGAGAAGCTGTGAATTCCATCAAGAGCCACATGAGAAACCACCAGGATTCTTAAATCAAATCCGAAGTCCAGACTGTCAAAGTCCGACCGACATTAGATGACTGAATGAATCACAACATGGATGACAGATTTCTGACTCTGTCGTTTCTGTCTGACCTTATTCGCAGATTCAAGAAAAAAGCAGCTGCTGTACGAGCATGTTTCATTAATTAAATCACAGCATCAGAAGCAATGATCACACTTCATCTGACTTTACAGACGTGCACTGATGTGACCTCGTGTCAGCAGTTCTGTTATTCTCAAGGGGAATTAAAACCCCACAGACTTGATGATGGAGAGGCAGGACACTGTGTTCCCGCGCCGGAGAAAAACATTCCCCATGAAGCCTGGTGTAATTATGCAAATAAGCAGCCAGCTTGTGCTTGTTGAGCTTTAAATGTGAACTTAAACGACTTGACGATTTAACATCGGTGTCATCAGAGTTCACCACGTCACCACCAAACAACTCCAGATCTGCACGACGCATCATTTCAAGTAGAGGTGGGCGGATAGTTTCAGAGATCACATGCATGTGGACCACTAAAAAACGCTGATGTATAGTATGTGATTTTTTTCGGTGAAGCTTTGGCACCATCTCAGATTTGCTTCATATTTTTTTATTTTAATGTCCTTGTTACTAATAATTGCTGTGCAAAATTTCAGGCCAATATCTCCACTAGTTTCAGAGATATTACGCCTTCACATGCATGTGGACCACTAAAAAACGCTGATGTATAGTATGTGATTTTTTTGGGTGAATTTTTGGCACCATCTCAGATTTGCTTCATATTCATTTCTTTTAATGTCCTTGTTACTAATAACTGCTGTGCAAAATCTCAGGCCAATATCTCCACTACTTTCAGAGATATTACGCCTTCACATGCATGTGTACCACTAAA
>JBBMOC010000003.1:595398-692886 GCA_037975185.1 Centropyge bicolor
TCATCGCGACTTGATGAATTCATTTTTCAAAAAACGTCTACATCAAAAGGTGAAGCAGTGCCATTTCTCTCTCTTCCATATTCACTCATGTATTTTACCAGAAAGAAGAAGGTACAAGCTTTAGTTCATGGGAACATCCAACACCACCTCTGGTCCAGTCCTACGTCATGTTTCCTCGTAGACCATGGAGGACAGTTGTGTGATGCTGCTGTGTCATTTTCTGTGTCTGCTCGTGTTGTCTCTGAGGTATCAGAGGAGCTGATGGTAGTTTCCATCAGATCTGCATCACCTGAACCTCTGAGCTCAACAGGATGTGAAAGTCTCTGACTCGCTCTCCTCCCTCATATTTGTAGTATGTGTTTTGGGGCTCTCTTGGATTTGGGAACTAGTTGAGAGTTTTGTTAAGTTTGGTTTTCAAGTTGCTTATTTGTTTGGTGCATTGTGGCTCAGTTAAAAGGTAAAAATGGGCATTTGAATTTATGATTGTAAGTTTTTCTTGGCAGGCTGTAGCAGCGTTCTGCTTTGGGTTTAATGGGAAATCTTGGTTGTGTTGTGGTCAGTGTGGAGGAAGTTCGCTAGTCACCCCCTGACCAATCAGGCTTTACTGCGTAAATACCCAACACAGGTAGCCACATGAGGACCGAGGGTGAACTCAGGTAGAGAGGAAACTCCAAACCGACTGAGGGTTCGTCCTCTTGGTGCACATGGAGGAACCTCACTGTGTCTTGCTGGGCCTGTTTTGAGTGGTAATTCTGTATAACTATAAGAATTTGAAGTTAAAATGGCTGAAAGTTTGTGAGCAGGTAGTTTAGGATGATTTCTGCTGTTTGTGTCCCATAATGAGCTGATCCCTCGCTTAAAGAAATATTTGATCTTTCTTTGTTTAGTTTTTTTTTTAGTCTTTTTTCATTTTCACTTCATAATACTTCGCCACATACTATCCACACATAAACTCTAACACATCTCACATCTGAAGTCACCTTTCACTTTATCTTCTTTACTATAATATATAACTTATATTTACTGACATTTGTGGGGTTTTTTACCCATGTATAGGCTGGGCTGGTCTCCACAGGGGGTCCAGATGACAATATGGCAGGGGGGGAATTAAGATGGTGTCTTTGGGGGCAGAGAGGGTGGATGACAGGGGGATTATCCTTTTAATGTGTTTGCTTCTTTGTACTGTATTGTGCACTAGTTTCTCCTCTGCTCTGCGTCTCCTGTGGACTAATCAACTCCAAACCATCTTGCAGTTCCTTCAACAACCTCCTGATATCGTCTATCAACCGCTGCCTCCAGCCACCATAAGACTTTTGCAATGGTTTTACAATGTCCTTGCATCAACTGCTCCAGGAACAGATTTAAATTTACTTCAAGTTCAAAGCTTAAAAAAGGATGAAGATGAAGATGGTTGCTACATGACTTTGGAGCTGTGGTCAAATTCTCAGAGAAGCCAAAGAATGCAAAGTCACACACATACAGTATATATACATCACACATACATCCTCTTGTCTGTCTCTCTTGTCTCTTTTGTCCATTTCTACAAAGTGCTTCTTTTTCAAAGTACAACTAAAGTTTACTTGCCAACTAGGAGAGAAAATCTGAAGATCAATATTTGCCTAGTTGGCAGAGTGCGTCGATCAGACCAGAGCAACAGGTGTCTGGTTTCCTGCTGAAGCCTGTTGCCCTTTGTCACACATGGAAACATGTCACCATTTGGAGTGAGAACGAGTGTCAGGCCTCCTGCCTCCCATTGGATACACAGAGAAGTCAGTTTACACTCTGCCAGATGGAGTGCAAAGCTTCGAGGCAGAAAGCGAATGTATATACTGTACTGCCATCATTTTCCTCACATATCATACAGTATATTAGAAAAAAAAAACATGCTGGCAAATGATCTGTGAGCAGATTCTAGTGTGTCAATAAATGACAAACTGCTGTTCATCCCTGTATCTGGCGACGATTCACTCAATGATGAAAACATACAGGAGAGAGATGTTTGTGTCTGCAGGCACAAGGTTGTGCTGTGAAAGTACATCTTTGTGTGCTGGATGTTTGTGGCCCTGCTGTATACCTCGCTGGTGTGTGTGAGGAACTAATAAATGTGTGATTCAAATACAGTATGTATCCTGTGTGTGCTCCAGCGAGTGTGTGTCTTCGTGCGCACGTACAAATTGTATATGTGTGTTTTCTGGAGTCATGAGTGACCGTCCATCCTGTGACCGGTACGTGTGACTCACTCCTATTCCAAATGTTTCCATCTTGGCGCCTCAAAGGCAAAACCATCAGAGTGCTGTCACCATCTGGACAGTAAGGGCCCTCCTGGGCTGCCCGCCTCATGTCCTGACTCAAAGGCTTCAACTAAAAATACAACCTCCAGGATGTTATTGCAAAAGCACCAATACATGACTGGCCTGGATTTTTCTGCTTCTGGCTCTTGATGTTTGTCTCCTTTCCATAAATAACGAAGGTGAAATTGCTCACACACACACACACACACACTCATCATACAGTAGTAATAATGTTGTCATGCTGTCTAATAGGCATGCGATGGCTTTGATGAAAGACAGTTCCTGGAGGATGAAGGAAATTTGGGGGTTTTATGAGGCGGATTTTTAAAGCTGTTCTAGTCTATATTTAATATTAACCAAATGACTGTGTGTAATGTGAACGCGGTCAGTTGTAGTGACAAACCCACAGAGATTTATCATCAGCTCTTCATCCTCTCTCATTTCTACTGAGCGTTTTCTCTTATTTTAGCTATTTGTTTTGGTTTTTCACTCCACGACTTTGCCCTGAACCTCATGTCCAGCTGCAACAGGCCGCAGCTTTCAGAAACAGGCTCTGAAGAATCCAACAACAGACACACAGAGTTAAACACCGAACAGCTAAACAGAGAAGGTCGAGACCAAAACAGAGCTAAAAGACGAGTGAACAGAATATTAGACTCACGTTTGTCAGGTGACCAGAAACACAACTTCAAATGAATGATAATGTTCCAAGTTTGGATGTGTACACAACCAAATGTTTACTAAAACTTTGGCCGTAAACAACATTATCTGGCCACATGGGGGCAGCGTTGGGTTTTCAGCTCCTCCGGTTTTACAACAATGCAACAGAATGATAATCGTTAACATTCAGATGAAGCAAGCGAGGAAGTTTGACTCTTCACTTTCTCACCGTAACTAACCAACAAGCATTTTTCTTTACACATATTTAGCTAAGAATGAATTACATGACTTTGCTAATTACTTACTGACATAACTCAGTATTTACATTAATCATTAGTCTGTTGTGCCTTTAAACAACTCAAATGAGACTGTGACAGAGTAAGCAGTGGGTCTTTCAGCAGAGGGAAGAAAGACACCTGATGTCTCCAGTAGAGGACGATCAGTCAGTCATAATAAAACACACACACCTGTTTCATGCTGGTTTCATTTTCACATGCTCTTTCTCTAAAACCTCAACAGGTGGAATCTAAAATTTACAACTTTTTAGCAGCAAAAAAAAAGACAAAGACAGGTGGTTGGATGATCTCTTGTCTATTTGGTTCAAATTACTTTAAATTAATTACATTTTTTGCTGTTTTGTGGCTCTAAAAGAATCTGTCACAGCTGATGTTGTATTTCAGGCTTTGATCAGTGGTATTTTGATGCTCACTTTCCATTTGTAAATGTACTATCCTCCACCTCCTCTGACTATGAATTATAGTGAGGCCAAGTATCCCTGACAGAGCCTGATGAAGTTGAACTCCTTCAAACAGGGACCTGGGGCCTGGGCTTTGTATGGCTTGTTGTATCCTCCTCAGAGCGGCGTATGTCCAACCACATGGGAAAATGTGCACCAAAATTTTCACACAGCCTTGATGTGTTAATCTCTACCCATCTGGTAAAACGACAGCCCTCGAAAACAAGATGGTGCGTCTGAAGTTATCATCCCCAAACCAAATAAATATGAAGGACAAAAAACGAATGCAAATGTTTGTAGGAAAATTTCATTTCATGCAACTCTGGAAACTGATTGTTTGTTTGTATTTAAGTGGGCAGTTCCTCCTCCTCCTCCTCCTCCTGGTGGGTTTTATGGCAGCACTGATGGCTCCAGTGAAGAAAGACAGCAGGCAGAGATGGATGTGACACCGTAACGCGAGCCAGGACTCATCCCAAGCTGTTGTTAATGTATGCTGTGGTCTTTAACAGAACCATCCAGTGCAGTGCTCGCAGATACGTGGGCACGCCATCGTACTTCAGCAGACAGGTGTTAAAAATTACGGAAAATCTGTGCAATGTGTCGCTTTGAACCTCGTCATGCTTTGTGTACAAATTCCCTCAAAGCTCCTCAGTCAAGCATCACCAATCCAGGAGCCCCAATTCCTACCCGAGTCCCACCCCTCACCCGACTCCCCCCGGGCCAATCAACACATCCCAGAGCCCTGTAACAGATGGCTGCAGGGGTCAGCAGGGGTTAGCTGGGGCGGGATGGGGGTTGGCCGAGGTTAGGCCGGGGCACAGGGGTGTTTGGGATTGTTGTGACATGTCCAGTCTGCCTGTCAGTATGCAGGTGGATGAGTAGCATGTGGCCTGGATCCCCTCCTCCCACCCCGCACTCTCCCAAAGTCAGGGCTTTGATTGCAGGTCAAGAAGCCGGGATGGAGGGATTCAGTGGTCATCCCGGACCAACCCCCAAAAATCCACGTGTTGGGCTTACTCAGCACCCCCTCACACCTGCTCTGGAAAAGTGCAGCGTTAAGCCGCGGAGGGGGGAACGGCTAAAGCAAACACAGGGCACAAGGAGGGACTGATGAACCGGGCCGGCGTGGAACTATGATTAATCTGTGCTTATTAACCCCCGAGACCTTCGACCTTTTCGGTTCATTGAGGCAGTGTTTTAACTTGTTTATTTGATTTCTTTTTTCAAATATTTGTACTGAATTTATTTATTGTTCGACAAATGCAGTTTCTGTGTCCTGACAGAGAAATTTGTCTTTGACTCAAGGAGGACAAAAAGATAAAATTTTCCAACTTTGCAGCAATAGTTTAGCTTTAAGCTAAGTTAGCTTAAGTCAGTTAGCTCTAAGAAAGACTTGTGTTTTTCCATCTACCTGTTTTTATGTGCTTAACTTTTCACTCTTGGCTGAGGTAGAAAGGCTGGTGTATCAATGAAAGCAAGACAAACTTAGCAACTAAATCATGAAGCGTGTGATTCAAACATCCATTAGATCTGTGTGGAGTGACTGGAAAGAATAGAAACAGAAACGCCACATTGTGTTTTCGACATTGTTTTTCACTGTTTGAAGTTTGACTGACGCTCATTTAATCACGCAATCTTGTTCATTCTACCTGGGTGCAAATTTGGCGCCACCTACTGCTTATCTTGATGAAGCAACTCCTAAAAATCATACAACGGAGGACGGGAACGTGCATCATTTGCATTTTCTCGTGCCGATTTTCTCGATATTTCTAAACAAATGTAACACTGACAGTGTGCAGGAGTTGACGATAAACGCACACTTTTAACTTTATAAGTTGTTGCTGAACAGGTAAGAAGTAAAAATCTGAGCCATGCTAGCTGAGAGTTTTCAATGTGAGAAACAGCAGACTGTAATACAGTTGCAAATATCTGCTATCTCCCTTCTGAACAGACCAACAGTGTCACATCATAGTTTGCTTGCAGGGAGGGTTCACCAACACACACAAAAATATTTTATCTGACGACGTCTAATGTGTCAAATGAAACGCTCACGTGTCTGCAGTAGAAGGCGTCGGACGACTTCACACTTTCCAGGTGTGAATGTTATTATACTCTTTAAATAATGCTTTAAACGACAGTGGATTTTTCAGGCCTGTGTTATTTGTTCAAACTTTCTCTATTTTTCTCCCTAATGGCCGCTATTCGTCATTTCTTCAGCTCAGCCAAACGGTTCATTTTACGCCTAAACTCTTCGCTCCTTCCTTAAACTTTTCATACGCTGGGAGCTATACTGCAGGGTTTGTCCAAAGAAAATGGTCTGCGGTGTCAAATAAATTACTTTACAGATGAGGACAACATTTTCTGAGCTGTCACCTACTATTAATGTCCTATCTGTACACATCAGTCAGAACTCACAGAGACATATGATTAGTACGTCATGAGTAGTTTCCAAAAGCTCTGTCCAAGCCTGTAACTGTAGCGTTTCTCATAAAACAAGATTAGAAGTTTGTTGTGTCAATGCCAAAACACCCGGCCCTCTCCGGGCAGATTTAGCAAGCTACGATCTAAATCCCTCGATTACAGTCGGGAGGCGGAGACGAGAAAGCACCGAGGTGAAAAAGTGAAGGAAGGAGAGATGGGCAGATTGGTTTTCTAGGTGGAAAACAAACACTGAACCTCTCGTCTTGCCTACAAAGCGTCTAGACTCTTTTCATCGCCCAGGCCAGAACCTGACTGTGAACTCTTTCCCAGCTCTACCTGCCCTGGCCTCCTCTCGAGCCCTCCCCTCCCCCGCCTGTCCGTCATGCTTTAAAACATGCCAACGCCCCTTTCCTACACTCCAAATCCCAAAATGCCTATCACCGTTCTCATACTGATCAAAGCTTTTCATGGCCACATTCTTTCCTGTGTCTGGCCACAAACAGGGTGTAAGCCCAACCTTGGAGAACTTCCTGACTCGCCCGGTGAGCGAAGGTGATGTCTGGGTCGTTAGCTGTCCCACTCACATATATGGTCATGCACAGAGTAAACCAGACGTACGCACAGATAATGATGCAGTTATTTGTGTCTGGGACATCCTGTAAAAGCCCGACGCTGCAGAGGAAGGGCAGCGTGACGAGCCCGCGGGGCTCCAGGACTCGCTGGACCACCGGTGGCTCCCTGAGGACGGGCTGCTAAAATAAACAGGCAGTCCAGCAAGAAATTAAAACAATGAAAAGCAACGGCGACTGACACGACAGGAGTTTCTGTGTGAGTCCGTGCGTGCTTGCGAGCGCGTTTGCTCACATATGTACGTCACTGATATCTCTGGGAAAGTGTTCTCTCGCTCCGGCCGGATCTTCGCTGGCAGATGCATTTGCCTGGTGGGACTGTGGGGATGTGTGTGTCTGTGTGGAAGGGGTTGGGCTGTAATTGTGGCAACTGTAAACAGTCGCTGGTATTGAGTTCTTCCTTCTTCCCTCTTTCGCAGTCCACTTCCCCCTGTTTGTTGCGTGCCAGTGCATGTGTCTGTCTCTGTCCGTCACCGCCTGTGAGTAATGTCCAGCTCTCTCCTCTTAACAACATCGCATGCACGGGGGCGCTTGTGACGTCAGACGCCACTGCAGTCCGCTTATATCGAGTTGGATCACATCTGGATGAGAGTCAGTTAAAGAGACAATCAGTGTCCAAACTTTGCACTCAACTCAAGCCAACGAATAAGTTATCTAAGAACTTCCCAGATCCGGTCAGGTTGTGTCTCATAAATCCACATCAGCACTCAACACTCAAGAGGCAGCGTGAAGAGGTCCAACATCTGGGCTCAAAGTGTGAAGGATAACAGATATGAGTCTCCGAAAAGGCACGTTGCTTAAATCCCTGCGATGACCGCACATAAAAAGGAGCACGGATGTTGAGAATTTCATTCATTCATTCGGTTACATAACAAAAAATAATCCAACACGCGCTGTAATGTTACGTCCAATAGCTGCTTGCGACACCTGTTCTCATGACGATTCCTATCATAAGCCAGATGAGGAAGGAGTCTGCCACTCACAGTGGAAGCTGGCGTCATTGTCACGTTTGCACTTGCGCTGTGAAAGAGGAGACCCTGACATGAACCCAAACCACTCGCTGGCTCGGCTTCTGGCTCCCACCACAGTAAAACAACAACTGATCCTCTGAGTGTTTCATTAAGTTAACAAGCTCTGCGTCTTTCTTTTCTCTCCCTTTTCTCTGTGCTTCAGACTCCAGAGATGTTCCCTGAAAAAATCCTCGGACAAAACCTCAGCATGGAGTTTTGGATTGAACCAGGAAGTTCAGGAGCAGCTTCTGAGTCTGATACCGACCGTCAAGATCTGAGATAACATTTCTTTCCCAAATGACATTCTTCAAAAACTAGTCAGCCCCAAAACAAAACAAATAATAAAGACTGTGAGTTAAGTTCATATGTACAGATTCTAAGATGGTTTACAAAAGGAATGAAAAGGAGAATCTTCAGGGCAGAAGGAACTGTGTCGCTCAGATGAGAGAGTGAAACCATTGAGAGACTAGAACACAGGAAGCTCAACAACTTGAATATGGAGATAAAATCTTCTGAGTTTAAACATAAATACATACACTTTAGAAATTTACACAGCTCTTCATTCACTAGTCCAAGATCCTCCTTAAAGCCACCATGAACAAATACAGCTAGTAAACTCTCTCGTCACTATGAATACGGAAGAAATGACAGGAAGCTAACATAGTTTTTGACTCTGGTGACCCCTGACCCCAGATACTGTGGCAGACAGTAATACATCCATGATCCATGTAAGTGATCCAGGACATACAGACCAACCCATAGACTAACCAGTTTTACCACATGGTCTCATCTTCTATACATACGTATGCCATCAGGATGATTTTAAAGATGGTATCATCACATAAATTCTCTACACATAGTGGCTTTAATCTAGAAAACAAAACTACAACAAAAACGTCTCCCTCCTACCTGAACACCCTGATTCAGGTCTACACTCTGTCTCGCTCACTACGCTCGACCAATGAAAGGAGCCTGATACAACCACCTCAAAAGGGCCCGAGGTCAATAGCCAGACTCTTCTCCTCTGTGGTTCCCCGATGGTGGAACGAGTTACCAAACTCTGTTCGATCTGCAGAGTCACTCTCAGTCTTTAAGAAAAGACTAAAGACCCAGCTCTTCACTGAACACCTTGGCACTTGATAAACTCCTATAAAATGAACACACATACACACACACGCAAAAAAAAAAAAAAAAGTCTAATTGTATGTTGCAATGTATGCCCCCCTCACTGCCTGTAGGCCCTATCTAACTTGAACCTTGACTTTTTGGCACTTATCCAGGTTGTTTTCTCCTGACTAGATCCTTGCTTGTGTTGTATTTACTCTCAGATGTACGTCGCTTTGGACAAAAGCGTCTGCTAAATGAAATTGTAGAATTGTAGAATATTTTAAAGGTTCTGATAGAATAGTAGAAGGCGGTCGAAGTAAATTAATCTCGTGAGAGTTTTAAAGGTTCCTCGTTGAGTTTTTCAGCCGTGCATCAGAGACACGTGTCTCAGGGTGGGTCCCGCCTTTGTTTGTATGTTGTGTATAAGAGCGTTGGTGTACACAGTCCTGCTGACGGTTCCACTGACTGACAGTTAGTGGTGGTGATGTGCCACAAGAAATGTCGCAACCCACCAACAAAGACAAGAGAGAAGAAGTCGAGATGCTAGAAAAGCAAGCGTGGATGTAAACAATTTATGTTTCAAATTCATCCAAAAATCAGTGCAGCGGATGATTTGCAATATTTATACGCTTGGCTGAGATGGAAAACTTTGGCAAATTGATAAAAGCGAAAAGCGACAAAGTGCAATGGAAACAGGCTCAGAAAGTGAATCATGTTTCCGCTCGACTGGAAGGACAAAAACTGGTGTCAGACAAAAACATGACATCTGTGTTGGAGGGATGAGGACACTGTGATCTTCCTCTAATTAATGCATGAAACAAACAAAAATGTCATGTTGCGATCAGGTTTTCACTCGTTTGATGTTTGACTGGAGCTCTTTCAATTGTATCTGTTGATCTCAACGCGCCAAATTCCTTCACATCTTCTTTGGCCAATTTTGGAAATTTGGTTCAAATTTACTCTGAACTTGAATGGACTAATGTGTTAAATAACAGCGAGGGTGTCTTTAAAGTTACAGCAAACCGACATAAATTTATATGGAAACCTCTCGCAGCATTTAAAAATATACTCTGCCATCCTAGTGAACAACTTGAGAGGCAGTTGTAGCTGGTTAAAGTGCAGTCCTCGAGGTGGCGAGGGAGGAGCCAGCAGAGGGCTAATCAAGCCCCTGTTGTCCACACAAAGGTCACAACGGAAAGTCCCATCTGCTCGCTGACCTTGACCCCTGAGTCAAATCACCCTCAGCTGTGTGTATGTGCGTGTGTTGATGTGTACATGTGTGACAACGGCGCTGCTACACTACCCCGAGGGTTTAAGGGCAGGTTGGGAGGAGGAGGAGGGAGAGGGGGTGCAGCGGGGGGAGATTGAGAGGAGGAGAGGTGGCGACCTTTGACCTCTCTCCATTTCTGTGGACTCAGTGTCACAGCCACAGCTGCAACATCCAGCAGGTGTGGCGACTCATTTTCAGCACAGAGCTGCAACTCTGAGGGCGGCGCAGGCGTTGAGTGTCGGGCTCGGAGGAATCCGAGGCTCTGTTTGCTCCAAAACACTGGAGGAGGATAATAAAACCACCGCAAATTCAAATAAACTGCTTCAGATGCTCGTTCAACAATCAGAGGCAACAGAACACTCCGGTCTCGATTTCAGACTAATTACAATTCTATGCAGTTCATCACTAATCAGGCAATTCCAGATTACAACAATCAAAAGTAACCTTTCAGACCAAATAAACCGGATTACACAGAGGATACAGTTTCCTATAAAGGCTAAATACACATCGCAGATACGATATCCCCGCTCTGAAGTTTAATCTGACATTTATACTCCACGGCATCTGAGCACAACATGTGGCTCCAATAGCGGATAGGCCCAATTTGTACAACTAAGTATGCCTATCGACCGCTAAGTCACACTGGAAAACACACATGCACAAACTGTCCGCCACATACGAAGAAAAAAAAAAAAACACAGATAGAAAATAGATTTTAACTTCGGCAGGAATTTAAATCGCGAACAGATTTGGTTTCAGTCTGTGAGAATGACCCAATCACTGGAACCGTGTCCAGGAAACACAGCGTCACCCGCCGCACAACACCCATAATTAAAAGAATTGCTCATATTGATGCATGCACTGAAGCATCCATTCTGAGTGCTCTACTGGCAGCTGGTGGGGGCAGTCCGCCCTCGTGGAGGTCTTGTGGGGGCTAGAAGGAAACCTCTCCAAACACTGAATCGTGTGTGTGTGTGTGCATTCTTCAGGATCTACAGCATGTGCCAATATACATACTTTTTACATGGACGAGTGGCCCACACATACAGGAGTGTAAATCCGCCTTTGCCAGGCTGTGTGTGTTCATGTGTGGCAGATGGGCGCGCTGCGTGCCAGGCCTTGCCAGGGGGCTGTGCCGTACCGAAGCTGCAGTCGGGGCCCTGGGCGACAGGCTCGCAGCACAGCAGCCTGGCAGGCAGCGCTGGCTCTTGGCTGACCTCTGCCTCCACCAGGCCGCCCTCACTCACTCACCTCATTAGCTTGACAGGAGCGACCAAACAAATTGAGGGCACCATAGAGCTCACAGCGCTTCCATGGGAACATTTTTTTTTTTTTTTTTTTTTTTTACCCCCTCACTCTTTTTTTTTTTTAAAGTCATTTTGTATGTGCTGTACACAAACACACCCACGTGTAAACACTGACTTCTACTTAAAAGGGTGTCGGAGTTTGTGTTTGAACAAAATGACGGACAAGAACACACATGCATTCGCAGGCATGTGCACATGTTTCGCCGTACATATGCACATGACAGGGGAAAACAGACCCAAACGTTTAGCTGCGTTCAGGCTTGTAAACTGAGGCCAGGTACAGTATGAAATCATTTGAATCCCACCTTGACGCTCTGCCCTAAACAAAATCATGCAAACCCCCGTTTTGTTTACGTCAAGCACAAACTATTCTAGCTATTGTGATCCCGCCCCCTCCCTCGCCTTTTTTTGCCGTGTCAGCAAATGTCAAATGAAAAATAAGTCCCTGCTTGAAGTGGAAATATGCCCTGGAGGCGAAGCTGAGGACATCCTTCACTGCACACATGAAATAATGACAGAAAGGGCACTGACCAGTTGAAAGAGCTCTGCTGTGTTGGTTCTCATGTAACTGGGGGATACCAAACAATGGTGTGATTTATTACACGTAACACCCTTTTGAACCTGCTCTGTGAATTGTGATCCCATTGTGCAATTGTGTGGTTTGCACACATTCGGCTTTGAGATCATAGTTTTCGCTCAACATGCCCTCATGCACATGGTATGCTGTGTGAGTGGCTCGTCAGGCTCACACTCGGCCTCGCGTTCGTGCTGTTTTATGGTGACCGAAGACAAATATTGGCTGATTTGATTTGACGAGAGACCCACCTTCTTAAGCAGCGGTCCGTCTGTGGTGTGGGCCGACACACACACACACACACACACACACACACACACACACACACACACGCCTTCTTACATTAAAACAAAGCTTTAAATATGAGTCAGAAATACAAGAGTTTGTTTTATATCTGCTTAACTTTAACCATCTATAATCCAATTAGATCGCAAGACAGCTTCCTGGAAATCAAAGCACCCTGCCCCTGAAGCATGCCATCAGTGAAAAAGAAGATCGTCCATGAAAACTGGTCACCATTGAAATCCAATGTAACTGCAGGAGTGAGGGTCTCGTACTCAAAAGACAGGTTGGTTAACACTTGAACCCAACACACAATTCAATGCAGGTGAACGCCGCCCTCTCTCTGATCAATACTGTTAGCCTGATTTCCCTTCCTCCACTGCTGTACTGCAAAGGTGACCTGAACTAGCAGGCCATGGAGCAACAGGCCGGGCAGTGGGTGGCGTTCAAAAGCTGAGCCAGAGCTGGAGGTGAAATAAGTCACAGGTGGTGTTAAAGAGGTGTTAAAGAGATGGCAGCCAGACGGGAGACAGAAAGATGGATGTGCTCCGCTTCTTCACAGCCAAGAGGGATCAGAGCGAGGCCCAGGACCCTTCACAAACGGATTAGACTCACATAAAATGCCACCTTCTGTCGCACAAATTACACCGTTGAAATATTTGCGGTGTTCCTTTATAAAGTCACTCATAAACCTGAGGCTGTGCCGTCCAGAGCTTCGAGCACAATGTGTTGGTTGTATATGCACAAAAACTGTATAGTTGACTTTCAGTGATCTCATCAAAAAGAAAACACCTCCAGAGGCAGCTGCCGACCGGAGTTAAAAGTTCGGGACTGTTTTCTGCAAATAACTAAATGCACTGGACTGAAGCTCTTTTAGCTGAAAAAACTGATAAATCAACTGGTCAACTTACGATTTTTGATCCAGCAAAAATGTCAAATATTCTCTGAATACAGCTTGTTGATTTGCAACTTTTCAATATTTTATATCACTGTAAACTGAAGATCTTTAGATTTTGCCTGAGTGCCTGCTCTTATGTTGTTTGGATTTAAGCCCACTAAACTATTTTATAAGTCTATGAGAGTCCTCATTTTGTTTGGGGACAAACTTGTAATGTGTGATTTGCGGATGAGATTTCTGTCTTTTGGTATTTGTCGTGTGTTCATGTCTGCTGGATTTAGCCTGGTGAGCAGCTCCAGTGTTTGGGAGAGAAGGTGAGAGTCAGAGGGTCAAGGTCAAAGGTCATAGAGTGCTACAAAACATATTTCATGACAGAGGCAGGTACAGTGAAGAGAAGGAGGAAAAGAGGAAACACAAGGGAAAGTGAAAAAAGATTGTGCATCTTTCCGCCACCTGTGAAGCTCGTCCTGGTTTTGAAATGCTTGTCTTCTGAAATCAGGTCCAAGCATGAAAAAGCACAGAGGGAGGAGAGGGGACACCGAGAGCCAGAGAGAGATAAATGAGCGAATCTGTGTAATACAACTGATTAGCATTTAGACATCACCTCATGTGTTCAGTATTCATGAAGACGACATCAGAGAGGGAGAGAGAGAGAGAGAGAGAGAGCGAGAGAAACCCACCTACAAGTGTATAGACGATAGCAGCTTGCACATGAGTCAGACGCATGCGAAATTGAGGGGTACAGAAATCTAATTTTACCGAAAACAGACCGAAAATCATACACACTCGCTGCAAACTGGGCCCACCGCGAACAAATGGTCACCAATGGCGCTCTTATGAAAGGCTTTCGAAAACACAACAACATGCATGTCTGTCTGTGCGCAGCCTCTTTTCTGCCCCGTCTTACATTTCCAGCTACTGTCCCATGCGTTCTCGTGGTCACCGCTGACAGGGACCCATCAGGCTTATACATATAACACATGACCGTGTAAATACACACTGTGTTTTTTAGGCCCGCCGATGCTGCTGACGTTGATCCACACTAAATCATTTCAATGCATGCGATGGGCGTTCTGCTGCAGCCTCAATCGTGGCACATAAATGTATTTTTAGCTTGCGGTCTCGCGAGCTCCACGCAGCCCGTACTCCTGACCATCTTCTTGATAAAAAGACATGAAATATGATGTGTCCCTAATGCGAACCATACTCTCTGGGCGTGCAGAGAGAACGGTTCGCTCCCAGCCCCCAAGCCTCCTGCACGCTCTATTCTTGAAGAGTAAAAACATCTTCCATTTCAGAAGGCGCGGGCTCGTCGGCCGGTGCCTTGAAACACAGATCGGCAGTGAACTTCCCCGAGCGAAGCTAGGGTTCAATCGTCAGGCCACAGAGTATTTATTAAGCCACATCTGGGATTGTCATCACAGGGCTGAAGCACTGGCGAAAGGCAATGGGAAGGGAATGTGATTGAGCGGTGTAGAGAGGACACGAGGGAATAGAGAGGAGCAGGGAGACAAAATGGAGGGAAAGATAAATTCGGAGCATCCCGTCTTTGTGTCAGGGAGCCATGTTAGTGTAGGAGGTAGGAATAACTAAAAACAACTCATTCTTTATTTTCATTCCTGCGCTAATTTTTTGCCCGTCGCTGGTTCAAACTGCGTCTCGCTTGGCGCGTTATTCCTCGATGGTTCTCGTCTTTCAACAGAGCTGAAACCTCAGGGCAGCTTTAGCTTTGGTATGAACACATGGCAAAGACAACAACAATCTACTTTCTAGACATCTGGTCATAACATACAGGACGGTTTAGGTCCGACACGGCACCAAAACAGTGGAGAGGCAACAGTGTTCGCAGCTGCAGAGGTCAGAAATTCAAGCCACCAAACACAGACAATGAAATCTACCCCTGGAATCTGTTTTCACTGTTTGACTATCAGCCTCCGTCTCTCTGCTTTCTCAGCCTCTCTCGCTCCGTCCCTTCGTTTGTTGGTGGGTGTGTGTTTGTGTGCATGTCCTGTTCTTTCCCTGTTGCCTGGAACCACATAAAAGGTGGACACAAGAAGTTCAGCATCCTGTGCTGGGTGAGGTCCAGGGACCCACTGAGCATATGAAAGGAACTGCGGAGGAAAAGACGAAGCGAGCTGCAGAGGTTGAGGCGCATTAATTCCTAGACAAAGCCAGAGGTTTGGGATGACGCTTCGAACCGGAAGATCGGTACAGAAGAGTCTTTGGAAAGTACCCTGAGAAGCACGGCCATCAGATAATACAGTGAAATTAACTGGACAACAAAGTGGAAAAATCCTACTGTGACGCCGAGATTCAGATCTGCTGATCTGCTGTGGAGTGGGTTTGTGTTTCTGCCCTTTTCAAACATGCAATACTGATGATTGAAAAAATACTCACACATGAGTACTTTTTCCAGTCGCTGGTGTTTGCACCGCAGGGACTTAGCAGGCGCTTTCATCTTTGCATGTGTCCAGCAGCAATGTTTTCGGTTGCCCCCTGATTGCGTTGATGTGGTCGGGAGCAGCCGAGTGTTGATGCCAACCTCTTATGTGAGGTCAACCAGGCTAGTTAGAGCAGCACTGGAAGTCTGTAATGGTGGTCCGAGTGGAGGGAACCGGGACGCATTCTTTATGTTGTGTTTCACAGCAGGGGGTAGCTGCCTGGCTTTGCCTCGCTAAACATATAGAAACTGTGAAAGCCCCATAAAGACAGAATGAAGACTGAGCACTGTAACTATGGTTCTATGAGCACAGGCAGTGTGTCACATGCTGTTCCTCAACTCGCTGACTTTGACTTAGGCAATGATGCTGATACAAAAGGTCAAGGCTCACTCTGATTGTCCAAGCAACCTCACAAAGTACCTCCTTTCCTATCCCTTTTAAAACTAATCTATCTACATAAAGGATACATGAAAATATTGGCACGTCATCAGTATCGGCCGATAATAGCTTTAAAATGAAATATTGGTATAAGCCAATAAGATGATGTTTCAAGTGTCCAATAGCCAAGTTACCATTTGCAATGATTGCTTATTGTCAGTCATCCGAGCAGGAACCAAACCTGTACCTTCAACACTACAAATTTAACTGCCCACGTCAAGAGCCGTCATCTGGATTAATACAACTAAAAAACAAAGAGAAACAGGAACCAGCGGAAAAAAAAATAAATCTGTGTGCAGTAGCTTTCTTACTTGACACAATACACAGATCCCACAAACTATCAAACTATTCTTTGACAGAGACATTTAGTCTTTTGAACACATTGTGTCTTACTGCCACAGTTTAGGCCACTATCGTTCAGCATTGTGTTCAGCACCGTCCAATGGGGCCAAGCCTCAGTCGACTTCTTAACATTTCAAACTTTACCAAACTCTCAAGGCCAGTTTCTTGAACAACGGTTGACCCTGTTCTACTTAGAAAGTGATCTTTCTTGCATAAACTGAAAAGTCATGTAGACAGTTTAAATGAACCACACAAAGAAGAGTTGTTGTTAAAGGAACCAGTTGCAGACAATAGTGAATGCAATGCCTGTATATTACCCAAAAATACAACAGTGAGACCAAGGTTGTGAAACATGGGAAGTTTTTTTTTTTTAGCATGTGGAAAACCTTGACAGGGAACATGTTTGACAGCAGCTGCTTAATATCCAGGACTATGTTGTTTGTGTGTGGATCACGTCTTCTGTTAATTTGGACATGTGTTGCTGTCTGAATGAGAGATGGATGTAGTGGAGGCAGTAGCCTAAAGTATGAGCAGCAGTTTTTAGACACTGCTTCCAAAACTTCATTACATCCACAAAAATACTTTGACAGATCTTCTAAAGACTCATTTCCATTTTCAAACAGTCACGTTTAAAGTGTGTTTACTGCAAAATAAAACTCATTAATCAAAGCAAATTTGGACTGTGGTAATTGAAATATTCTAATTTCTTGGTGCCAGAGGAAGTTTTCCTGTTTCAGACTCGTGTTGAGTAAACACAAGACAAAATTGAAGACACGTTTTCAAATTTGCAATACACCGATTTACAGCAGCACAACAACTTGCAATCATCAAAGTCTATGTTTTCCTAGTGTTTTCACAAAGCGATTTATGCAAAACAAGCCTGAAATATGAGTAAAGTCATTCGATAGGATCAAAATTCCAATGACCATAATTATATTTGTGTGCAGCAGTTCTGGTCAGGGGGGATTTTATTCCTGTGTGGTCATGCAGTGGTCGGACAAACACAACAGTGAAGCCTGTGCAAACAGCCCCTATAGAAGGAGGGAGGATAAAGCACCGACTGCTCTATAGGTAAATACTACATCTGAAAAATATTGTTCTATACTCAAGGACAGACATAATTGATCCTTCCTACTGTGACCAACTCTACTTCAAAGCTCCGACGCAGAGAACCTGGGATGTTATCGGCAAGTAAAATCTGGTCTTTATGCAGAACAGGAGGGAAAAGGCAGGAAACAGAAGGAGAGATTTTCTGGGAATTAGGCTACATTTTCCATTCCAGCAGATGTAATAATGGAAAATAAAGCGGATTTGGACAAACACAAAACAAACAAACAACAAAACCACGGAGGCAGATATCTGCAGGTCCAACCAGTGAGCCTCCTAATGATCATTCCAATGTTTGTCTTCACGCAGTTTTAGGTTTTGACCACATCACATATATGAGTAATAACCATTGTTCCTATCACTGAAAAATGTTTTTCTACGTCGGCTGGACTTCGCCCGGCTATAATTTCTCAGTCGATGCAGCTAGAAAACATAACCTGACATCACCTCTGAAATTTTATTGTTTTGACATTTCTTTATTTTGGAAAAAGTGAAGCTTCTATTGTAAATTGGCCGTAGAGGGCTGAACATCAGCGCTGCCCGAACACACACACCCTCTTCATCCTCGTCCAGCCACGGAGCCCAAGCCAGAGGACTGATAGTGGTTTCTCTCTCGCACACTTGGAAACACAATCATATTAAAATCCTGTGATGACGACGATGAAAGGTATTTGGTTTTTCCGCAGCAGGTCGCTCAAGATTTAATTACACAGAGCTGAAGCCAAAGGAGTTTGTAATTGTCTTGTGAGATAATAAGTTTAACATTATGTCATAAAGTTGTTCATGAGTTTGCTTCGAGTGGAGAACGACCTCCTCCCATCACCAGAACACTCACAAGGATCAGAATCATTTTTATAAAAGGTACTCCATGACATTTTGGCAGAGACCTTGGAAAGTTTTCCAACTCAAAAAAAAAATGTCATTTTACCCTTTGGCAATTCAAAACTAATGCTTTTAAAATCATTAAAACTCAAGGGAATTTATTACTGAACTTTTAATATTACCTTCCAATAATATTTGGTTTCAGCTGTGACTGTTCAGTGAAACCAAGTCGATGTTTATGTTTGGAACCGCCTCATCTGCCCTGCAACACCAAAGCAGGAATACTGAACATGCTGAAATGTTAACAACGGTCATGCTATGTAATGTTTACCATGTTCAACAGCTTCACCTTTTAGCATGCTGCAGTTTAGTAGATTAGGTTGAGCTGAGGCTGATGGGAATCATAAACCAAAGCACTGGACAAATTAAAGTTTCCCTCCAGTTGTTTCCATCCAATAGTTCATGATATGACTAACTTTGATGACATTGCTCAGACATTGCACTCCTAAAGGCACTGTCTGTCCAGGAAGTGACACGCGACTCCCTCTGTGCGTTTCAATGCTGCTTCGCATTAAGAGCTTTCACCAGCAGACCATGGAAATGTATTAGTCATCAAAGTTGTCAGCTTGTTGGTATACACAGGAAAGGCTGTGGATATCTTGTCATCAGATGAGTTTCAAATATTGCAGGGGAGGAATGGTGAAAGCAGAAACAGCCACAGATGCAGAGCTGGAAACCTCCTCCTGTAAACATTGTCTTTTACAGCCGTGTCACAAAGTCTAATCGTGATCACTCAAAGCACAACTGTATGGAAACAATGCCATTAGGAAACCATGAGGAGGATGTGCTCAAAGAAATAGAAAGGATAAAATACCTTCACAGATGTTTAACACGAGGTCTGCTGTCCAAGAAATTTCACTGCCATATGTAAAATGTGAATGAATGATGCATAACCTTTGCTTCCTCTTTACAAAAACTTGAGCTCCAAGTTGTGATACTTCGATAAGGCCCGTCAGAACTGGGTCAGGAGTTTTACTTCACGTACATGCAAGAGCATGTCGAACATTTCTAGGAAAAAAAAAAACGCTTCATGTGTTCATTTCAACAAGTGTAATACA
Source organism: Centropyge bicolor (assembly GCA_037975185.1). NCBI lineage: Eukaryota > Metazoa > Chordata > Actinopteri > Pomacanthidae > Centropyge > Centropyge bicolor. The sequence continues at coordinate 614,852 of JBBMOC010000003.1, forward strand.
TGTTTTGGCAAGCAGAGAGACTTTGAACAATCATGTCATTGACACAAAGCAAAGTCTTTAAACCATAAAGGCTCTGTATGGGGCTTTCATGCTTGCCTTCCATCGCCTTACACTAACACTGAAGCCTGCTCGTATGCTGGTACCTTCATTCAACATGACAATCTAAATATACTCAGACAATATTTACACAAGCCTTATCTACTAGACTGTCTTCTAACACTGATTACAGTGCAGTTTCGGGCTTTGAGTCTCCTGCACTCACGTTTGTCATGAGTCTACAAAAATGCGTCTATAGAAAGGTTGAACATTGTTCAGGTGTAGCTTTAGTCTTGTACAGCTGGATACACCTGACATACGTGGATGGACACGTCCTCCCTATAGACAGGCCCTTCTCTATAAAAACCAGGGCAACACATGGGAACATGCAGAGTATTGTTCTGTGAGTCACTTGGCGGGGAGGTCTGTAAAAACCCCCGTCCTCTCCAGCAGGTTTTAAGGTGAAGCCGAGTGAGGGCAAAAGACCGGCAGCGTAACTTCAGAGCTGCTGACAGAAAGTTGGCCCGGCAGGACGGCCCTCTGCGGGAACCGTGCAGTCCAGATCTGAGGATAGCCCAGAGCTCAGCTTAACAAGCTGTGGCCTGCCAGCAGACCATGTCTGGGTTTCAGGAGGAGATGGTCTCTGGGAGCCCATCTCAAGGTCGACATCAGTGGGATAATGTCTCATCGCGTATCCTGAATGACTCCAATAATGTCAGTGCCGATGTCCAATAAACTTGTCATTCCTGCACACGAGAGAAGTAAACTCTTCACCAAAGCCACGAGGACGAGATATAATTTAGTCTTTTTCGGACTAATGAGAAATATTATGAGCCACTTTATTTGCTTCTTGTGTGAACTGCACCTCAATCTAAAACCATGAATAATCTCAAATCTCCGAATTGTGAGAGCTATAAAAAAGCAGTAAAAAGTTGAGGCCTGGGCGACGACCTTCATTTCTGAAAATTAAAGTAGACAGTCCTCGGTTTTTATTAACTTTGGGGCAACATTAATGAGAGGCAATTGTAATGAGGCCTGCTTAAGCCCCCTTTGGTGGTATTTGGCAGAAAGAGAGAAATTCATTTTGTTCTTGGCGGAAGCTGTGACAGGGGTGTTGACCTTTTGGCACAGAAATCAAAAATAGACCCACATTATAATTAAAATTTGATTAGATTATAAAATCGTTGGTCTGGGTAAAACGCTGAGACACACCAAGAACTCTTCAGTAAACTTCTAATAAGTTTTATTACTTAAAGTTATGCAGTTTTCACACAGATGTTTTGCATCGTTACGGAAACATAGCGAGTGACGTTCGAATGCTTGTGCTTAAAGTATTTCCCTGAATCGCTCATGCATGAAATGGGAAGAAAAAAAATCAAAGCATATAGAGAGTTTGAGGAGGATTTATTGATCTCACTCTGATCTGATCTCAGCTTTGTCACGGATAAGAACATAAGAACATGGCGATGACAGTGCCAGTAAACATGATAATATTTTAGCCTGTCATCGTTGGGTCTGGGCCTGGAAATATTCTCAGTCTATATTTCCTGAAAACCTACAACACCAGTCAAAGGTTTGGACCCACCTTCCCATCCAATGGGTATTCTCTATTTTTATTGTTTTCTACTTTGACAAGTATGATGTGTTAGACGAAGCAAAATATGTTTTAGATTTTTCCAGAACAGTCACTGTTTACCTTGATGGCAGCTCTGCACACTGATGCAAGGAAACTGCGTGAATCAGGCCTCCATGGTCGAACCGCTGCAAAAAAACACCACTCAGAAGACCAACGCTAAAACAGAATTGCTTGGGTGGAGAAACTTAAAGAATGGATGTTTGACCAGTGGAAATCTGACGAGTTTGAGGTTTTGTTTCCAGCTGTTGTGTGATGGCGTGGCTTCATTGGTGGTGACACTGTTCAAGAGTCAAGGCTGAACCAACATGGCCACCACAGCATATTATCATATATATTTGACCAAGGAGAGCGATGGATGGATGGATGCTGCATGAGATGTCCTCGTTTCCACCAGCTGCCCTAACATGGTTTGAGATGGTTTGGGATGAGTTGGACTGCAAAATGAAAGAAAAGCAGCCAACTAGTGTTCAGCACCTCTGGGAACTCCTTCAAGACTGTTGGAAAAACCAGGCCAGGTGACGACCTCATGAAGCTGGTGGAGAAAATGCCAAGAGTGTGCACAGCTGTCATCAAAGCAAAAAGGTGGCTACTTTGAAGAATCGAAAATATGAAACATATTTTGTTTTGTGTACACGAATAACACGTGTTCTTTCATAGTTCTGATATCTTCAGTATTATCATAAACATCATAAAGTTCAGATAAACACCCAGGACAGACTGTGATCAGAGGTGGTCTGACTCACACTGTGATCGAATCTCAGCCAGGTCACCACCTCCTCTGTTCTCTAAAGCTGCTCTACAAAAGCTTCGAGTCCTATTAGCAAGTCAATACAGGTGTAGAAGCAAACACCCGAGGATCACATGTCGTCATCCAGACAACGAATCCAAATACAGATCACACACACACTATGAAAGTGACTGATGATTCAGATTCACATTAATTCAGCAATTCAAGCCATGAACTATGTCACTGCCTGAATAATCTGGACCAGGAAAGATTTACTTATGCTTCATTTACTATGCATGAAGGAGTGGGACACTCGTCTGTTCCAGCCGGGCCGGAGGTTTCCCAGAGTGCAGCAGATACTAGTGAATATTACAGTCAACAGGTTCATATGAGCAGAGAAGGGAGTCAAGCAATGAGCTGGCGAACGTCTCTTCATATACGTTATCTGTGTTGTCTTTGTGTCTTGTGTCTTGTCTTGGATTCCCACGAGTTCAGATCTGTTCCTCGTTGTTCGATTTAAAAACAGACCGTTCTGTTCGCTGACCTGTTGCCTTCCCTTCACTGTTTAACCAATTACATATCTCCCAGACCCTCTGACCTCGGCTCGGTCCTCGAGGACGCGGCAGTCAGCTGCGAGTCCGAATTTTCACAAAAGCCGAGCCGTCATATCGCTGTGCTTTGTGGTAGACCCCGCTGATGTCATCCAGTTGTCTTTGGCTTCTTGCATCAGAGCCACATGACGCTCCCATGTTCCTCCTCCCGCTCCTGCTGCGTGTTGGTCTGGTTGTGGTCTGTGTAAATACACCAGTGATTTGTGGTCACAAGGATACTTCTGTAAACATTCCAGCCTTAGTGCAACTGCTGCTTCCCATTTAAAGGCATCTGTGTGTTTGGGTATGTCCACTGGAAATGCACGTCTCTAATGACTTCTTCCAAAGCCAAATGTCAAGGTTTGTGGGGGACGAGGGGAAGGATAAACCTTTTACTAACAGGATGTGATGAAATGAAACTTCGGAGAAACTAGGAGGTGCCGACAACACATCCCAAAATCCACCGGTTGGATTGTCACAGTATCAAAGTATCAGCAGCACAAAAACATGTGTGAAGACACTTGAATGGACTGAGGACAAACAATGGAAGGACGTCTTTACTACACCATATTTTAGGACTCAGTTCCTTTCAAATGAGCTTGAGCAATTAATGTGTTTTTGTTCTTTCAAGCTCAGTTTCATGAAAGACCCAACTCTACCTCCTGTGAGCACGAACACTTGAGCTACTGAGGCTCTGATTTATCACGGTGCACCTGACACCAGAATGTCTCCTTCTAAGCCTAAAAGCACAACAGAGACAGTGGTTTTCTGTGAAGCTTATTTGCCATTAAGCAAGAATACAACCTCAGGCAGCATCATGCTACTAAACAGCTGAAGGTGAGCTGGAGGGAAATTAAATAAGTTTTCTTTAAGGGCTCATGCCACCAGTGTTTCCTGATCCTGAACTGGGTTTCACTCTGTCACTGGCCTTTGGAAATCTGGGTCTATAAATGACACGCTCGGGTTCATTTGTGATCTCTTGCACATCCTTATCTGCCTCATGCATGTTTATATTGCAGGCTCCATTCAACATGTAGCGACTGGTTATCTTCTCTGAACCTGCACAGGAGGCTTTCCAAAGATCAGACTCACGATATGACAAGACTCCTGCGCTGCCTCATTCTGGCTAAACTTGGTGGTGATATCAAACATGACATGAACTACATGCGCTTCACAAACAGTTACTGTTGGGAGAAAAGTAGGTATTATACTTTGTTCCTGAGGCGGGCACATGTGCTGTGTCAGTCACACAAAACACGCTGACACGTTCAAGAGCAAAAACATACATAACCACACACACAGTAACTGTGAAATTAAAACAAATGGCTCATTTACACAAAGTACTAAAAGGTACGCTTTCACCATCTCTCATGCAAAGTAGCCATGTGAATTAAAATGGAGTTGGCATGGCTGTTCTTCTTACGAGAAAGTCAACAAACTCCAGAGCTCTGGTTTAAATCTCGGGGCTGGCAGGGCACTCAGTCGCCTCCTCCTCCCCCTCCTCCTCCTCCTCCTCCTCCTCCCAGACTGCATGTTCACTGCTCGCCTCATGAAGTTTGGTCATGGCACTTGTTTTCTTAGTGCTGCAAACCTCCAATGGCACTGGCACATTAAAAGGCTTGTGCTGCTCTTATCCCCTCCCCTGCCCTGTCCTCCTCTCACTCGATCTGTTTTGCCAGAGGTGTCTTTCTTCGTTAAGAGCGAATGCCCTCAGAGGCGGTAACGCACACAGCTGGCCTCTCCCACCTCCTGTGAACCCCCTCGCTGCACGTTAGGAGACGGGGCTTGTGTCTGTCGACTGTCCCTCTGCCAGTCTACGCTGCGGCTGGCTGTGCAGTGGTGAGCTGTGCGGCGGACCACGCCTGTGTAGCCTGATTTACACTCCTTTCTTCCTGGGTAGCCACTAGACAGCGGCCAGCTCCTGGAGGGACCAACGGCGGCTTCAGCTAAGGGGCCAAGCCCGGGGCCCATTTGGTTTTGGTTTCCTTTCGCCTGCCACTGTGCCACACCTAGCATGAGTTGGGCTAAATGAGACCAGTGTGTAGATTCAAAAGATTGGGCTTAAACTGAAACCAATAAAAGGCGAGGCTGTACAAACGGCTCTGCAGCCACTCGCAGGTCATATGTCTGTCTGTCTGTCAATTTATTCATGCTCTGCCCGACCCGCCCTGTCTCTAACTCGTTTATGCATAAATTCTTTGTGCACGCTATCGCTCTGAAGCGCCGAGAGTCGGGGGCCGCGGTTCATGGGCGGACGCTTGCATTCATTCCTTTCAGCCGTTTTACCTCTACGCTATAGGCAGAAACATGTGCAAGGCGAACATTCCTTCCAGTGTACCTCCACTCTTCCATCCCCAAGCTCCCAGAGAGCAGACCCGTCTGCAGACTCTGTCCAAGTATTGAGTTCTGTTCTGTGTGCAAATGACCTGCTCGTCAATAAAACAATGCTGTATGTTGTAAAACATATGAAGAGAACCTGACAATATCAGAGGTAGAAATCAAGACGAGCCCGGATTGACAAGGAGCTCAGGACAGTGAGAAATTCTGGTTCAACTTGGCTGAAGAATATGCAGAATATGTTTCTACACACAGGATGCTCAATCAAACATACATGTAATATAGAGCAATAATAGGTCACATATACACATACTGTATAGCCAAGTTTCACACTGTGCACTGTCTTCAATAATATTCAATTTACCATAATATAAAAAGGAAAAACAGAACCTTTCAGCTTCACATATCAGCTGCATATCAACACTTACAGGGCATAAAAAAAGAGCTGCAGGTCTGATGTGGTTCATCAGATGTGGATGTCAACACAACACATAACCTTCTGTTACTGGAGTATTTTTTTCATGGCCGATTCAGTGAAAGCAAGAAAACTGTCTTCAAATGATCACGTTAATCACCCAAATGACAGACATGTCACGCAAAGGTTATAAAGATAAATCCCACCATTCTAATTGGAGCAGCTGGAGATGGTACACGTCCTATTAGCTCTGCCCTCCGGCGCTGAAGAAAGTAGAGTTTCAAGAGGGGCGAGTTTCATTATGTATTACACGAAATGCTTGATGATTTTTAAGCCCCACGGCTGCAAAATCCCACACCCCATAATAATCCCTTCCATCTCTCAGCTCGGTTCTGTTCGCTGATTGATGCCGTCAGCCAGTTCGCCCCTGCCGGAGTGGATCGCTCCCTGAATGGTTTGATAGTTTTACAGCCGCACCATCCGATTGATTAAAGTTAAATAAAACTGGCAGCTCTCCAGTTTCAATTAAAAACAGATCACACTTTCATCACACTCGAACTTAAAACCACCTCAGCTGATACTTGTTCAGACTGTAACTAGGACGGTGTCTCGTTTCTTTCATGTGTGACAGCCGACCACATATGCGCGCACACACACACACACACACACACACACACACACACACACACACACACACACGCATGTTTAAGACACTTGTAAGTACTTGCATAAGGCACACACATGCAGATATCTGTCAGAGCATGCTGAGGATGAAACCGTCTGACAGGCGGCTGAGGCTAAAACTTTTCCAAGAAGTGCTCTCGCTCTGGCTGAAGATGGTCCCGCAAGGTGCAGGAGGCGCGCTGATGGCTGCATGACTGCCGGGCCAGAGGGATAATCCTCAGACAGGGGCGCTCACAGCGACACCGGGAATGCATTACTATGTGTCAGGGCTCATGTAAAACTTTGCTATCGCCATGTCTAATCTGAGTGTCTGAATATTGCTGTCAGTCAAAAAAAAAAGGGTAAAGACAAATCCAGAAAATGGCTTTAGGTCACAGGCTAGTTTTCACTTGTGAGTGAAGTCTGAGTGGATTTTTTTGTATCTGATGAGAAATTCAGCTCAAAAAACGGATTTATCTATAGAGAGAGAAAGAGAGAAGGAGAGAGGGGGGCGTGGGAAGAGAGAGAGCCAGAATGAGAGAAAGTATTTACAGTAATGATTCATAAGCGACACACACAGTAAAAACTGATGTGTGGTTTCATGTGGGTTGTAATGAGTGTGCGTTTCATGTGTGTGTCTCTGTGTGTGGGTGGGTGTAGGTGAACTCATGTTGTTTGTGTCTGCAGTCAGTTTTCTCCACACAGGTGGTGAACATGGCTTGTTTTTGCTCAAAAGTTATTTTCCATTCACATCCTCATTCATATCTTCTAACTCTGCTCCATCACGCTCCGTCTCCTCGGCTGCAGACGCTAAAAATGAGAGTGACTATGAATTCTGGATGATTCACTTCTGGTCTGGGTTTCATTGCATTTTTTGGGATTTGTCAAGAGGGCGTGTTCAGGCTAAAATGGGGCGTCAACATCAAGTCAACATCAATCTCATTTGTTGACATTCTGAAGTTCGAAATGAATGAATTGTCATTTCCTTAAAAAAAAGCATGTAAGCATAAAGTAACTTAAAGCAAAATCTTCCACATGTTCTGTAGAGAAACATTGATAAGCTTGTCAGGTGATTATAAAGTATAGTTGTCTAATATACATTTTTATAATATACATTGCTAATGCCATGTTCAAGCTTTTGTTGCCAGTCAGATTTTCTTTTTAAAAAAAAGGGTGTAGATACAAAAATATTGTAATTAAAAAAGAAAAGCAATATTTAAATAGTCCTTGCTTTCAACAAGTTGCTCTCGTTCCATAAATCCCTGCTTTTGTTGAACGCAGGAATAAGAGCCAGCGCAGACAGTGGATTTGATGCTCTGTTTGTTTGAGTCAGCAAAAGCCAGTTCTATTAAAAGCTCTTGCTCAGTGACCCTTTGTGAAGCCAAAGCCTTGGCAGCCTGCCCAACACATAAAACATAGAAGGGAAAGTACTTGTCTTAAGGAGGAAAGCACAACACAGAAGGTATGTTGTGCTTGAGTGCCATGCCACTGGAACAGAGGAGTTTGATTCTAAAAATACCCGCCTCCCACCGCACTCGCACTCCCAACACGCAAGAGCCTTTGCACTGGAAGACCTAACAGCTTGATGGCAATTACTGCGAAATTGCTCTTATTTTCTCTAAGTCTTCATAATTTCCAGTCAACTTGTAATTCATCAGTTCGTGTGTGTTTGCATCAAGTGAAGCCGGCGGAGGAAACGGCCGACGCCCTGCTGCTATTTAAAGCCCCAACTATTCCAGGTAGGCCCTGAGACTCGGCTTCGCTCGCCCCAGCCAAGCGTTTACCAAAAGTCTCTCCCTGACACCTGTGACCAAGTCATGCGAAAGCAATTAGTGAAAAGCAAACACAGACGTTTCACGTGTAATTGAGGCCACCCAAAGCCATCAGTTATACGGGGCTAAGCAGTAAAACCATTACGAGACGATTAAAAATCACTCAGAGTAAATGCACAGATTTTTTTTTTTCACTTGACTTACATTAGTGTGGGAGGAGACGTCTGCATGTGTTCAGTGCTCAGACCATTCGGCTCGAACGACGCGGCTCGGGCTCTCACACATGTCGACTATGTAACACGGTTATGTTCCGTAATTGTCGCATCTCACATTGTCTTTTCCGAGCAGCCGCTGAAATGGATGCGTGTGACAGCGGTTTGACCCCGTCCAGGTGGTTTGCATTTGGAAGAGGAGCTATTTATAGGGCCAGTTAAATACGAGCCAGGTGTTGTCAAAAAGCCCGGGCGAAGCTGGCCCGGCTCTCTGGTGTCATGAGCGGCATACTTAGAATACACAAGCGAGGCATGGGCAGCAATGCCAGCTGGGAAAAAACACTTGCATGATGAGAATGGGAACTGAACTGCAGACGTGCTAACTGAGCTAAGCTAGCAACCATAGATAAGGCTAGACGTTTAAGTATTAATGTTAGTCATCAACTCAAGCATATGTTTGTGTGACTATGCTATATTTACTCTTAGTTATATGAATATGCATGTAGCTAATGTCGTCCTCTTCAAGACACAGTGAGGCACAAATGTATGTTATGTTTTCCTTATGAGTTTTTGCCAACTGAATTAAAATGTTGGAGGCTAATGAGACACCAGCTTCTCATTAAGAAAGGCCATATGGTGCACAGGATGATAGACGACATATTCAGGAATTAAAAGGTCTTTACATACAAAAAAAGTCACTAATGGATCCTAGAGACAGTTTGCTATTTGTATATTTGTGTTCTCCTTCTTGTCTTTATCTGTTCAAAATAAAGCACGACCCACAAAGTGCATTAAAGCTGCATTTTTGAATGAAAGACAGTTTACAAATCAAATGTATTTTTCCTCCAGGTGAAACTTGCCAAGTTCAAGTTTTAGCAGAAAATTCTCTAAACAGACTCAGAGAACTGGCCACCTTTGAATCGAGGCGCGTTTATTTATAGAGCTCCATTCATCGCTCCGCTGAAAATAAGAATTGCGTTCAAAAGAAAAAAGAACAGAAAACACAAATAAAGATTAAGAAGAAATTGCATTAAAAGGAGCAAAAACAAACACGAGCAAATCGATAGGGATTGAAAAGAAGTTATGTCTCTAATTTATTGGAAAGCCGCAGTAAACAAAAATGTTTTAAGCCCTGATTTAAATGAGCTGACAGTTTTAGCAGACCTCAGGTATTCAGGAAATCAAGGAAATAAAGGCAATGGCTTGCTGACCACAGATGCCATCCAGTTGGCTGTCCTCTGGTTACAATCTTTCACAACTCCTCGTGGCTGCCAACCCGCAGGGCTCTGCCTACTTCCATTCTCCACTCCATCACTTTAAATCTGATCCTTTGAGTCTTGATTCAAAACACGTATTGGTCAGTAGTCTGGGTTTTGGTCCACCACAATCAAACACAATCCCTCTCCTGCTGGTGTTTTGCCCCAGTGGCAGACAGGAACAGGAAGAGACAGACAAAATGTCAGAAAGGAGTCGTGAAAAAGACGCATGTGTTCACTCCAAGCCACTTTTCTGAGGATTCTCTGTTTCCTCAACAACACATGTCGGAGCTGGAAGTGAGCGCACATGCTACATTCTCTTTGTTGTTTTCTTTTACAAACCACATGTCTGATCCTCATCCACCGTGGCAAAAAATCCATCCCATGCTTTCACAGTGCTGCTATTCTTGTTTTTTTAGGTTAGATACTGTATCTATTTAAAATTCTTGGGAATGTCCCGTACTGACAAACTATGTTAAGATGAGGGACTGAGATTTGGAGAGCAGCAGAACTTTGGATTTCGGTCAGTACTTCTTGATAGTTCACAGTCTTAAAGACTTATTTTCAAAATGAAAAACCGTGAACAGTAGTCGGGCTCAAAACTGACATCAACCTGCTACAGATCGACTAAGGTCAGACACAGACTCAACCCAGGCTTCAAAAAAAGTTGGGAATATGTTTAATGTTTGATCATCAGCTTCATTGATTTTTGTAAATATCTGCTTCTTCTGAATTTGATGGCAGCAACATGTTTTGGGACAGGAGCAACGAAAGACTGTGAAAGTTGTGGACTGATCCAAAAACACCTGTTTGAATCCTTCCACAGGTAAACAGGTTCATTGGTAACAGGTCATAGGATCATGATTGGGTCTGAAAGGTTCATTGTGGAAAGACCAAGCGGCAACCTCCGGCACTGAAAAATGAAGCCAATGCGGAAGTGCAAAAAAGCTGCAGTTCCTCGAATAACCGCTAGAGCAGGCCGCAGAAGGGAGTCAATTACATCTGAGCCCCATGTTAAAATGTCCGATTTTACGACAGAAAAAAAACATATTTACAGCCTGGTTCAAAACATGGCTCTAGTCTCATAAGCTGTTTTTCTACTCCATGACAACTCTGGGGGGGGGGCGAATTTTTTTATAAGGCGTTCGTTTAAAATATACAGCATACATCATTATGCACAATTCATAGCTGTCAATCTAAGTGGTGCCACTTTGATTGACAGCTATGAACTGACGGTCTAAAGGGCGTCACCCCGGCTAATTCTAGTCACTGAGTTTGGGAAAGAGATCGTCTTGGGGTTAGCCGGCTAGCAACGCTATTCAGCATTTAACCTAGCTGGTTAGCCGTAGCTAGTTTGATTATTTCGAATAAAGCGGCTTTTTTCAGCCAATAGTGTTCATTCGACCCGCCTCAGCTCCGCCCTCGCTCCACCTCTTTGTCCATATTTAGAGTAACCGGAGGTAGGCTACCAAGATGGCTACGCACTACGATTTGCTTCATTTTTGCTCTTCAGAAACCTGAAGCCTACGTCCATATTTTATACAGTCTATGGGAAAGACTCAGTTGTCCACAAGCAAGGATGGAGATGATTGGATGAAGGAGATTAAAACATGGACTCAGGAAGGCTTTGTAAAAGTGTTGTCTGTAAATAAAGTTTTTTTTTTTTGGCAAATGAGTGCATCTTGTTGTTATTTACATTTTAGAAATTGTGGAATCAGGGTTGTAAATTGAAACTCTTTCCAATATGACAAAATTATTTAAAAAAAATAACGCTGATACTCAAATGATTTTATACAGTCATTATTAAGTTCTTGTTAGGGCTAAACAATATGCAAAATTATGATTATTTTGACAGATGCAATGGTAGCCTAGTGGGGCATGTCTGGAGGACCACAGCATTTCTTTTATAATAATATGTTGTGACACATTTGACCTTATTAAGAAAAATGGACTTGGCCCATGTTGCAGTTCTGATCATTGTTCAGCCTTGGCTCCTGTTGGATACGACTAATACACACCTGGATAACGTCAAACACAGGCAATGAACAGATTCAATGTCAAGTGCACGCGAGGCTCACAACCACTCAAATATATCAGAAATACTGCAGTGTAATTCATGATTGTCAAGCACCACACGTGCATCATGAATTAAAGCCTTCACAGTGTAACACAGAGCTGGAGCTCACACAGAACAGGAAGCTTTAACGTGAGTCTGCTCCATACTGCCGTGTGCTGTTTAATTTCCTGCTGAAACGCCTGCTATTGCATCCATCAACACAGATATCCATCAGCTCTGTTTATACGTTTTGGGTGGTGCGACGAGGAAACGGTAAGGATCCCGTTCGTTCAACAGTATTTTTCACCTCGGAGCGTTTTCTCGTTGGCGGCCCACTCGGCTCTGGTTTCCATGGTTTGGCTGCACCAGGTTCAGCTCCGCTGCGTTTAAGGCGTGCTGGTCTTACGTCTGTGGCATCTGTTGAGGAATGTGATGAATGCCGTCTGTACCATTCTGACAGCGCTATACTTGCATGATTTGCACCCAGACGATCTGCTCCACCCTGATGCCTGGGATTGAGGCTGATGTTTATACTTAGATTTTTGAGATGTTTGAAGTGCCAGCAGCTGAGCGTTACCAGACAAAGTGCCGTTTCAGACGTGTCAAACATTTTACTGAACAATTTCACACGTCCTTTACTATAATGCTCAACACGTAACGATATACATAACAGGCAGAAATGTATTCGGCGAGAAGAGTGTGAAACTGCGCCGGAGCTGCGACCGCATGTTTGTAGATGAGTGATGTGAACCTCTTTTCACACGACAAGTCAACCGCGGAGCTGCTATTACAGGTGCAGCACGTGCACAAGTTTCCGAGCCGAGCCTATGTGTACGGTTGACAAGAGCGACAGACATACATCAAGATATGAAGTCACGTTATCTGATGGAAAAATCTGGCTGTGATTCAAGCCTCAGTGGATCTGCTACAGGATTCACTGTTGCATCAGCATCTCTGGAGTCATGAACTGTGGCGGGTCGAGAAAACGACAAGGAAAGCAAAACAGATTTAGAAATACTGTCTTTTTAAAAATTGTATAAGTGAAATTAGGTTCGGATTCTTGACTAAATCTACGAGTGTAATCTACAGATCAGACAATACTCCAAGTGGGAATTCACCTTTAAACAACATGATGCATGAATCTCAATGGACAACAGTTAAAAAGGTCATTTTCAAATTCAAAAGAAATGAACAAGACTAAGATTGAGAGAGTGGCAGAGTGGTGCTTTGAGCTAAATGACAATGCTAATACCTTATTTACCATCTTGTCTGACACATTTTCCAATTAGCTCCAAACACAAAGTGCAGCTGAGGCTGATGGGAATGTTTTCAGTCTTGAGGCCAAATGACAATGTTGACCTGATGATGGTGCTAGATGAAAAGGTAATGGATTACTAAAGTTACTACAGAGGATCCTGAGGATGACACGACTGTCTGCACCAAATTTCATGGTTATCCAACTGATGGTTTTCTAGATATTTCAAAGGAAACCACAGAATGTGAGCGTCATTGTTGTGCTACAGGAAAAGTCAGGGAATCCCCGGATTCATCCTGGAATCATGGACGTCTGTACAGCTGTCAGTCCAAGTGTGATATTCAACTATACAGTGCCCTAAAAGGTCCTACAGCAGAACAGAGACATGGTGTCTTTGGCATGTCCTCTACCTTCTTAACAATCAGATTTAAAGTAGGTTAATCACAAAGCATTATGTGTTCTAATTCTCCAAAGTGGGTCTGGCCAGCAGCTCCACTCCACAGCAGGCGCTTCAGCTGTTTTCACTCGTCCGTCTCACACAAACAGATACGTCTATTTTAATCAATACAGCTGTGAGCTGACCAAATCTAAGAACCCAAAAATCTCATGCATGCATCTCACGCGTCCACATCAAGGACGTTTTGTTTACAGGGAACATGCAGGAATCCTGCAGTTAAATTTAATACCTTGAAAGAACATTTTTCAGGCTCTTTCCAGGCATTTAAAGAGCTCGTCACCGCTTTGAGCTCTGACCTTTTTTTCATCACTGTAACTTACATTTACGACACACTGATTGTACAGTAGCACAATTAAAGAGTTCGTGATAACTCACACCATCACTCAGAGGTCAGATGGTGAAGCAGCTACTGTAGTAGCTTCAGCTCAAGAGCCTCAAAACAGGCGTTCATACGAGCTAACATTAAAGTGATCTCAGAGGATCACACAAGCACTCTCTTACTGAAGTAAAAAGTACCAATGCAACAGTGTAAAAATACTCCACTACAAGCAAGAGTCATGCCCTTAAAATCTTACTTAAATACAAAAGTATTATCAGCTAAATGTATTCAAAATATATGAAAAGTAGAAGAAGGCTCCTCATTAATACTGAATCAATGTGTCAGCATCATTTTACTGTTTAAATTTTGGGGCTTGTTTCAAACACTAGTAAAAAAAAGTAGCATAGTGTGATGGTACTTTATAGTAGAAATACAAAGTAGCGTTAAGTGGAAATACCTGAGTAAAGTACCACTACATTAAACTAAGTATAGTTCTTGAGTAAATGTACACTGCAAGTGTGAGACAACAGACAAACAGTAAAGACTTTACAGAGCATTTCTTCATGAGTCGCGTTCATCATGCAAACACACAACCTTTACATTAGAGGTCTTATGATCAGCAGCCGGAGAGCAGAGGCACATCTAACAAAACACATCTACTTAACTTATGAGACTACAAACATCCACATGTGAAGCAGACCAGCACATATCAGGCAAAGAAACACAACAATTCAGCAGTAAAACAGCCACAACTTCAACGACAGCACAGCAACATAACAGCCAGCAGGCCACATCCATGAGCAGCACAGAGCACGAGCCAGCAAACAGACAGACAGACAGAGAGACAGACAGACATGTTGTATCTGACTCACTGTTAGAAGACGAAGGTCGCTCTCTTTTCATGGGGGTCAGTGGGTCATGATTTGTTTAATCCAGCCACGTCAGAAAAACATCCCAGTGGACTTGTTGTTTGGATGGTACAGAAACACTGCAGCTGATTTAATCACCAACACTGGAGGATCCGTTAATAAACTTTCTCTGTTATGAACTGAGTTGACAAACACTCGCTGGCTCTGACAGCAGAACGTCACCGGTTTCTCTCTGTTCTCCAGGTGAGCTGATTGTCTGGCAGTAGCAGGACAGAGTTCACACACCTGTTTGCTGTTCTCAGTCAAAACCTGGCAGCTTGTTTCAAACGTTACTTCCTTTGTAGTTGCACACATCATCCTCCAGAGGGGCGCTGTTTCACCTGTTGGTGAGCAGAGAAGACAAATGAATATAAAAAGTGGGGAGGGATCAGATCATTTACTGAAATAAAAGCACATAACACCACACTGTAAAAATACTCTATTACAAGTCCAGCATGAAAATGTTACTTCATCAATACTATAGTATAGAAGTATAATCGGGAGATTTAACTTCAAGTATTCAATATAAAAGTACTTAATGCAGAAAAATGTCTTGTGCATTCATGTAAAAGCAGGATTTTACTGTTACAGTTGGTTGAGGTGAAGCTGATTTTGTGCAGGACTGAAACAAATGATTATTTTAAAAAATGAAATACTCAAGTAAAGTTTCTCAGTTTCAGTACTTGAGTGAATGTTGTGAAGTCGCCTAACAAAGAAAACTGCTGTATTATAGTGACAATGATATTGAAAGTAATAAGTGCTTCCTTAGGTCACCTGCAGAAAATGCTTCCACATTCTAGAGGAGGGCATGAAGGGGTTAAGTCTTGTCGTCCCTCTGGACCTGCTCCAGAACCAGAGGCTCAGTTTTAAGGGTAAGACTGGAGTGGAAAAGGAACCATTTACAGCAGCAAAGGCAAACAGAGCGTGTGGAAATATTTCAAGTCCGAGCTCCAACTTTGCCCCATGAGTTGTCATAATTCAGAAAATATGAGGATCCATTTGACATTTAGTGTAAAAAATGAAGTCATTCATGTAAACATGCAAATAGTTCTGCACAAAAGGTCACATTTTCAAATGACCTTTGGAAACATATAACTTACATGAAAACATGAATATATATTTAGGTTCCTCCTGTTTTGTTCCTAAAATGATATGAAATAAAGACACAAGTGCCTGTTTTGCTTTCATGTGATCCTTCTGATACATAAAAATATGACTTGAGTTTCAGTTAAACAAGATAAGATATATGTTCAATTAGATGCTTATCACATTCTGGACGTGTCTCAAAGAGCTTTACATACTTTATCAGCCACCTACAACCTAAATAGACAGACAGACTTTTACACTTCATTTTACTTCATTGTCCCAAACTGGTGAATTCTTGAATGTGTGTAAAATGTGTGTGTTTGTCTCTGGGAGGAACTGGGAGCACCTGGCACAAACCTACCAGCTCACACAGATTCACACTTCATACAGGAATTTCTGGGAAATCGGAAAAGATACCTGCAATTACTGTGTGTGTTTTTTTTTCCCTTTTAACAGAGCTCCATTATGATGTGTTGCCGCTTCCTTCACCCACACACAGATTCTGACGAGAGCAGTGACCAATATATTTACGATTGTACAGTGTAATATCTAGCTCCCGGTGGAGTGTTTACAAAAGGCAGGAAATTACATGAGTTTGGAGCTTGTGTGAGTTCCCACGCCGAGTGGGTGGCAGTGACAACAGGAAAGATGGCCAATGGGAGGCACAGAGCTCACAGGTTCATAGGCCTTTATAATCAATGTGTCCTGACTTACTGCAGGTAAATTCCCACTTTGACTGCACGTGCTGAGCGTTTGTTTCATGTTCAAGGGGAAAATTGCTGGCTCCGTCTCCAGCTATTGTAAAATTCAGGGTCTGGTTCTGATTGGGCTAAAGGGGTTTTGTCAGAGTTACTGTATATGATTCACGTCTGTATTAACTGAGATCGCCAGCGTATTTCATCATTATTATTATTCTTTAGAGGGTTGGAGCTGCACGGCCCTCTGTATTTTTTCTTTATTGGGAAAATCCATCACAATCTCATTTTGGGATCTCTCAAGGCAAACCCATGATTTAGAATTAAAAGAAGGTTTCCTCTAGACAACATGACAAATTAATGACGTGTCCGCAGTCACTTTCATCTCCATTGGCAGCGCTGTGAATATTTCATCCACTTGGGCAAGCCCTTGGAATACACTGGCAGGGCTAACTTATAGGACACTCTGCCTCTTTTTCAGTCAGTTCTGGTTGGCATCCACTACAGACAGCTTGGCCAGGGGCTCGAGAAGTCAGTCCAAAAGGCCCATGCCATGTTTACTGTACTGCACAAGCCTCGGCACGGCACAACATGGGTGGCCCCGCTACGCAGTCGCCTTCAGTCTCAGTGAAAATGCGGCAGTATTATGGAAACACCGCACCCGTCTGGCTCAGGTTTTACCCAGCACATAACAAGTCAGTCCTTCTATCCTGCACATGAACTATACGGCTGCCCGTCAGTGGAAGTTTGCTCCTATATGTGACTGCTGTTGGAGCGTGTTGGAAAAGAGACAAGAGCTTCTGAAAAAGGAGACGGTGAAGAAATAGTTTGTGTCTCCAAGTGTGGCCTCCTCACATGCAATTAAATGAAAGCAAAGAAAATTAATTAGAAGCTGCCTTCATCATAAATATTGCCGGATCTCGGCAGGTCAAGACCTTTATTAGGACAGATGACATCATGAATTAGTCTGTTGGTGACTTGAGAGCAGAGTATTGTTATTCGAGCCGGCAACTCATCAACCTCTTACGCAAAGGTCAGACACCCTAGAAGTGCCAATTATTGTGTAACTGTTCCTCAATTAAAGATGCTTGCCCTTTCGTGGCCTTAACAGCTCCTCAACAAAACAATGTGTCCCATAGTCCTTGCTTGGTGTTCCTATCGCCATGCATTTTGCATGTGTGCCCAAGGAAGTGTTTGCATTATAAATGTGACATGCTAGCCTACAATGACGCACAGCATAGCATATGGTCCGCCTCTAGTCGGAACAGTGCTGCCGCATTCCACGTGGACCTCAGACCTCAGCCGGAGCATTTCTGCAAATAACCGGCGGTCCTCGATGAACCCAGTGCACCGCAGACGTTTTTTTTTAAATTCAGGTAATTAAGCACTGAAAAGCTTTCTCGCATTTTATCAACCTAGTTTGGTGAGTGCTCCACATGTTGCACCACAAGAGCGGTTTTCAAGCTGGGGTCCAGAGCCCGAGTGCAAGACCTCAGCGGGGTCTCAGGGAAAATGAATCATTTCATTTCACCGGGTATTTAATTTCACTGTTACAACACTTGGCTTAAAATCACAGACAAACACAAACACACTCAAACATACACACACACACACACGCTCACTCACAAGAACAGTTTCGGATGACCAGTGTTCTTTGCACCATTAACTATCCACGGGCCAGGATGACTCACAGGCGTTTCATTTGTTTTAAGTGTCCATATACAGCAGCGGATCCAAAGTCTTGCAAAACCTGACCGACTGCTGAGCTGCTCCCTCGTCCGCTCTGCCCTGTTTTTACAAGGGCCCGAAACTCTCACTGACTTTCGCACCCATCCTGCGACGGGTCACGGGTCGGCCTAATTCAGCACGAGCGCTCAGATGGTAGTCGTTCAGTTTTCCTCTGCCTTTCATGTGCCGCTCTGTGTGGCACTTGCCGTTACCGCTGTTTTCCAAGATAACAACTGTCAAACAAGACTAATTATATTGGGCGGGGAGGGGGACGGGGGTGTCCACATGCCGGTGGGGAGAAAGCACGACTGATGTGATTAATGGTACAGTAATGGAAAAGTAAGTTCCTGCAGCGCCAAAAATGCTTAATGAATTGGAACCGGACAAGAAAGGGAAAGCGAGGTGGGAGCGCTGAGAGAGAAACTGGGAAAACAAATGGAGGATGAAAGATGGGTTTTCAGAAGATGAAACAAAGAGAATAGCAGGCTAGTAAAAATAGATGAGGACGCTGCTATGAAAGGGCAGAAGGGGGTTATGATAACTGTGGCGCCGATGGATTCCACAGATTTGACTGAGAGTCAGTAACTGTAATGTAATCTGATGAAGGTAATCACATTACTGTAACTCCTCCAATTCTCCAAACATCGCCCTTCTCCTGCTGCTCCCTAAATTCTCCCCATCCATATCTTCAACTTTTGAACCAGCACGTTCCTACACATTCCATCAATCTTTCATATTCGTATCAGAGGAAAACATCCTCCGCACAGACGCACACATCCACCCAAACGCCCCGCACGCCCAGCTGCGATAAGTCGAACGCTGCCTTCTCCTTTGACGTGTTGACTGGTTGCATCTGTCAGTGTGACCTCGCTTGGATCACATGTTATCTATCCATCCACGGGTGTGTCCAAACTTTTTTTTTTTGATTGAGGATGGACTGAATAATGATTGACTTTGCTTTTACACCTGGCTTCTGTCTTCAGTGTGAACAATCAGCATTCAATGACTTTCCAGTTGTCACATTTGTCGGTTCCAGCTCCGATCAGCAGTGATGGAAATGTGATGCAATTTTTGCCCCTTAAAGTTCCAGACATTGACACATAAACAGCCAGGAACATAAGGAAGAGAACAAGGTGCAATGTCGGCGCTGAATTTCAAACAGAGGCTGACATAAATGACATTAAAGAGTAATGTTTGTGATGTGAAAGTGGCACAAGAAAAAAGGGAAAATTCATCTGCTGGCAATAGGTAAGGAGTCAAGTGCCTGTTTAAAAAGAATGCAACACATTTGAATTTCTGAAAATGGCTTAAGAAGCGAATAAAGCTCAATATAAGTGAAAGTGCAGCTTGTCGTCGATCAGCTGTGAATATGGCAGGACAAGGTTATTGATTCCCACTCGGTTCGGAGCTTCGAGTAAAGGGAAAAATCCAGAAGAATCAAGCGACGGCATATTGTCATTAGGCTGAAATTACAGTCATTATAAGGAATATTGAATAATATTGACTCTCTGTCATGTGGTCACGTTGAAGGCTAAACAGATGCGAGCAGGGAGCCTGGAAAATTTGGAAAATAGCTCTGCTTACATCAGCAGCACTGGGGAGTGATGTTGGCTAACAAGCTACTCCCATGCACAGTTTGTTTACACAGACGACACCCAGATCAGAGTCTCTCCTTCTCATTACATGAAATATGCAGCGGGGGAAAATGTCATGAGTTGTATTCAATCTGCTGAGTTTGACAAGGCAACAAAGATCAGCGTGACAGAGAGTAATGATAATGAACTTCATTGTGTGGGGATGATATTGGCATGAAGAACCGTCGTGACATTAAAAACATGTGTGGACTGTCACCACATATGGACGATCACATGACATATGAACAGAGTTTTTAGCCTGTGTTAAATACTTCTTTATTGACAATGAGAGTCAGTTATAGAAGAAATATAGAGTTTAATTAAAATGGAAAACATAAAAGAGCTCGTTTCAAAACATGTTGCTGTATATATGTTCAACAGCTGCAGTGATCCAGATCCCCCAGACCTGAAGTCAGGCTCTGGGCCTTCTCAGGGTCCATACAGTCCAAGAGAGGGTCCCAGATCTTGACATAAGAAACCTTTGTCTGAACTTAAGTCAAGGGTCACTTTTTCTAGAACCTTTAACAGTTTCACACAAACTGGGTTTTCATTCAAATGTGTCACGAATTTTAAACGAATCTTGAGAAAATTGGACACATTTTTCGCTTGTTTCCTTCCACTGCAATTATGTGATTATTAGGAGTTGGTTTGATGAGATAAACAGTAGGTGGATTCTCCAGTTGGGTGCCTTCATGCCACTGCAGAACATGGGGGCGCAAGACGATGACGTAATTAAATGAGCGAACCACAAACCTCAAACAGAAAACATGATGGACATGTGGCCAATACATGTTTCATGTATTAACTGGATGAACATTACATCAAACATAACAGATGTTTTAGTCTGCTGATATTTTTCATCTCTCCCCTCAAGTGGAAGCTCCAGTTTTTTTTGTAATATTTTGATTTTTTTTCAAATTTTTGGTGTTTCCTCTCAGGTTCTTATGCATATGTCCTAACATGCAAATTCAATAGATTTAATCTGTGGCCCCTGAGATTTTTCACAAGGTCGCCATGGTCTTGAAGACAGCTCCTTTCTCTGAAGAAGACTGCATGACATGGTTAAACCTCCAGAAAAAGCCATGAGTGCCCCTTTAGTTGGGGCTGTCAAACATAATAATACTTTATCCAATGAAGGTAATTCATCTGCAATTCAGAGACTCAACATTTTGAGATGCATCAAAACACACAGTAAAATTGTGCCCAACGCTGAAGGCATTGCAATCTGAATGCGACTGTTTCAGCCAAACCACGCCTGGAGTTTGTCCAGTGTTGTGAAGAGATTTGCATACAAGCTCCACTGTCGCTGATTGTCTTCTTACAGAACAAGCAGGGATGCCAAGAAGAAGACAAAGCATACCTTTGGCTGTCTTATCACGCGACCATCACTTTGCAATTTCTAACCTTCACCTGAGATGCAAATTTGATTGAAAGACGTACTTAATTTGCCAGGTGTAATTACAAAGATGTCATTCCCCAGATAACATATCCAGATACAGCACATATTTTAGCACATGCAAATCGTGGTTTAAAGACGTGTTAGGATGACATTGATTTATGCACACAAGACGCTCTCCTTCTTTCTCAATACCCTGCTCACTTCTCGCAGTTATTTACTCGTAGAGATTGCAGAACATGACAGCAGCCATAAGTCAAGCAATAAAGAAAAATCCTGAAGTCCAGCTCAACAGCACAGGCTCCATCCACCTGCAATTAAAAGACAATCAAAGCTTAAAACCAGATCAACCTTTGACAAGGTGCTGATCCTGGGCCAGCTGTGCTGTACGTCTCCTCCATCTCTTCCATCACTCACGTCCAAAAGCCGATGATCATACAGATATTAGAGGAAATCCAGAGGGAATAAAGGGCTAAAAATCCAACCCTAACAGGACGCAGGCTGACTGAGGAGGAATGTGACGTTTTTATAAGGAGACCATCTATTATTTTTATAGTATCATTAATAATGTGTCTGGGAAGGGTTTTTAAGAGAGAGCACCTAGACAAGGATTTCAAGCAGAGACAGCTGAACATAAAGGCTGTGGGTAGTCCCATGCACCTTATACTAGGTTATATTTGACGCTCTGATTTCAAAATACCAATAACAAATGTATTAAAGTCATAAATCACCAATCGCTGTAGAGGATACTCCTCTCCTCCTCTGCAAGTTCAGTTACGTGACCTCATGTTGGATAAAAAACGCAGCTCATTATTTTTATGCGGCCACAAATTTCGAGTCAGTTAGTGCAGACATGAAGGAGTAGATTATGCTTACTTGCCGTCTTTCGGAGAGTGAGATGAGATGATTGACGACGCTACTGTCACGTCTGTGTGCTAAGCATGAAGCTGGAGTTGGACGGGAGTCGGCTTAGCATAAAGTCTAAAAAGCAGGGGGGGAAACAGCCGGCCTCGCTCTCTTTTTAAAAAACGACAAACACCCCGAGTTGACGAAATAACATGTATTTAATTCTCTTCTGTCACTGTTTGTTTAAGCATCTCGTGCACCGGCAATAATGATTAACGAATGAATGAATGGCACACACCCAGAATGGGCGTCTATAGACCAAAATCAGGCCATGAAGGATTAGAAAAATAATAGAATGTTGTAGTTTGCTTTGATTTGGTGGCTAAGACTTAAAAATAAAAGTCATTTAAAGGGTTGAAAACATCACTGGTTGGCTTTCAGGAACATGGTCACACACAATGTACCAGAGGAAACAGACAACAGAAAGCTAACTTGCTCTCCTTCATGGTCTCAATACAACTGTTCTGCAGATCAAGCATGAGTTTAAAAGAGGTGTTGCACATCCTCATGTCCTCTATGTTGAACTGTGAACCAAACATGTCTGTTGTCCAGTTTGTGGTTTGAACCAGGCAGCGTGAAAAAGCATCAGACACCTGATCAGAAATTTCACCTCAACACTGTTTTGGCCTCAGCAGCTTTCCAGTGTTTCATCAGCTTCTATGAGCTGAATTACAGTCCATGTTTTTAAAAATGTCTTTTTTCTACTCAAGGTTTTTTGTTGGCTGTTATAGCTAAAACATGATAGAGTTTAACACCAGACCTGACCTTCCCATGTAAAACCCAACACTGCTGTCTTTCTGACCCCTGTTGTCTCCTGTGAAACAGCTACTTGGAAACATGTGAAGAAAAGTGATGGATACTTCATTTTTCAAAGCTTGTTGTCAGTCTGGCTTCGAACCGGACAAACGTTGCCAAGTTTGAAAGCAATGGAAACTGGGAGAAACACTCCCCCAGGAGACTGTGCTTTTCACATCATGTACTGTCCGACAGCTGACCAAGGTTTGAAGGGATAGCCCTCGCAAAAAAAAAAAGGCATCACATGTGATTTTTCACAAGATAAATTTACATTTCAGCAAGCAGCTTTGCAACAACTCTGACAAACCTTTGCTTCATATATTCATCTATATGCACAAAGTGCCTCATTCTCCACTGACATTAACCTGAATTTTGTGCAGTACCTTCTGGAAAGCAAGCCTTGGACGGGGTTCAAGTCTCAAAGGACATCACTTCTGTGTTAAAGTGGGGCTTTCTGTCTGGAGTAAGCCATCTATTGCTCATGCTATACTGCACAATATATATCCTCCCTCATTTTCTACCCCTCTCTGTCCCTTCTCTCTATAATCACAGAGCCGTGTTTTGACTGGCCAAATCCCTAGAATTTCTCCCGAGGTTAGTGCACAGTCAATCATAAGGGCTTTGGCCGATCTTTTAAAAGAACCTCCAGATTATGTTACCTCCACCCAACAGGCAGCTCCATTGATCCTGTCGTGCTCTTTGTGGATGTTCATGTAAGCTTCACTTCCCATGCCCTCCCTCTCTGTTATGCCACGCTCTCTTTTCGGTGACATATTTAGGTTGGTAATTAAGCCAAGATCAAAGCACTTCTGCTTTTAAGTGGTGAGAAGGTAAGGAGTCGGCCGCCGTTGCGAGGGAGTCTTAAAAGCGGGACCTGGCAGCAAAGGTATAACACTGAGAAAAAAAAATCAAAAGGGGGGTTACGTTCCTGAAGGCAAGATAGTCGGTTTAGGAAAAGAGGCAGGAGCACCGGCGCTTTATTCTATGCTGGAAACATGTAATCATTTGAAAGAGGATAAGGTTGAAGTGAGGACATTACTGGAGCCACACCTTATCAAAACATAGTACCTAATTGAGACACTGGTGCCTAAACAAACTTTCCCCAGATGAAAAGAAAATGGCCTGTAAAAACAATTCCTCAATGTAGTTGACTTTTGGACAGTGTGTCTTTAAAGCAGAACCTTGTATTTGCCCGTCAGGCTGGTGAACACCCATGGATGTACAGTAGAAAAACATTACTCTATGTTTCCAACAATGTTAGTTATGCAGCTTCCATTTTCCCCCTGAACTTCACACAGATCTGCTGTGAGAAACTGATGCACTCACATTCACCACAACTGATGTTACTGATTGTGATGTGTAAATCAGATTCCATCAACACTGTGATTATATGCTTCCAAACATTTTTCCTTTAGGTGAAACTGGCTGTGTAATAATGGTTTTCTATTGATCACAGTTTACATGTGGTCAACACAGTCACTCCAAAATTGGCATCAGCCTCCACGTGGCGTCGAAAGGATCCGGAGATTTCCGACCTTGTGCAAAGATGCGTGAGAGCTTCGCTCCTGGAAAGTGACCAGTTCACCCTTGAGTTCATCATCAGTGTCGCACCTAAACCCAAACACAGCGTTTACAAGACGGACAGAGGAAAAAGGCCCACACGCCAGAGCATGACTGCTGTAAATATTATTGGGAAAATGTTTGCCACGGGTGAGGAATAGATAAGCAATAAAACCACAATGTATCAGAATGGAAATCGGCACGGAGCCGCTTCAACGTTGCATGGATGGTAATTTATGACTTTCTGCTTGGCGAGATTTGAACTTGGCATCTGTTACCACTCTCACAGTCTCTGCCTCAGAGAAAGCCACGGAGCATCCAGCACGCAAGCATACAAACAATCACTGCCTAATACTGCGGCTAAATCCAACCTGGATCGGGTTTCTCCAGAGCCAGGAGAATTTGGAGATAAGAGAGCAAGAGAAAACAGGGGTTCAACAAAATATTCATGATTTTCTTGAATAACAGTCGTTACAGATGCCTAAATCTCCAACTGGAGATTGAACCTCAGTATGAAGATAGGTTTTCATCCATCAATTAACAACTTCATCAACAAGGATCACGTCTGTTTTAAACTTTTCTTCCCTCATTATTATCTTCAAAAAGCCACTTCAGTAAGTGAGGGAACATATTCGACCATGATTGGAAATCAAACTATTGTAGTTACAGTGTGTGTCAGAGGAAGTCCTTAACATTACATCTTTCATTGACTGGAGGTGAAGTAAAAAAGAGAAGAGTAGGGTGAATGTGTTTTTATTAGTCTCACTAAGGGCATTGACGTCAATGGATGTCATTGTCCCACCACTCTGACCTAAACTGAAACATCTTAAGAATTATTGGATGGATCGCGATGATATTTGGTTTGTATATTAATGTTCCCCAGAGGATATATCCAAGAGACTTGTGGCTGGCTTTCCTCATGCTGGTCCAGACATTCATTGTATGTGTGGATTTGACTTTGAGCCAGCTTCAGGTCAAAATGTTTAATTTGACCAATAATGGTTTATCTATGTCAGTGTATTTTCTCTACAGCCTCACAGATGCACTAGCATGGCTGTAGACGTTTGTGTTGCTTTCAGACAGCGAGCAGTTTCCACCTGACAAAGTACATGTTCTGTATTTTAAATCTCCTGGAAACTCCAATCGTTTCAGTCTCTACACCACAAACTGCTGCTATCTACTTTCCACCTGGTATAAAATCTCATCCTGCAGATAAATAGAGCAGGTTATAACTGAAAATAGAGGAAATGATCGACATAATGGCAAAATTGACAGAGCAATCTTTGCTAACTCAGTTTCTCTTCACTGACCTGTCAATGACCTGCTATCATTCAGGGAACTTAGGTGCCAGTAAAACACTGTGGTTTCTGTGGATAACAAGATCAGCAGGCTGAGAAAGTTCAACCATCATAAACTCTGAATGTAGCAGCAAATAGTGTGTTTACGAGAGAAGCAGCTGCCCCCCCACTCCTTGATCCTCATTGAGAGCAATGGATTATTTGCTGGCCGAGCTGTGGCACAGTTGAATGATGGGTAAACAAATCAGGTCCTCTTGTGACCTTTAAAAGCAGTTCACTGTCAAATAGTTTTCCTTGTAGGCCGGAGGTCAAGCCAGGCTGAGTGAAACTGAGTGCCAACCTGAGTCCATACAGCTGAACTCTACACTCACACATTTCTGCTGGAAACTGGAAAACCTCTTAAGTTTCCCCTTAATAATCTCTGTGTGAACAGCACCTTGTGTTATTTGGCATCCGCTGCAAGGCCTTCCACTTGTGCAGCTTTGTCAGTGGTCCCGAGTGTGTGGTTGCTGTGTGTGTTTTTCTAGATGCCATCTCACTGAGCAAAATGGCACTTTATTATCCAGCCATCAGAACTTCAGCCTCTCACTGTGCTGACCGTGGAAAACGCCATTTTCAGTTGGATCGCTTCTTATAAATGTCCCCTTCAGTTTAATCACTTCGCAGCTGGCTGGAGTCGCTGGTGGTGCCAGTTTTCCTTCCTGTAGTTAAGAAGACAGCCTGTCCTCTCTCATTACGAGACACGTTAAGTCCAGAATGTCCCGGAGCGACCGGCGGACCCCAGTCGTTCAAAGTGTGGGGTGTTAAAAAATAAACAATGAAAGAAAGGAGGAAGCGTTTTTTGTCCTGAGCTCAGTGCGGTGAGTCATAGACAGAATGAGGAAGGGACACAAAGCAAAGCAATGCAATCACGCAGCAAATGTGACTGGACTGCATCAAGAAAAAGTTTACATACGTTCTCATACGAGCACTGAACCATCAAAATGTGCAGCAGAATATCAATATCGCACCGTGAGTGAGTCTCGTCTGTAAAGCACATTATTTTATTTCCCAGCGTGGCCAATAAAATGTTCCCTTTGTGCCTTTGATCATCCATTCTATATCTGCTTTGATCATTCTGCCAGTGACGGATGATAACATGCAATAAAACTGGAAGAAATGACATGAAACAGACACAAAGAGAGAGCTAAGCTGCTCTGGATTGATGACCTTTGGTTGATAGTTTGATAGATGTATTTTCACGTTGCAGCTCCTTGAAAAGAAAGATGAATGTCAGAGCTCCACTTTCACATTATCTAATACCTTAAAATTGTGGCTAATACACTTAAAATATTTGTATTAATCTAAAACCTGATAAAGTTAGAGGCCCTAGTGTTTAGCCTGTCTCTGCTCTGTTATTAATCTTCAGTCTTACTGCCAGTCATGGGATATTCCAATACTCCCTCTAAGCTTCGACACAGATCTGAAGATCAAAAAGAGAAATTTCCTGATATTTAATTTGCCTGTAGCTTTGAAGTCTTAGGGCTTCAGCTCCTATGAATAATCCATATACAGCCAATTGTAGACTGCCAAGGTCGTAAAGCTATCATAACAAAGCACCGAGTTATCTCTGATGGGCTCTGTGAGACGAGGCCGGCTTCTCCACACCCGAGAAGAGGGGACGAGACTGACGAATGACGCACATGACGGCTTCGAACTCACAATTGGGAACCAGTGTGGCGCCCGAACAGCGGGTCACGGCGGGAGGTACATGTCTGTTTTCTCAAGCCAGCTCGGCTCAGACAATGGTGCTGCCTCACTGTTTGTCACATCATGGCAACACCCGCTACTTGTGCTCAGAGCGCCGCAGCCTGCCAGCAGAAGCTGCCAGGCCTGGTCATAGACTTCAGAGGAGAAGAGGCCAAGTGAGGTCGTGTGGTGGAGCAGGGCTCGTCGGTCTGAGCGTGATCAACAGACGGACACTTCACACAGCCTCACAATGGTTGAAGACATGAAAAACCTACATAACTAATCTGGTTGCAGTCATTCATTTATCTATTCTATGGTCTAACTGTGGCTATGACATGGACTTGGATTGTGAAATTGACATCTCTCCTAAGCTCGCAAGGTAATAAGACTTTTTGTGCTACCTCCAAAATTATGTGTTGTATACATGTCTTAGCAAAGGTTTGCTAACAGAACAGACAGATGTCGCAGCTGCTTCCAATTTTTCTATGAATGAAGCCTGGGAAAACACAACTGATCAATAGGCTGTAATAGGAAAGACACACCCGTACTGTAGACCGTCCATATACTCTGTCGACATCTGCCAAGGGTGTGGTGACCGGTCTTTACATCCCCCTCTCCCTTTATTCACTTGCTCTGTCAATTGCATTCACGAGATGTTTAATGATATTTTATTAAAGGCATGAAAGATGTCAAACGGCATTACACCAGTCCATGATAATCATCGCCTCGTCGCTTGAAGTTCAAAGTATACCTTGAGGGTTTAAACCGCCTGGAATTTTGTGCACCAGTGCCTGTAATGGTTCTGCCAACCAGGTCCACCCACGCTGCAAGAACTCTTCTGACTTAAATATTTCAAGAGCTTAATAGGCTTATTAAGTAAACACTGAGTTTAATGAGAGCTGCAGCTCAAACGGATATGGTCACTACATTTGGACAGTACCGTTTTTTCAAACAAGAAATGTCTAATTTTCACATCAAAATTGTGTCGGCTCACTCTCCCTTCTCAATCTGCCGGACACCACTATGACTACTGACTGACTGTCTGCTGTGAAGGCAAAGGCAGTTCCTGCAGCTAAGACGCTGTTAGAAGGTTGTTAAAAACACATTTGTTAAGTAGTTCACAGCCAACACACAACGTTCCCTACGAGACTTTTCTAATTCCCTGTTGGTTCCTGACTTATGTTTCGGAATGTTAACATCTGCAAACACACTGGATTTATGAGTGGAGGAAATAGTTTTGAACAATTTGCAATCAGATTTTGGCTTGTGATGATGGTCACAGTGATATTTCAGCGAGTGTGTGAATCCAGAATAACATACCGGCGCTCGACTTCATGCAGTTGATGATGATGATTGTAAAGATGTGGTGCGCTGGATGTTCAGTTTGAACAAGACTGATACGGTTTTGGGTAAATAATGATGGTTTATTGCAAAGTCACTTTATAGAAGCAAAATTCATGAATCAAACCATAGATTAAAGAACTCCTTATAATATAAAAAGGTTGCTATTGCTGTTGATCCAACTGAGAATCAACAACCCCTCTCAAAAAACCATGAGAGACCTTTGATGGATCATCACGACCTGCAAGGTGAGGGTTATGTGATCGACTTGCTAGCTTGTCATCCAATACTGTGGAAGAAGGGAAACAGTGAAGAAGAAGACAGCTACCATTTTTCTCCAAATGAAAACTCATAGTACTGTCAGGACCCAGCGGTCAGTCAGCAGGAAACATGCTAACAGATTAGCTAACTCGCTCTTAATGGTCATAGCGGTCCATTGAGACACTTGCTAACAGATTAGCTAACTCGCTTTCATGGTCATAGCGGTCCACTGAGACACTTGCTAACAGATTAGCTAACTTGCTCTTAATGGTCATAGCGCTCCATTGAGACGCTCTTACACACTAGCTGCTACGAGCCAAGTGGGAATGAACCAGACCAAAGACCCAGACATTATTCTCAGGAGTCAGCAGACCAAACCTGAGCTGAATCACAAGTTACTACTCAACTAACATTTGCTGGATCACAAGCAGGAGGATGTTTCAGCTTGATGTGCTCAGATATTTTTAGAAGCATGAAGCATGTTGAGATGGATTTTTGTGAGTTCATTTATTCCCTTATAGCATCAAAATGTAATTTAATTTGATGCAGTTTAAGGAACTGACACACAAACATGTTGTTTTTCGAGAGCTGCTTGGTGAGTTTCATCATAGATTCATCCGGCATGTCATCCAAAAGTCAACACTTTCTTGTCCTGACATTAGCCCTTTAGCATTCCTTCTACAGCACCACAAATAAATATGAAATATCTGACAAAGTAGTTTAAAACTTTACACATTAGCACAAGTTTTCCGTGGAGACGAGCGCGGGGTGTGTTCGACAGCTGGGCTCGGAGACTGAGGGGAGCTTTAGGTACGGCACGGAAACTATTAATTGGAGTAGGAGCAAGAAGCAGTCTGAACTTACACAATTTAGGTTTATACATGTGCTGTACATCTTGGTTTTCTACATTATGCTGCACTTTGCATCCCGGTCAGACAGCCTGGCGACAAGAATGCAAAGCAAGCTTGACCTAAAGTCACTGTGGGAAGAACAAGGAGCAGAGGGGCTTTTCAAGTACTTCCTTCTGTACTTCCCAAATATTTGTAACTATTCCCAAGCCCCACATTCCTCATTTCATATCTGCGCTGTGACTTACAGACAGAGACAGGACCATTAGCTTTGTCGTGCTGAAGAGCCAGAGATTTAAGATGTTTACAGAAAATGAGTCAAAAGATGATGCTACGTTTTGTAGCCGCGAGGAGAATAAACGCTAGAGAACACTTGAATGCTAGAATATTTTTTTGATGACCAGAAACATGTGCAAATGTTGGATGTCTGCTGAACAAATCTGTGCTGACTTATTTGCATCAATAACTTTAAACATAAATAAATAAAAAAGTCAATCTTGTGTCCACAGTTTGGATTTATTGCTGCTTTAATGTAATGTTAAAATATTCTAATTTACTGTAACTTTGTAAAATTGCAATTGTATTATCTAACAGTTGTCTATTTACACATCGAGCAGACACAGGGGAACATTTGCAATAATTTTTGGTCCTGATCATTTGGTTTATAAGTGTCCTATTCAGTTTTGTCTGTTAACTCAGTTTTGTTCGCCACCAACTCTGAAGAAAGACGTCTGAATTTGTAGCTGCTAGATGTTGAAGCAGCTGTCTCTCTGCTGTTTGGTACTTTGCTTGCTGAAAACATTTAAGTACCTGCTGCTGAAAAAGAGGCTTCTGAAACACTGAGCTAACAAAGCCCTGAGCAAGGTTCCATTTCGTCCTGTTGCTACATAGTCAAATTTATTAATGCAGTTCATCATGGTGGGGGAAAAGACTTTATATTATTCTTGTCCACAACATGCAATCTGCAGTTTTTATGAGACAGACTTGAAGCCATATTAAGGAACAATGTGTGTTCCCTGGAATGGAATTTACTGGGTAAGAAATCCACAGGGGGCCCACCCACAAGCTTCACTATTTGTTCTGGGGCTGCAGAGAGATATGAAGCAGTGATGTTGGAAGAGTTGTGGAGCCCACCTATGGGCTGACAGTGGGAGAGCAGCCAGGCCTTTTAAGGTCTGCCCAGGATCCTTTGGCAGAGTCCACATCTCGCACACATGCTCAGGCACACATGCAGACAAAGACGTGGACGTACACAACGGAGCACGTCACCGAAGAGACGCTGTGCCGACAACATGAGGTCACATGTTTAATGGTAGCTGAGCGAAGCACCATCTCCTCCCCGCGCCAGTGTTTGAGAGGCCTTTCCTGTCCTGCAAAATAATATCAGCGATGATGAGACTGGTGATGATTAACAGGAGGTAGGGCGGAGGGTCGGAGGGGGAAGTTGGTCATTTTAATCCCTTCCTTCCACTGGAGTCTTGGCAGTGTGTGTGTTAGGGGTGTGTGGGAGGGAGGGGGGGGTGTGATTGTCACCTTTTCCTCTTGACTCGAGTCCATCTTCCTTCCCACAGCTGGACGTGCAAAGGCCTTCCCATCAGCCAGCAGCTGGGCTTGTCAGCCAATCAGGCACCTGCATGATTACCAACAGCTGGAAAAGTAAAAAGCACGAGGTGGAGGGGGTCGGGGGTGGGGCTGCGGAGGCTCGGGGTGGCGGTGAGGGAACGGGGCCAAAGGCAGTAGAAGGAAGGAAGGAAGCAACGGAGGGAGGCGCCGGACTGAAGGTTCGCAAGGAAATAACAGGGAGAAAAAAAAGACAAATGAGGAAAACAGTGACATCAAGACCAATTAATGTTGGGAATTGTAGTGTTTGAATTCTTTCATTTTCCATATCCTCTCTGATTTTTTAATTCTAAATGTCTGATAGGCCTCTTAGTGGACCCAGTATCTCTTTACATTGAGCTTTACAGAAACCACATTGTATCACGGCAGATGTCATTTACTGCCTTGTAGTGGGACAATTATGTGAGGTCACACATTCGAAGGGTGAGGACCCCTCGATATGAAACACATGCATCGGCCTTCTGGGTGTAATAAGTACGTACTGGAGTTAATAAATTGGTGACAACGACTCGAGCTCTGTTCGTGGACGTTCAGACACTCTGTCCCACTTTGAAACCATCACATTTTTCCTAATTGTATATGAGTCATGTTCGCCTTTTTACGAGTGTCAATGGCACAGGCGGTGAACTTTATTTGAAAGGGAGTGATGGCGTTCTTCATTCATTGCCTGGGTGAATTGGAAATATAAAACGCCTGAACTCTGAGTAGCCCGAGGAAGCTAATTGCTTCTGCCATCCTCGAATGTTTCTCCTCCCCGGTTCGCTCTTGTGTGAGATCGATCTGAGGCCCAGTGTTTTTCCTCGTGACCTTTCGCAAATTGTGTTTCCTCGCCGAGCACAATAAACACAAAGTGCTCGCTCTGCTTTCAGGTTCTTAACCATAACATAGTGAGTGTTTTTAATGACACTTGTTTCGGTTGTCAGACTGAGGCTCACCTCTCAGTTTGTTTGCCCCCTCCTCTGCTCCGTTATGAGGACATTCATCACTCTTGCCTCAGTGGCTTTAAAGTTTTCCAGAGGGAAGGAGAACATCTATAGTGAATTCGAAGACCAGAGAGAGTGAGAATTCCAACCTCTTTCTTCTGTAGCCCACAATGACGATCACGATTACTTGATTTTCTGAACAGGTAAAAAGAAATACTTCTCTTTTTATTTACACTATATGCATAACTGGCACTGAAAATATACAAAATAAGCCAATTAATAAAGTGTTATTTGTATCAAAACCAAGAAAAGTTAGTCTACATAAAAGCTGTGCAACTTTAAAAAAAAAAAAAAAAAAAAGTGAGGTTGTGTTTATGATGGGAGGAGGCCAGGATGAAAGTAAAGTCTGTCTAATGTGTCTATGATGACAATGAGAAAAGCTCTTTTGTCCATTTTGCAAACAGCTATAAAAACAGGCGATACTCAATTATAATTTACAGCAGTTTTTGAGCCTATTTGTGTGAATATTGTCAAATGAAAAGAGATAGCAGCTATTTTGGTTTAGAGCAGTTCCTGTTTGCAATGAGTGTAAAACTATTACAGGATTCCTTTGAGACTGGAGTCTGAACCAAGCGGCAACCTCCGGCGCTGAAAGGGGCGTCACCCCGGCTAATTCTAGTCACTGAGTTTGGGAAAGAGATCATCGTGGGGTTAGCCGGCTAGCAACGATATTTAGCATTTAACCTAGCTGGTTAGCCGTAGCTAGTTTGATTATTTCGAATAAAGCGGCTTTTTTCAGCCAATAGCGTTCATTCGACCCTCCTCAGCTCCGCCCTCGCTCCACCTCTTTGTCCATATTTGGAGTAACCGGAGGTAGGCTACCAAGATGGCTGCGCACTACGATTTGCTTCATTTTTGCTCTTCAGAAACCTATGGGTGACGTCACGGACACTACGTCCATATTTTATACAGTCTATGGTCTGAACCTGACGCTTATGAGCTGAGATCAGAAATGACATCAGAGATCTTGCTGCTGATGTAAAGAGCTCTTCTGTTGCACTGTATCTGTGTATTTCATTAGACTACTACAACCAGTGATCTGACATTTTGTCGCAATGAACTGATGAAGAAAAACTGACAAAGTCTATCTGTTTCTATGCACAATTACATAAACTGAAGCATCTCTGAGTTACCTGCACACAAACTGCAGGTGTTTCCAACAATGAGCCACGGAACAGAGACAATAAAACAGTGACGCTTCCTGTCATCGTTTGAGCAAAGTCAAGGTGCTTGAAGGGGCGATAAACCTTTCAAGCCGACGTGTTGTTCTCCAGCACGCAGCATAGGGGTGAGATGAAAGCCGGCGAGGGGAAGAGGACACAGCGGCAGGACAGCGACCTGTTTTCCTGTATCAATCTAATCTGGATGTAAACACAGCTGCTGTTAAGGAACTCATGCATGGCCCATAGAGCAGCTGGCTGTGTGAAATGAGCTTTGACCCAGCGGTGAGCCGACTTCGAGCGAGGAAATCCAGCACTGGCCCGAGAGCATGGATTCCTATAGCTGGGTATAGCATGTCATTCCAAGGGGACAGGCTTTGTCTATGAGGCAATCACTTCTGTCTGCTGTGCCTCGTTCTCAACCCACACATAGACTCGCTCACATGCATTCTGGTGCGCAGACATGCCCGTATACGCTCCGTCTCTTCCTCTTTCGCACATACGAGCCGCGGAGTGAAATATTCATATTCCTTCAGTCCCCTCAGCATGCCACCTAAATCAGACCATCTGGCCTTGGAGCATATAGCATGCTGCTGAGTGAACAAAGCGAGGCCATTACTGCAGGAGAGAGAAGGAGAGAGAGAGAGAGAGAGATGGTAGAAAAGATGGGAACTGGCTGGAAAAGTGGGGGTATGCAATTTTAAAGACAGTCCTAACACTGCTCAGCGTTTTTATCATGGAGTCTGCCACGGGTGAATGCCTCAAATCAGGTAGCTTTGCAACAGCGGCTCGAGGATGACATCATCCTCTGGTGAAAAGAATGACTCACGGGGTAAGAACTCGATACGATGCCCTCCAGTAGAAGCGTGGCATAACATGTGCATCGATGGAGATAAAGCAGAAGGCAAGATAAGGTGGATAAGGATGAGGTAGTGAGAGGAAGGAAAAGGGTGGAAAAAAAGTTTGAGAGAGAAAATGCTAAAAGGGCTAAAATGATAGGACGGTGTAGTCAGTTTTCCCACGACGCTCCGACTCATAAAACCCGAGAAAGACAACTTGTGTGAAGTTCAAGAAACACGAGGGCAGCTCACAGCCAGATCCGGAATATGAAAACACAGCGAGCACGGCGCAACATCCAAAACAAATCCAAGCCTACTCCACATTTGAAGGGAAAAGGAGAGAAAGAGGCAGAGTGAGAGACGAGAAGGCTACTACCAACACGACCCTCAGAAGTTTCATAAGTGTTTTCATTCTGGGATTATTGTGTCTTTTTGGCTGCCGCTCTGTTTGCTCTGTTGTTTCTTATTGTTTGTGAAGAACGATGCTGAGCAAACACCAAGTCTAATCTAAAAACACAGATGTTTGACAGGAAATTAAATAGCGCGGCCACTCCGTGCCCACCTTCCCAGAAACCCGGGTTTATCTTGTGTTGAATTCACAAGAACAAAACGTCGCTGGTAGACGGCACGTGATCGATGTGAATAAATAAATAGCTAATTAGTTTAACTCAGCCAAGAACGGAAAATCCCCGATCCCCAAAAGGCTGGCGCGCACAGTCGAACTGGAGTCTGACTTTGCCTTTGATTGATTATGGAAAATAATAATATGCAAAATTCCTATGGTTACCGATGGAAAAGCAAAGTGTTTCGCAAGTAATGGAAGAGTAATGCCTCCACTCCCACACAAGTGCATCTCGTGCGAGCGTGGCGGTGCAGGGCGAGGGAGGCCTGGACGGAGGCGCTGTCCTCAGGGTGGATTTGCTGCTGCTTTCAGATGGAGGTCGGTTTTGGGAGGCACAACAAACTGTCGGAGAATCAACTCTGCAGATTGATACTTTTGTTTTCTATCACCCACAACCCTCAAAGTTTCCATTTCAAGGCAAGTGCTTGATTTACTCGTGCAAAGGGGCAAGTGCACGGCGTATGTAATGGCTAAAGGGAGACAAATGAAAACAAGAAATCACACAGATGTGGTACACTCTGTTGGAACATCTGACGGATTCTCATTCTTGCCACTTCAAGTAAAATGAATCTGTTTTGGTTTCAGAGATCTCAAATCCCCCGACTGATCACCAACCAACAATCGTTTTAAAATATGTCTCTCTGCAAATTGTATAATTTCCCTTGTTAGTCATGCTAGTCAATCTTATTTGAGAACCAAACTATTTCTGTCGACGTCGGAGCCAAAAAACTGGAGAGAAACACAAGGGGAAAACAAAATGTTGGATAAATCTGAAATCTGCCAACTCTCTACAAGGTCATCAATTTAGAGTTTGGCTCGGAATCCTTTGTGCTTTGGCAAACAGTGGTATCACCACATGTCATGATTAAAACTGAGAGCTGGCCATGACTTTATTTACCCAACATTCACCTGTCTCATATTTGCAGTCCTGCAGAGAAAGAGAGAAACGAAGAAGAACCGTCAAGTTCAAACACGCCGGAGGCTCGAACACTGAAACTGACAGGAGCTCTACACTCTGATGATTTACACGGTTCGAGCTGCTCAGGAGACGCGTCACGAGAAGGTAGGATCGCTTTACCCAGAAAGGCCAGAATGGGTGACGAGGAGGGCAAGGTCCACAGTAAAACTGACGAGAGGGAAATTCATACCAGGCCACAGAGTTTGACCTGAGGGCGACCCCTCAATTCCTCAGGCCTCCCACAAGATGAACAACACTAATTCAGAGCTAAGATTACTCATGGTTAAGAAAGATACCAGCCCCAACACACACACATTAGACTGTGGTGAAACACAATCTGAATAGATCATTTCATTTTGGCAGCTGACATA
The DNA here is from genome assembly GCA_037975185.1 of Centropyge bicolor. NCBI lineage: Eukaryota > Metazoa > Chordata > Actinopteri > Pomacanthidae > Centropyge > Centropyge bicolor. The sequence goes on from JBBMOC010000003.1 coordinate 651,320, forward strand.
AAATAAGGGCAATGAGGGCTTGAGTGACTAAGCCTCTCTGGAGCTGAGATTGGGCCTCCATCTCTTCATCCCTGTCATGGCTGTAAATTACTCTGCGCCCACATTAAGGGGTTTTGTGTAATTGCTCATCAGGAGAGGTGGGAATAAATGTTGAGTTGGGTAAAAGGAAAGGAAGGGAGAATGTGGTCCCGAGAGCAGGCAGCATGTGGTTTGTGGTAACTCTAAGGAGGGAGATTATCTGTTTGTGCCAGCTCCACATTTCTCAACGTAAAGTTTGGGTTTAGAGTTACCAGACAAGGTGAGAAGGGGTTTTGTAATTCAATTCCTGTGGACACGCTGCACTTATTTGAAGTAACCTACACCGCTCACTTTTAATCCTCCTCAGTTAAGATTGTAATAAACAGGCTCGGCTTGCACCGCTTTAGTCAATCAAGTTTATTGCTGTGAAGGTTCACGATGGGGCTAATGAAAAAAGAAATAATGTGGTTTGCAATAAAGAAACCAAGCTGGTAAAGTTCATTTGCAAAAAAAAATGTTAGCCATAGAAAACATTACAAAATATGATTAAAAAAAACAAAAAAATGCTATATATTACACACCTCGAAATGAACTGCAGAGTAAAGCCGTTGGCGCCAACGTGCCCTCGGCTCAGGATTTAAACACGTCAGGAGCCAGGAAACAGGCAGGAAACATCACTGCAGACACAACCTGTTCCAACCTCTCCCCTCTGGTGGCGCTACAGAGCACCGCGCGCCAAAACAACCAGACGCAGGAACAGCTTCTTCCCAGAGGCCATCAATCTGATGAACTCAGTCATATAACCCCGTAACACGAAACCATCCACTCCACATGATAAATTTTATATGTGCAGTTTAATACACACTGTTTTACACATGTGCACATCATCTGTCATTGTCCAATATAAATCCTGAACACAGTATACAGTCTATATGAACATGTATACAAGCATATTCTGTACATAAACAGCCACTTCATTTATATAAAACAATCTATTAAAAGACAAATTCAATATTTAATTCTTTGCACTATTTGTATTGTTTATAATCCAAATAACACATGACTCATATGCACTTTGTATGTTATTTTTTTAAATAGATTTTTAAGTTTATTTAGAGATGCTGGAAGGCATTTTTATAACCGTTCACCACAGCCCGGCGCGTTGTTTACCCCCACTTTGAGTCTTTATGTCTAAACTAAACTCCGTACTTCAAAACAAGCAGAGACACGAGAGCGGTATTGATTTACTCATCTAACAATTGGCAAAATGGAAGCTCATGTGTCAAAATGTCAAAATGTCAAAATGTGACGGTGATGCTGAGAACCACACAGAGAGATAAACATCTAAATGAAGAAGAGGAGCTCAGCACAGTTTCATGTGTTTGTTCTGTTGTGTCTGACTCATGTTCAATATTGACACCAGTGCACATCCACAAACAGGAAGTAAATGCTGTGTTTGAGTGTGTTGAACTCTTAAAGAACTCGAGTCTTTCCTCTATATCTCTGCTCATTGTTGGCAGAGCTGGGTTGCCAGGTTTGTCTGTGTCCACCAGTTCTAAAGGCCAGGTTGTGGTCGCTCAGTCTGCACATATAGAAGTTTATATGTTTCAGTCTCCGGTTGGTCACGATGCCCATAATGTGCCATTTGGTACTGTATGTTCATGAATAGCCGAAGGATAGCATAACTAGGAGTTTACTGAGAGATTTGTAGAAGGCAAATAGCAACCAATCAAGTAAGTATAACATATGTAAAAAAACGTAAACAATCTTGACATGAGATGTTTATGGCTCACAGAAAGCACCTGGGTTCCTACAGCGCGTCCAAAACACACAGCACAGTTTGACGACTGGCATCGACCAGCGAGAACCTTCCTCAAGGTTCAAGACTTCAGAACAGCCATGTTTTTAAATGTGCCACTTCAAGTGGGTCTGAATGAAATATATAACAGCTCTAATGCCCAAAACCACAATCCATTTCCCCGGCGAACGCTCGCACTGCAGTTTGGGTTTTGCAGCAAAAGTACTTAATTTCTGATTTATTCATCTTGGGCACATTCTGTACACAGCGTTGCAGGAAGAATAAAGCATAATAATGAGGATTTTGGTTGGTGAATAGAAAATATGCGTTCTGTGTCTCGCAGCTGAAAAAACAGTTTAAATTTAGTCTGGCTGAATGATAACGGTGCCAAGCTACGGCCGGATTGTAAAACATGGCACCGCTCTCGCTCTCTCGTGTGTGTGTCATTCTTCCATTATGATGAGTGGCACCGAAAAACACAACTGACAGCCGGCGGTTGATATAGCAATAAAAGTTTTAATCTTTAAATGTGCCCTCTGAGGCCCTGCGGATTGGTTGATGGACTTCTTGAGGGGAAAAAAGAGACAGCAGAACGTCTATAATGAGAGAGAAGAAGAGAGAGGATGAACCATGTGTCTTAGGCAATGAAGAAATTATGATGAAACTGCTTGTTGTGCTTTCCACAATAATGGAAGTTTAACAAGATGATAATAAAACAAAACATATAAACTGTGTAAAGCTCTGCTGTATTAATGGATCAACACTGCTGATGGATTCATTTTCATATGTCAAACATGCAGAGGAGTGAGGTGCTTCTTTGCCCTGAGTACTGTCTGCAGGTACTCCCTTTAGAATGAATGAATGAATTAGATCAATAACACTCATGTCTGTGAATATGAAGCTCCAGCTAACTGAGCTAAGCACAAAGACTGAGTGAGTTGCAGTGAATGTAGTATTGAGCTTGTTTTAAAAGACATCCAATTCCTTTATTTTAGGTATCTGATTCTATCACATGCACGTCCTCAGTCGTTCTGCCAGTCGCCCTCCTGCAGATGACACAGCGCTGACTTGCTGACACGCTTCTGACCTCATGGTGGGAGAGGATGTAGACGAGCAAAGGAAGAAGAGGAAACCGAGCCGCCGCCCACTCTCAGGCTTCCACCGAGCTCCGAGGGGCTGTCGTCAAACGTCCAGTTCTGCTGCGCTCAGCCTCGGAACAAATCTGTCTGCTTGTTTAGTTTTCTGGGTTGAAGGTCAAGATGACTTTTACGTATTTTCTGTGGCTCCGTCGGAGCCATAAACCGAGCATGTCGAGGATGATTAAAACAAGATCCTAAAAAAAGACCACAAAACAAAATATATTAGCCTGAGGGTCATGTGACGGCAATCCTTCCCAGCATTTATAATATTTTATTCACATGCTCAGTTAATTGCTGTCATAAATCACAGAGAGGATGGCCAAAACTATGAAAAGAAGGCTGTAAAAATGAATCTGTTGAGCAATCACTCCTCGAAAAAAAAGACTGATTTCAGATTTTTGGTAGCACATTTTTCTGCAAAAAGTCAGTCTTGGTCCAAAGTGAAAAGGTGTGCCATGCCAGAATAGTAGTCTAAGTGTTGTAATGGTACCAATTTAGAAACTTTTAATTGTGTGCTTTGGATGTGGAAACAAAGAAGCCTTCACTTGGTGTTGCAGTCGGGGTGAAAAGACCTTCAGAGCCCATCTGCAAACTTGACACAGGGGCCGTGTGATGTCTACTGTTGTAGATAAAACGTTTGCTGCTTGGTGCTTTTCACTCCAAAATACACTTGACTCACCTCCAGGAGATGGTGGGATACTATTCCCTCCGGACCTTTGATGGAAATTGATCTTGGCACATGTTTGAAAGACTCGCTGCAGAGGTACGTCATTTACACACATGCTCTCGTTCGCTCTGTGAGAACACGCTCTCTCTCTTCACCGTCCATGTGAACGCTCTAATAGGCCTGGGAACAAATGAGGTGTTTGCCTGAGCTGTGGTTGCTTCTAAGTAACCGTATCAAAGTAAACTGAAACACACTGGCACTTAGTTACCAACTGAGCATGCAACTGTTTCTTTTAACCTTTATTTACTGGAGAGAGTTTCTCCAGCTCCGTCCGTCCTCAGACTCACTGTTGTGAACTTTCACACACAGGCCAACAACTGCATATAGTCGCCCACAAAATTAGGCTGATGATGATTAACTGGCACAATAACATTGGTGGCGCAATAACTCCTGTGATTGTCGGATTAAAAGATCAATACCACTCTCACATCTGTGCATTAAATCTGAACTTTTCACCACAGCTTCATTACAAACTGAAAACAACAAGCTGTGAGGTTTCTGTGTTGGAGTCGTTTTCCTCTGGGTGAAGCAACGTCCTGGACTCCTGTTTTCACCCTGAGGTTGTCAGACCACCTGTGGAGACTCCAGGAAGTCACTTACCTGCAGCCAAGAAATAGTTCCAGCTTGTAAAACTACAAATCATTTTTATGATTTGAAGACATAAGTTAACTGGTGAGATTCACGAGAGAGCCACGCTAACTGTTTCCCCCTGTTTCCAGTCTTTATGCTAAGCTACGCTAATGTAGCATACAGAATAATTTACATTCCACCAAAAACCTTCATATTATTAATTATTTTTTCCCTTGATTATTTTTGCCTTTTGGCTTTGTATTATTGCTTTGTATTGATTTTGACGGTTGGGAAAATTAATTTGTGCATATTTAACTTTTATTTTGGTTTATTGTTACCCTTGACCTGTTACGTCACGTTCGCGGGCTGCGCTTCTCTTCCTCAGTCCGTTTTTGGCTGCGACTGAGGAAGGTGAGTTTGGTTTAGCGCTGTTGTTAGCTAACATTTTTAGCATTGTTTGTATCGTTTGAAATGTTGTCTATGAATTAGTCGGTTGTAAGTTTAATCATGAATGGAGGTTTTTAGCAGTTTATTGTGTGTTTTGCGGGCCGTGTCTTACGAGTTTTTTTCCGCTGCAGGTTGGTGTGTTGCAGCCCGCATGAGTTGTAACACATTGTTGCTCCTCCATTTTGCACAGGTATGCTGCTGTTTTGTTTTGTATAGCGTTATATGTCATTGTATTTTTCTTTTGCTCTGTGTTTGTTTTAGCCCTTGTTATATGTACGAATGAATATGATATGCTCAGTCCGTTTTTGGCTGCGACTGGGGAAGGCTGGTGTGTTGCAGTCCGCATGTGTTGTAACACATTATTGCTCCTCCATTTTGCACAGTAATAAATACGCCATTGATTCGGCTAAGCCACAACGTGACTCCATACTCCTTCACAACGCGGAGCAGTAGCCTAGCACCGCAGACCACAGAGAGGGGTTCAGACCGGCTACACTAAGATAAGATAAGATAAAATATTCCTTTATTAATTCAACAAAAAATAAATGTCCCCATAGCTGGAAATGTATTTATTGTGGAACTAATCATTGTTAAAGTTTAATCTTTGCATCTAACTTCGGGCAAGAAAGCAAAATTCCCAAACTCCCACAATGTCAAACTTTCCCTTTAACTAGCATGAAGGCCGACTCAGGTCAAAATCAGAGATGTGGAGTGATGACATTTAAAACGTACGGTTTCACGCACACATTAGGTGTGTCTTCATCCAAGTTCATGTCCAAGTTCAACGCAGGCTGTCAACAGAGTACATGTCTCCTCTCCAGAGATGTGAATCTATCTGCAGGAGCTCTGTGCTGCCAATCAGCATCAACATCAATGTTCAACCAGCAGAACAGACATCGACTTGTTTTTAAAGTTGTGGGAGTATATGAAAAAAAAAAAGGTGAAGAAAATTTGACTCTTGAAAATTCTTCCTTTAATGTTCTCTCACAGGGGGAGAGCATTACTCATTCTCTCGTCTCACCCAAGTTTTCCAAGCTGATCTGGACCAGGACTGGTTTCAGGGAAAGAATTTGATCTCATTGGGAGTTCCTCTGTTTTGTTAAGGGCTTAATGGTTTTACAGTTTTCCAATGTCAAATATCACCCCACTGCTAACCGGCACGTCCCGAGTCCCCGGCAGGGCACACCCTCGCTCTGCCCCCCCGCCCTGTCGCCGTATCACGCTAAAGAACTTGGCTCTCACTCAGGGAAAAGCAGAATACATAGTGCTGGTTCTTAGCACTAACTCCTCAGCTCAGAGGGGACGCAGCCGCTTCGCAGAATCCAGCCGGAAAGTTCAGAGTTGAAGCACACACAGTTCCCGGCTTCCCTGCAGGAGCGGCGGTCCCCTCCAGCTGGGCTGCTGCGTTCGAGGGCCGGGTGCGCTGCGAGTGCGTCCAACAGCGCCGCAGACAAAAGAGCACTCCCTTCCAACTTCTCTGGGGGGAACTAGGTGTGTAAGCCATCACACACCCTGCTGACAGGCCCGCTCGCTTCCAGCTCCACATCAGACGCTTGCTCGATGTGTGTGTGTCTGCGAGGAGACCTTCTGCTTATCAACACAGCACATTCATGATTCATATCCAGGATGAGTTCGGAGATCAGAGCAGGGAGGCTGTTCTGCTTCCTCTGTGGCGTGAACGGACCCGACGGTGAGCGGCACACAGGTCGTTAATGTGTCAGAAATCACACAATGATTTGGTCTGATTAGTTCATTTAAGACCTGTCCAGGGTGTCCCCTACCTTCGCCCGAAGTTGGCTGGGATAGGCTCCAGCCCCCCCATTTGAATTCAATTGAGCGTCTCACACACAGGAAATCAGGCCCATGTGAACCTGAATTTTGGATTCAATTCAATTCAATTCAATTTTATTTGTATAGCGCCAAATCACAACAACAGTTATCTCAAGGCACTTTGCATACAGAGCAGGTCGAGAAACCTGACAACATAGAGAGACCCAACAGTTCCCATCATGAGCAAGCATATGATGCGACAGTGGCGAGGAAAAACTTCCTTTTAACAGGCAGAAACCTCGAACAGAACCAGGCTCAATGATGGGCAGCCATCTGCCACGACTGGTTGGGTTGAGACAGAGACAGAGACAGAGACAGAGAGATGGACAGACAGATGGACAGGGGGAGGGGGGGGGGGGGGTATGACAAGGAGCAATATAATCCACAGGCGTGTACATATCGAACAGCAGTATTGAACGGGGACACATTGTCAGTCAGAGGCTTGTAAACATGGGTCCGGACTCTGGGGATCCAGTAACACAAGAACTTGCGGAAAGCGACAGGAGAGAAGAGCACAAAACTAGAAGAGAGGGAAGAAGTTGGATTAGTACGATGCATTGATGGGTTATGAATGGATGCAGGTGGAGGAGAGAGAGAGGAGAGTGAACCTCAGTAAATCGTGGGAAGTCCCCCAGCAGTCTAAGCCTATAGCAGGGTATATAAAATACTGTTGTACTATACTAAGCTGTTGTATTTTGAGATGTGTGAGGTTTTAGGCCTGAATGAATGAATGATAGTTAGACTGAACTGGGAAGATGACTGAGGCAGCAGAGGACTTACTCGAGCTCCATCAGCTTTTTATTTGTATAGTACTGACTTTTGCATAGTCTTAGAGCAGGTTAGAGTGAAAAATGAAAATGACATGTTACTAAGGACAAAATTGTATCCGCAGTTAGATATCATGTGCATTTCTGACCTGTGTGTGTCTGATAGGACCACAGGGGGCGCTGATGTTCGAAATTGCCAACTTCCACATAATTTGGCTTTTAACCAATTGTGTGGCAGGAACACACTGTGACTGAGTGCATGAGTTGTCTGTTTGGTGTTTGGTTGCACTGAGTCAACTTTTAGAGTCTGTTGCAACTGAAAATGATGCTGATGAAAGTGGAGCTAAACACTGAGGTTGTGGAGCCGAAAGTGAAAGTTATCTGACAGACTCAGATCAGGGGGATCAGGTTTTCACAAATGAAAACAGAAAGTGAAGGCGCTGTAGTTTACTCTTTAAATTTCGGCATCTATTTGTGATCACTGTTGGCTCTTCGATGCCAATCAGGACCAGAAATATTTCACTAACGATTTAATGATAAAATATCAACTGTTGTGGTCATGTTTGTAAAAAGTGCCTAACACCTATAATGAGGATGTTTATTGTGTTAACCTTCCTGCTACATTCAGTGTAACCATCGTTAAGGTTTGTGTATTGTAAGTTTGTCAGTCGAACAAACTCTTCTCCAACAAAAACAGTCAGATACAAATTGTGGTGTTCCTCGTCTTTGTTCACAAGCAGATGGTAAATGAACACGCATTCACTCCACAATCAGTCGATGGAGTCGTTTCGTGTGAGGCCTAAAGTTCTGTACGTGCAGCTGGATGGGTGTACCTCTGTATTCACTGAATTTCCACTGTAGGAGTGAGGCCTGCTGGGTCACTGGTTTCACTGGTGTGTGGACGATGAGAGGCGCTGACTCAGCACAGCGAGGGAAAACAGATGAAAGAAGAGATAACTGTTTCACTGTGTTGAACGTGTTCCATTTGGTTGGTTTGATGAATTCCCCTACGCCCAGTGTGCCTTTCCTAGAAAGTGCCAAACCACTATGTCCACAGAAGATATTCCAATCTAAACTACACCACAGCTTCCTCCACTAACTGCACCCTGACACAGCGACACAGCCAAAGTAAGGTCTGTATGCTTTACATTACCCAGCTTCATTTACCAAAAATCATGTTTCACTTTTTTTTGCATCTTACTGTAAAAAATAATGACTTTTCCAGAGCAGAAGAAGATGCCAGTAATCTTCTCTGTGTGGCCTCTAGAAACATGAATAAGATGATATGGGGCACAGCTTAGAGGCAGGACTATCATTATCCTACATCATATATATAAAACTGGAGTCTTTGTGGAGTCAGGAATATGAAGTGAATTCTTATTCACGTGTTTGATGCAAACAAAACAGGGACTCACTCAACAAAAGAAACAAACGAACAGACAAAAAAAAAAGCTTCTCTAAAGTGCAGCTAGAAGCCAAAAACCCCACCGGCACCTTTAACTGCAGGCCTGAGACAGGAAGCATGTTCTGGTCCTCTGCATCAAAGTCAGACGTTACAGGCTCATCCACACCCTCACTTTCTCCACCCAAACTCTACTTCATGAATTCACACCGAACTTTGCTTCAGGATGTGAATCACAAGTTGTCGAACCATCAAATGTAGTTCATCTGGATACTGGGCTATTGTTAATCCTGTCAGTGAACATTTTGATGATAAACATTTGTGACGTCTTTTTAAATCATTGACAAGGTAAATGAAAAAATATTGACAAAAGATTTTATGGGAAAATTTCTGTTCATTATGACCTGATGAGTGAAAAACAATCATCTGCAAACAAGTACAAATTCTCATTGCCTCTATGCATCTTTCTCACTGGATGTCGCTACAAACTTCCAGCACAACTAATGTGAACAAGCCGACCTGTGATGTAATGCACTTTTTTTCTAACAAACTTTAAGTGTTAATTTTAAATAAAACAAGTACAGAATGTCAGTAACACATTCTCTGCCTCGACAGTTGAAGGTCACTTCATTGCATTTTCCTAATTTTAAGGGCACCCATGAGTTCACTCCATCACGTCTTCTCTGCTGGGACAGCATCCGACAGGGCAAGTCTTCAAAGTAGAATATGTTGGCAATCTGCACATGCAATGTTCCCTTCACTGATTTGGTAAGTATGCCGTTCAGCTGTATACACATACAGTATATTTACAGGATGTAGGCCAATGTTCCAAATATGAGATCAAATACGGGATCATCCAGTTAACGTCTGTATCATTTGTGCAGATTTTAATGAAAGCACTAGTTTGAGGAACGTGTACTGAATCAGAAACTCTGACTCTGAACTAAAAGTCTATGTGAAATGATATCAATATTATAGACATGAAAGGAAAGTAGTAAACAATTATTTATTGATTCATTAATTACACAATAACTTGTTTTCATAAAAGAAACCACACACACACAAAAACCCCCTCCGGCCTCAGCCCATGAATTTACTGTAACAGCCGTTCCCTCAATGTTTCCACAGTTATGAAACCGAAAACAAGACAGGACTTTGTAACACTCAGCACCACCCCACTGTACATGCTCTGCTATCATGGCATGTTCAAATACTCCAAATGGAAACCTGCGCTTGCCTTATTAATTACGAGGAATGCACTCTCGTCCCCCTCCAAAACCTGAGTGCTGAAAAGTATGCCATCAAGAAGCCACAAGGCATGCGAGCTGTTTGTTCTCCCTGTCCAACCAGTGTGCCCACGCTCCAGCTCCAGGGGGAAGAGCCAAACTATCTGCACTCACAAGGAAGGAAGGGGATGTGTAGAAGACAGGGGGGGAGATGAGGTGGAGGGAAAAGCGGGGTCTTTTCGGGGAAACGGTCTTTAAACTTCAGAGCTCTGGTGCAGTATTATAATCACTCTGCCATAGTTCAGGGCAGAAGTGGAATGTGGACGTGCACGGAGACGAGTGCACGAGCCCAGCCAGGGCAGACTGTGTTGGGTTTGTTGTTTGATTCTGATGGCATGGCAGCAGCAGAAATACTTTTGGTAGCGTTCCCACCGTCCATTCACCGCAGGAAGAAAAACAAAAACAGGAGGTGCAGTAGGAGATCTATGTACGTGTAACACCGAGCAGCTGATTAATCTGAGCCGCTCATAAATAAAGAGGCATACCACAGGTGGAGGTTTTCCAGGGAAGGCCAGCTGAGCGTTTCTATTTGTTTATCTCCATTGCACATTTATGATGGGGGGGAAGACAATTACAGTATCTGCCACAAGACAGACTGAAGATCAAGCTTGTGCAAGAAGGAGCTGGAGGTTCGCCTCCATTACGCCCACTCAGCCACTTCTTTTGATTGCATTCTCCAGCAGCCTCTCCCTCAGACTTCTGCTCTCGGTCAACTCCAATCTCAGTTTTGCTGACAGCTCATGAAAGTTTGAAAGGGTTGTTAATGTTTAACACTTTCTCTTTTTAAAATGTGAAATAAAGGAATGAATTCTTGACAGGTGACATATTAACCTGATATCATCTACCAGTCGTCTCTACTCACAGGAAAGATGCTGAAACTGAATTTTTAGACGTGGTGGACACAAGCTTGCTCTGGGCATGAAGGACAAAAAATAAAGATTATTTTTGGAGATGATTCATGACTGCACATATGTGAGCGATCTCTCTTGACATCCGCCTGATGTCTGCAGACAGCTGGTCAGTGACCCGGCAGGTAGAGACAAACCAATAAGTCAAATCTACAAACTGCTCTGTTAGGGTTGGGCATCGAGTATCGAGCATCGATTGGAACCAGGACTAACATTCCAATTCTCCCGGAATCGTTCAAATTTTTAAATTTCGATTCCTAATTTCGATGCCCAGTCTGCCGACCAGAACAAGAGGCCGCTGATCACCAACGAAGAAGAGGCCGCCGGAGGAGAAACCACAGTAGTGTAGGTGCGTATAGCGGATCTGGACTGGATTGTATACAAGTGTTTTTGTTAGCCTGTTAGTAGGAGCTATGCAACATGTACCTGCAACAGCACCGGACACTAAAGTTAAAGTTAAAGTTAAAGTTCATAGATTTTATAAATATACTGGGAGAAATTCAGAGGAAAGTTCATAAGTTGAGAAAGAACTTTTTGACCCTGCCTCTGACAAGAATCGGAATCGAGAATCGTTAGGAACCGGAATCAAAACGAGGAATCGAAATTGGAATTGAATCGGAATTGCTCAAATTCAAACGATGCCCACCCCTATGCTCTGTTGAGTCTGGTAGCTTCACCTCTGGAAATAACATCTCATCAACAAGTACAAACCAAGGACCAAGATTTCTTCTTAGGTTCTGATCTTAGATGCAACTTTCACCATCATCAGTTTGAACGAAAATATGTCAATAACAAATCATTGACATTGGAGCAGCCGGGGACACAGTGATTTTATAGGCGAGCAGCTAACAGAGTAGAGGAAGCCTGGAGAGAAAACAGTGTTGGTGTGTTCATTACTTATATCTTGCAGTTAACATCTGTATAGTTCGTAAGGTAGCAGCAGACAATCCAGTTAAAATTCTGCAAATAAGACGAGGTGATAATTTGGTGTTTTCTTTGAATACACTTTAATGGCTGACAGCTGTCTGGGCAAAGCAGATGTTGTTGAAATCCAAAGGCCAGTAACTTTAATATTTCTTATTGTCCGTCCAAAGATGCTCAGTAGAGAAAAAACTGTCAACCAACTGAATAAAACTGTTCCTGGAATTGATTTGTGAGTCACTAACAGCTCTTTTCTTTTACTATCAGATTTTCAACTTTGATAAACAGTGAAGCCGCAGTGAAGCCGCTAACGCCGCCTCGGGCTGAGGCCTGGGAATGATGTGATTTGGTGCAGAGGTTAACTGGATGCTGGCAGATTTTGCTCGGACCGCAGCAGGGACGGGACAGGTCTCGATGGATGTTCAGCTGAGTCAGGCTTCGGGGCCGTGCAGGAGTCTTGTTCGGGGTCTGGGCCAAGGTCCAGGTGTGGGCTATTATTCCCCATCTGGACAACATAAGCCGGGTCCCCTGGGCCCAGCAGGGGTTGGGGCAGACCAAACCAGAACATGCAGTGTCCAAATTAGCTTTATGATCTAACATTGTGCTCCCTGTGTGCAGCCATGAAACAAGTCATGCATCAAAGGAGTCCTCCCATCTCCTCTCCATCCACATTTCTTCACTCTCAGTCCCAGGAGCTGTTGTGATGTCAAGCTGTGGAGTCATTTCAGCTATTTGCAAGGGGGAATTTGAAATAGTACGTCATTTCTGAAGTCATCTCATTTACATCTACTTTGGCAAATGTTCCTCAGATCCATACAGCAGACAGAAACTACGCAACCTCTCCAGATTTATGACTATTGTATGTCTCCTTTCTGTCCGACAGAAGCGTGCATGAGGCTTAAACCGTTGAGTTATGAAGCTCAGCAGCAGCTAATCTTTAAAACCTGGTCACTCCTGAAAACGGCTGAGCTACACCTCCACATTTTAAAGAAGACATTTCATGGAAACTCCTAAATATAGAACCAGACAAATTCGAGAAACAGACGGAACAACATAAACATACTCTGATGACAATCCTGTCTTTTGTTCCCGGGATTTTTACAAGGTATGTACGCACTTTCACACCCCCGCCGTCCACATACTGGAGGTGCCACTCTGTTAACACACACCGACACACACTCGCACACACGTTCTCTCGGTGATTACCTTTGGGTTATTACAGCAGTCTAGACAGGGAGAAGACGAGGACTCTTGGGAATGCTCTTTGTAGCACAGACTCAGGTGTCAACAACAGATTAGCCCCGACTGCTCGGAGGGTAATCAGGAGCTGCGCTTTTCAATCGCCTGTTTACCCATTGTCACTCGAACACACACGTATCCACGCACGTGACACCAATGTTACTGCAATTCCAAAAAGTACTGTTATGCTGTCGTAAGTGTTTGTATGTATACATGAATGATTCCTCTAAGTGCTCTCTCTTATTGGCTATTTCATGCACGATTACATGAAACTATGTCTTTTGGACCCGAGACTGGAAGTAATGAGCTGTTTGTTTGTGAAACCATGGAAGCACTTACAGTACTGATGTACAACACTGAGACGTAATTACAGCTGTTATACAGGTGGTGATATGACTGTTTACATCATCTCAGGGCTACGAATCAAACAGCCACAATTACCAAAATCATTTCTTCTTGTTTTTGCCGTAACTAAATTTTCAGGTATTTTCGAGAGACTGCAAAGAATCATGTAGTTGTCAGCTTGTAGAAAAAAAAAGCAATAATGACAAACTTGCATATTAATTCAACTTTCCAAGCAGAAGCAAACAGACCTCCAGCTGCTTTAAACCGATCCACACGTGTTTCTTTTTTTTTTTTGAGACATGCATTTTTCTAATTAAATCTGTCACTGTGCTGACTTTTAATTAAACTACAGAGACTTGAGAAGTATCTGTTACGCAACATAATGGCACTGTCATTGCTTATAAAAACTCTTTGACTGATGCTTATGAAAAGAAAAAAAAAAAAAAAAGCTCGCCTGTTTAAAAGGCATTTCTCATTAAACACATGCCCCTGCCACGCTGTCTGGAAGCACTGCTGTTTTTCTGAAGCTCTTCTCAAAATTATACCACGAAGAGGCTTTTTATGTTCGCAACACCTTGTTAAAGTCCTCCAGAATCGGGCTCCTTTGAAAATAGCCGTTGCGTTACTCAGCGTCTCAATTATCAGAGCAGAACAGTTTGAACTACAAGCTCAATTAGGATGTGGCCATGTGTTTAATTGACAAGCTCTGAGCCAGAAAACTGACTAATGTGACCCAGTAAACCCCGAGGACAGATACACAGCGAAGCACACACGCAGCCCACAACATGTAAAGTAATGCTGTCACCTATATTACATGTTGGGCTTGTGGTCTTGGCTCGAGCGGCGTATAGATTTACTTCCCCAACACAAAAACCCTGCGTGCACTTTGACAAACTCACGGCTGCTTTTGCAAAGGACTAAAGTGGGTTGTGTAACACTTTAAGGTTAAGTGGTGGAAGGAAACGCGTGCTGCCAAAACGGTCGGACGTTTCTCATGCGATACGCTCACCCGTGTTATTCCTCCAGCATTTGTAATAGAATTAAGGAGCGAAACCTAAAACCATGTTTGACTGGATATGAACTCGGAGGACATTTGTAATTACCGCTCCGATGGCAGAGGAAGAGAGGATTACACTCACTGACACATACAAATCTGGGAAGTATGCGGTGTGACCACAGTGTTGTTAGTCACTGGGTAGTTTAATCTGACTTCCTGTGCTTCGCTCTTGGTCATGCGAAGGTAGCTGTGGAGGTGGTGAAGGCTGTTACTCTAAGAGAGGATGAGAGAGACCTACAACTTATTTTCTCACAGGAGTGGCTGAAATCATTTTACTGAGAAACATTTTCTGTTTTTTTGGGTATTTCCATTTTAATGTCCAATGCATGTTCTGCAGATTTGACTGTGATTGCTGTCAGGTTCAACATAAGTTGTGTTGAAAAATGAAAAGCAGAATGCTGATGGTTCAATTTATAACAATGTAATTACAAACCATAACAAATTCAATACATTTCTACAATTTCATTTAGCAGATGCTTTTATCCAGTGACGTACATTCACATACATGGAACAGCCATCAGGGGCAATTTGGGATTCAGTATTTTGCTCAAGGACACTTAGACTGCAGGGGCCAGGGATCGAACCACCAACCCTCTGATTGGACAACCGCTCTGTCTCCTGAGCTATAGCCGCCCCTCAATATAGAGTAATCACAAACCATCACACAGAGTTTCATCTTGGTGAACTTTAAAAATTGTGATTTGTTCCATTGTCCTACTGCAAAACATCTCAACTGGGCTGACCTTTAAGGACAGAGAGCTGAAGAATTCAAAATACAAGAAAATGCCATGTGATATCATCCTACACTAAACTAAAAAAAAACTATAGTCATTAAAGAAATATTTCTGTAATATCAAGAATGAGTAAAACGTTTTGGATCATTTAAACCTTTTTTCATCAGAAAAGTGCAGAAATAGTTGCTGCACTTTTTAACTTGAGCTGGTGTTTATACAAAGTTTTGCTCCAAATCCAAAGTAAAAATAAAGATATCACAAAAACATTGTGCTTCAATCTGACTCAAGAAAAAAAATAATAAAAAAAACGTGGTGTCTGAGTAACATACTTTTTATGCAATGATACATACCCTGGCTTTTCTTAAAAACTATCACACCACTCCAGGAAACCACACACTATGGCATACAAGTTTTCTCTGGCAGGTTTTAGCACAGAAAGTTATCTTTAGCCCATGTTGTTGAAATAAAACACAACATGTACTTGAGCAAGTTCCCCCTCAAATCATCTAAACTCCATATTCTGGTTTCTCTTGTTGATTTTATCGGAACATTTTTGAGCGCTTGGTGTGAAGCACGGTACAATATTCCAGTACGGAAGAACGCAAAGTGTAAACAGAAATGTGGGTGCCGCGGAATGATTCAGAGGCTATTTTCAGTGTATGAATGGAGGAGATAGGAAGTGAGAAACACTGAGAGGAATGTGATTGGTTTCACTCACACTTCAAAGGCAGCATGGACGACTGCAGCGAGATGGAATATGTTGGTAGAAACAAATTATTATTGCAATTTACTATAAATACAGCGCCGGGTGTTTCTGGCAGTCTCTAAGGAAACAAACCATTAGGAAATACTACCCCAGCAGACCTCGGAGAGTGTTAAGAGTGTTTGTGTTATTATTTCCTTAAACGGAAAGGCCGAAGGAAGATTTGCATTCAGTTTTTCATTTGTTTTAAACACTGACTAATGAGTGGATTCAAATGGAATTTTGTAAATAATCCAGATCATGAGGACAATCTTTTTTACCTTTTAAGCCTGTTTTTCAAAAGCATATTGTTCACAGAGTAACCTGAGTTCGCTCCCAAAGCACTATTTCTGTTTTTTTCGCCCTTCAGTGTGACCTTCAACGAGCAGAAGAGATCCGAATTTCAAATGAAAATATCAACTGTATGGTTATTTTCTGAGAGGTAGCTCAGTGGCTCAGGGGTTAGGACTCGTGCCTCAATCCACCGGCCGGCTGGGGCCTTTCTCTGTGGAGTCTGATGGGGTATCACTGCAGATCAGGTGAAGTGGAGACTCTCTTGTCTGGAGGAGTGACTATGAGTGGATTTGTACTGTCAAAAAAAAAGTGACAGGTAGAACTTTTTCTGTAGCTTGTCACAGTCCAGGTGGTGTCACACCTGCTGTAAATCAATAAGAGGTTTGGTCAGAGAATGGAGTGTAGGTGGTGCTACAAGTTTGGTGAAGTTGTGAAGTTAGTCCGACAAAAACCTCCACATCAGGGAAATCTATGTTGCTTGCTTGCAACCTGGTGCTCCGTCGCTCTGTATGAAACACTCAAAGATGTGACCCAAGAGTGGTCGATGCCCAGCCGACTCCTGGAAGATACCAATCAGGCTAAATATCTGGTCGTGTTGGGGATGGTGATGGCGGCCATAAAACAAGCTACAGCCAATGAGAGGTGACACAGGGAGGGTCAGCAACAACTACATGGCAGCAAATCAGTGTACAAACAACGTGGACGATTTGTTTCTTGTGGACATCCTCTCTGGAGGAATAATATCCTGAGCATCCTGAGCATGGTATCAGGTCATTGGATGTGTCACTTCTCCCATGTTTCTATGACAAAACATAGCCTGGAGATGAGACAGTCAATGGTATCAACTGTACAGACCTCAGCTGTAACGTAATGGACGGACTGTGTGTGTGTATGTGTGTGTGTACCTGTGTGTTGCTCTCCAGCTCATCTTTTACTCCCCTCCTGTCTCTCCTCTTCCTCCCCCTCTTCTCTTCATAAAGCAGATCCATAAAGCCCCAGGACGCTTGTGCTTTGATTTTATAGAACTAATATAACCATGTCTTGTATTTGTGTGTACTCACAATTGGAAATCTGATGTTTTACCAGCAGGTCCCTCTGCTCCCGTGAACTCGGTGTATCTGCTCCATCTCTCTCATCTGGCACAGTTTTTCTTCTCCCTCTGTGTCCGTCTCTCTTTCTCCACCGAGTTAACCGATCTCTCCTCCTTAAAGGAAGGAGAAACCCAGTGGAGATATGCCTTCACTGTTGTCCACGCATCATTACACACATCAATTTTGTTGGAAACAATCACTGAACCGCTGCCACATGTGGCCTAGAATGCAGAAAAAAAAAACCTGCAGTGTAATATATTTTCCAGCTTGCAGGATTCATAAAGAGACGAGCATCATGTAGACATAAAAAGATTTGAATGGTTTTACAGAGGCCTCCTCTCCACAGGCGCCTCCACCACCCAGAGTGATGAACACAGCCTTAAAGAAAGGCTCTTACACTTTCTTTGTATCTTGGGACCCGACATTGAAATTTAATATGTCTGAGGGACCGTGTTCATAGATGTGTGAATCAACTACCATTTTATTCTACATCAGCTTCCAATCAACAGAGGTAGAAACATCAAAAATTCTTAAAGTTAGAAGTTTCCATAAATCATCTCTTGCTTTAGAACGTTTAACTGTGTAACATTACCAGTTATGGGCTTGTGAAACTGCTGACTAACCAAATTCAAATGAAAAAATACACACTGCTTTCTGAGCACTGAAATGCCTGTGGAGAGAGAGACTTATTCGAAAGAGCTCTCAAAGAGTCTGAGTATCAATGAGGATTCTTCTTCTTGGAGAACTGACAACCTCTAATCATCATAGATAAACATTTAAATCAATGACCAACTGTTGACATCAGCAGAATAATAATGAGATGTGTTGGTTAATAATGTTTGTGTTGTATATCCGCATGAATAAGATTAGTATGAAGCATGAATGTGCAAGTGCAACTTCACGCCCTTCATTGTTTCTTCCAGCAAAACTATGAATATTTACGTTTTGACATGACTTTGGTTTTCGTTTAAAAGTAACGCTTGTACCTGCTCAAACCCATGATGCACCACCATCATTCACTTCACCAGGACACGGGGGGATTTTGATCATGATTCATTCAGATAAGACAAATCTTACAAAGAGAAAAATCTTGGAAGAAGTCCAACACCAGGGCAAGGAGGAGCCACTATGGCATTTTGAACCTTTGCAAAGTAATAATAATAAAAAACAATTGTCAGGATATAATGTCAAGACCCACCCATGAAGGGTCCTTGACAAACTTTGGGTTGGGACCAGTAATGTCAGAAACAATAGCATAAGACTTGGGAGGACTCGTGCCCTGTCGACCTGATGTGTTCTGTCACTGGACCTCAGGGAAATGTCACTTCACCAGGCCAGAGCTGAGCCCTGTGCCATGAACCAATCAGGTGAGCTCTACTGTGGACGAAATAACTGCAATACTTTTAAGTCCTCTTCTACAATCATGATTCATTGATGGATTATTCAACAGAACAAAGGCCAAAAAAACGTATCTGTTGTAAAATCATGGACAGACTCAACTTTGGGTGTTTCCTCTTCCTCAAATGTTCGACAGAGTTTTGGACGTGAAAACTACCCACATGAAATTGACGGCAACCGAACTGTGTTATTGAACTTGAGTGATCCAATGGATTATATTACCAACTTCACTTTTCCGTTCAATTAACATGTAACAGTTTAATCTGATTTCTCAAGGTCCTTCCAAAGCTCTTTAATGGTTTCCCTCTCTGCCATTTCACTTTGTTTTGACCTTGCAGCGATGAAATGTCAAATAATTCACGTCACTACCACATCGCTCTTGTTTCGGAAGTGATGAGTGATTCATTTGTTCTGAGGATCTGCGAGGAACAAACTCGTGCACACACATGTACAGTGTGCGCTCCAAAAGGTCAACGCAGCTATCGTCATTTGATAATGGAAGTTCCAGCCCCGGGTAAAGGCTTCCATCTGTGGAGACCAGAGACAATATTGTGATTAATTAATAACAAGAGTCACGGAGCCAAATGTTCTCCCACGAGGTCGCTTCTTACATCCCGTGGTACCTTTTCCAAGAAAGCACTGTAAGAGACTGGATGACGGATGCAAGTTGAAGAAAATGGCCGCGGCTCAGGCAGCTGTCACGAAGCTTCGATGGATATTATTTTAAATGTTTTCTAAACAACTGTCACAGACATGCTAAGTAAGTGCACGAGTCCACATGGTGAAGCTCAGCCGAACCATGTGAGTGTTGGCTGCAGACAGGAGCGAGGAGCTGCTCCTCCCTGCACGTCCGAGGATGAATTTGATGGAGTGTCTTTGGGTTTTTTTGTCTTAAATGAATGCAACAGAATTATTGAGAAAACCTATTGGGAGCTCTTTCTGTTGTCGAAGCATTTGCAGGATACGTCGCTGACACTCGGCCCACGTTGCAGGAGCAGAAACCGACTCGACCTGGCTCCTCTCCCTCTCTCTGGTTTGGCTTCGTGAAGAACTGGCTGCAAAAAGGAGTGTGTGTGTCAGCGTGTGTGCATGTGCAATCACTTTCGGTATCACTTCTATATTCTGGAAAATCAGGTGAAAATAAACTCAAGTATCACCTTAAATCTCTGAGGTTTTGAGCTTTCATACACCTGAGAGCCGGGAGTTAAACAAGTGTGCAGGATTTCAGAGGGGCAACCAATCAGCACGCGGCGCCACGATCACAGAGCTTTAACCTAAACTGACCTCAGCCAGATTTCGTGTTTCTAGCTCGTTCCAGCTCACTGCAATCCAAGCTGCGGCATATGGTAAATAATAATAATAGACCATCACGAAACTATAGGGTTCTGCTTCTTTGGGGCTTGAACCCTAAATATACCACAGAGGATTCTCCATCGGGTAAAATATGCGGCATCAGTGAGGGCAGCAAACATTCCTCGACGCATCTGTTACTTCTAACTACCCAGGAGGCAAAAGTTCAAACTGCACGAAACACAATTATCTCAAAAATAAGTACAACAAAAAACTGTAGATTCATGTATTGTGAGGCCTCAGTCAGAACCCTCTCTGACCTGATTGTTGCTCGGCAGCGTTTTTGTGAAATAACCTGGTTCAGGTCCAGGCACCGAATGATGGAGAATAAAAGTGCAAATCAAACTGACAGCACAGATCACAGTATCTGAGGCTTTTCTTGAAATGTTCTGGTTGTTTGTAAAGTTGAAAATATATTATTTCAGATACCATTAAGTGCAACTACAATAAATACAGGGTCAGTTTTCATAGAGCGCCACATCTTGAAAGTGGGTTTTACTTGGATACAGTAAAGTGACTCCTGGGATCTGAAGGTCTTTGTGTGTGTATATGCTTTCATGGACTTTCTTAAGCCAACAGCTAAAGTAATCCTTTGATTTTGCATGATCATGGTTTGTGGCTATCTGGCCAGCACAGGGCTTGAATAAGTGGTATTGTATTTATGTATCGGAGACTTTTAAAGCAAACACTTGATACTCAAATTCCTTTCAGGGCTTCTTTCAAATATACATGGCTTATAACGGAATTGGCACACGGCATTGAAAACACGTTTATTCTGAGTAAAGAGAAGTGGAGTCATTACTGACAGCGCTGAATATTAAACACAGAGGGTTTCCTGGAGTGCAGAAATGACTCATAATATAGTCTGATGTAGAAGTGACCAGTCATATAAGACCCTGTTTCACACGCCGTAAATCAGATTTATCCGGGTCGACTACAAATATTTCACGAGATGTTTTTCTCT
Organism: Centropyge bicolor; assembly: GCA_037975185.1. NCBI lineage: Eukaryota > Metazoa > Chordata > Actinopteri > Pomacanthidae > Centropyge > Centropyge bicolor. The sequence goes on from JBBMOC010000003.1 coordinate 672,347, forward strand.
GTGCAACATAAGACTGATTGTACTAAACACATAAATTACTGATCTAAGGTGGCTTTAAAAGCCATAAGCTCGCTCCGGTGCCAATGGCATCGCAGGCCAGATTCTTAATGCACTTCAGACACTGGCCAACACACTCGAATGCCGTTTAAAGGCAACCTTGTAATGTGAATTTCTCAGAGCTTACACTGGCCAATCTTTCATTCTCAGACAGTTTTACCAACTGGTGGTCTTCTGGGTTGTGCTCTGTGTTTTCTTACACAACCATTGAGCGTGTCCTCATTATAAGATACACAATATGCCCACCGACCGCTGTGCCAGTAATCAGCCACTTATCTTCACTTATGGAGGTACAACTCACTGCAAATGTGTGCTGATGGTGAAGTTCTTTCTATCCTATATCCTCATATAAAATATATAGCACACGCTTCACTGCGGCCCAAGTTGGGAGGGCGGGGGTGGTGGTGGGTGGGGGGTTGATCCGTTCCCTGCATCAGTCTGTCCTTTCCACAGCTCTCCATCCTAGATTTATTAAGCTGTAAACACAGGTCAAGTCGACTTTCAGCACATCAAAGCGCTTGTATTTCTGCTGCCAAGTTGGACCGAGGCGGCTCGTCCAAGGCTACAAAGGCACCTATCCTGAGAGAGGAAGTGGAGCTGAGTTTGACTCTATAAATGTAATCGCGTCCATTGGCTTTCTCAGTGGGATAGTTTGGCGTTGCAGGTGGGTTGTGTTGCTGTGGGATGAGATTTCCATTCGTCAATTGCACCAGAACAGATCTTCTGGGACCTTCCAGACTCCTGTTTCTCATTCAAGAGTGCATTTGGTTGATAGAGGTTTTAAAAACTCTGTGTGTGTTCATGGGGGTTTTTCTGGGAGAGGCCTGCTGCCAGTGCGTGTGCTGTAAATTGTTTGGCTTCGAGTAGCGCAAGCTCAACTCAAGCAATCTTTAAACTGCTGACTGTCTTTGAGCTAAAACTGTTGGTTATAGTTGGCTATGTAATCAATCCTAACATATTAGAGCTCATACCACAGTGTACGATCTAACCAGCTTTTCCTTACAAACTAAAAAGCTGATAGTTGATATGTGCATCTGTCGCTTTAATTTGGTGCAAAATGTGAGAAAGAACTACAGCAATTTACAGATATGCAAATGGGTTTGGCCAACAAGAATCTGAGTTATAGGCATCACTGTGGACCTTTCAAACAAATGAATAATGCTTGTTGGATGATCAACTTTGATGAAGATTGGGTGAAATGCAAATGAGGAGTGGTAAAAAAGGGTTTTGCAAAAGTTCAAATACTGATTCATTTGTCCTCGTCCTATGGCCTAACTTTTAATTTTTAGCCATGCTAGCGCTGTGTTAGCGCTGTCTTAGTAGGATTCCCAGTGTTGGTCAGTCGGTTGGTTGACTGCTTTAGTCCAGACTAAACTGCTCTAGACAATTTCTGGATGGACTGCCATAAAAATCAAGTATAGACACTTCCCAGGAATTGTGATTGGTTGTCAGAGGATGAGTTTTTCAAAGTTAAAAGTTTTCAACTATTACGTGAAATATTGAATCTGTTACTTGATAGGCATCAAATTTGGAACGGACACAGTTCTTAGATGATGTCGACCCCTGACTTTCATGAAATTGAATTTTCTTTTCTGCTGCTAGATTTTAAAAGTTGTGTCCTTTGTAAACATTATTCCTGCTGAACATCATTTATATTAGTACTGTCATTGCAAGCATGTAAATATGCTTACTCGACTTTTTGTCCTGTATTGATTAATAGACAAACGGAGCCCAACATATAACCTTCTTGGCAGTAGCAACAATGCAGCGTCTGCTTTCATGCTCTGGGTTCGTCCTTTGATGAAACCCAACACCACTGCCTGAGAGTTTTCTCTTCAACTGCTGCCATATTGACCAGGAAACTGTTGAGATGCTACAAAGCCACACTGAAGTCATGAAAGCTCAGCTCAGCTTGATTCCCGGCAAGAGCCAAGTCAGAAAGTGTCGGCGCAGTGAGGAACCACATTCAGACGTTTCTGTGTTTCCACCATGTATCGCCATCACTTTGACTTGGTGGAACACCAAACCTCAGCGAAACAGCTCGACTGCATGACCTTCACAGCTGCTCAGCCTTTAAAGTATATCTCAGTGAAGTGAGATCTAAAGCAAAACAAAGGGTGAAAATGATTTTAAGTCAAAAGAATCTAAGGGAAAAATCTGTCTGAGAACTGTATATGTTTCAAACACAAATCTGTTTCCAACAACTTTCTTTGTGGAATCTTAGTATAGTTCAAAATTTTCATATCAAAAGAGCCACATTACTGCGTTTGCTTCCTGGAAAATAACCCTGTCTTTACTGTATGGTAGTTACATATACGGATACCAGAAAATGTTTATTGTGGATTTATGGTGTGGACTGAAACTCAATGTGTTTGCATGTATGTGCACATACAACACAAACAGATGTGTGAAGGTGGAAGCTGGTGGAACCTGGATGAAAGTTGGTCCGAAGGTGAGCGTTTTTCCTTCAAATGAAGTCATTCTATCAGCAAGTAAAATACAGAAAGAGAAGAAAGAGATGATAATCTAGAAATAAAGCACTTCAGAAATCCTCTTTTCATCTTCATGATGTAACATGGGACCCGGAGCGTGGCCTGCAGTTCTCATCCTTAATGGATTGAGATAATGGCCGGACAAATTGTTCCCAGGCACTGTCTTCACTCTGCCCCACTGAGTTCAGGGATCCGGGGAGTAAAATAATCCGATTTTTCCTTCCTTTATCTCCCAGACTCCAGAGAAGAAGAGAGGGGGCTTTGACATGCCGTGTCTACTTGTCACGACCCCTTTTGTGTACCCTCCGCCCATCTGTGGACCCGGCTTTAGACGCCATCCCTTTTCCAAGGGCTCACTGTCACGGCCTCAAATAAACCTGCTGGAAGTGCCAGCCCTGTTTTCCATTTTCCTGTCTTTCTTTTTTCCTCGTTCTTTCTTCCCCTGTGTTTATCAGACTCTGGCCTCTCCCAAAATGAGGAGTCTCTCATGGTTAAGTGGTAGAGTTCATGCTGAGGTTCGTGGAAATTCACCAGGTCTCTTACAAACTGTTGTGGTGAGAAAAAGCTCGAGTCTGATCACCGGGATGCGAGCCACGCCAGGCTCCCCTGTGTCAGGAATGAGTATACAATGCGCAATAAGCACTTCTGCTGCGTGCTAAGTTGGTCCGGTCATGACATCCTTAAGCCGAGGGCCGTGCCAGCTCTCCTGTTACAAAGACAAATTGTGCATGCGGAATTTCCTGGAGAGGCTCCGAAAACGCTCCCCGAGTCTTACAGCCAGGCTCTCTGCGGGGACTTGCACTTGAGAGATTTAGTGCCATAATTTAGTCCTTGCCCTCATCTCATCCCGGGAGATAATCCTATCAAACAGCGATCAGCTCAGCGACAGGTTTCCACCAGGAACATTCGGGACCGATGTTGGGACGACTTCAGGGAATGACGACTGCTGCAGGAATCTCTAGCGATAAGACGGAGCCCCACCCTGGCAACCAGGAGACAAAATAGAGTGAGACAAGTTTAAAAGAATTCTGGTCCCATCTGCAGCCTCCGCTTTAACGAGCAGCAGGTGAAGCCGGAGTAATCGCTTCATGGTGTGTGCATCGGCAGCGCTGTTTGTCGGGTGATGTTCCATCACAGCAGCGAGATGGAAATGACTTTACTTTGCATTTTGTTTGGGGCACAGACCTCATTGATCAAACACAGCAGAATATGGAGCAAAATATGACACAAGAAAAAGAAAAGAATCAATTCTCCTCTGACAGTCTGTGTTGGAGACATATGAACTCTTAATAATAATGATTATTTGTGTAACATTTTCCATAGAAGAAATGCAGTTCAAAGCGCTTTACAAATAAATTGTATGCACCAGGTGTTTCGCATAAAGAAAAAAGACATAAAATGATCATAAAAACAGAGATAGAACATCATAATTAAGGTAAAGTAAGATGTATAATAAAACCTGCCTGATGATGATAACAGTGAAATGAGGATGAAACATACATGTGCATTTAATGATGCAACCAGTCAGAAAGACAACCAGCCTTATTATCTATTCATTAATTTAAGATTCATTTAAGATGACTGCGACAGGTACCAGATGGTCTGTGATGTGTTTCATGCCTGCTGTTTAACATGATCTGTATGTTAAAGAATGCTGTCTTGTGATGATGTCTGTGCCTCTTGCTGTTTCTAACCTCATCACCATGTCTGAGCTTCAGCTTTAACAAACTCCAACTCGGCGAGTGTGGCGGAGAGGAGGAGGGCCGGGACGTCGGATCCCTGACTGGGACGGAGACGTCCTCTGAAAGCCTGAGCCGAGGGTCAGGTGAGGAGAGAGAGACGTCTGCCTCCATGAATGTGCGCTGGCTTTCACGCTTATCTGTGCATTCTTGTTTTGGGCCGAGGTGCCAGGAGCGTGACGCAGGTTGGCACCGAGCAGTCTGCAGCCAGTGATGCTTGGATGTATCCCATCGGGCTTAAAGCGATCTTTACAGTTCCAAAGGATCTTGAAATTGTCAATAAACCTTAGCCGGCAGGTGAGGCATGCTGTCAGACATGTATTCAGGGAAATGGTTCTTTTTCTTTCCACGAGGTTGGATTTGAGCTTGAAATAAATTGAGCGATCGACAGTCGCTCAAGTTTGTCCAGAAGCAGGCAAATATCTTTCTTCAGGACTTCAGAGCCAGTTTTCCTTCACAGAACTCTTCCATCATTAATCATTCTTGGTGTAATTCTCATGACCTGTTTGTTGAGGATTGTGGAGTCCTTAAACGTACCCTGAACATCCCATGATATGTTATGATTCTATTAAAACAGTGACCCCAGAAAGGTGAAAGGAAGTTATGTGAAATATGCTGAAGAGTTATTTTTACCCTGACTTATGTGGTATTGGAAAACCTCCCTGGTGCCCATTAGTTTCAAAACATATTTATTTAATGTGTTTTATGAAATTGTACAAAAATGTATAATTCAGTGGCAGTAGCCTGAGCCTTCCCCACAGGCACTTTATGGTAATTCACTTTCCCTGTACAGGTTCCTCTCATTAAAAACAAATCAATCTAACAAACCCTGAAATGGTTACCTAATAAACTACTTTTGGTTTCAATTATCGGCCTTTCAAACATGATCTACAGGACGTCTCAGGTGGAGAACAATACCCCGGGATCTGACAGTCCACGGACGAATCCTGGCTAAGCGACCGGGGAGGGTTTTCCAAGAGAAATTCAATGACATGCAACATGACGCATCACACACGCCTCACTGCTTGAACTGTGATGTTTCCCTCCGGCCCCTAAAATGAGCTTACTCATATTGTCGACTCGGTGAGTCAGGGGGGAATCAAAGTAAATGACCCGTGGATAAAGCACATCACGTCATCCCTGCGGCCTCGGCCCACCAATCTCACATTCCTACGACAGAAATCATTTTTCAGACACAGTTATGGGATATTCCCCCTTCATTTTAAATCATACCTGCGCCCACGTTTGGCATGATGGATGGCTCCTGTCTGATAAGTCTAATGTGTAATCTGATAAACATCCATCGCCTCCAGAAGAGCCTCTCGCTATATAACATGTTTGGCACATGAATGTGATTGCGAGCCCTGAACACAAGGCGTGTACTGTTCGCTGAGATTAATGTACGTGTTCACTCTCCATCTAGTTCTGCATCATTCATCTCGATTGGCCACGGTCCCCTGCTCGAAGCGTGGAGCTCATATATTTGAGGGCGTGATGGGCTGGCTGCCTCTTCCACTGTGGGTGGTCCTTATCTCACTGATATGTGACCAAGACCCTTTGTCATTTCTAAGCTGTGGAGAGATGCCTCATGTGTTGCTGCTTCACTGTCTAAATTTGTGTTTAAGCCTTGAAACTTTCTGTACAGCTCAAAAGGAAGCGTGATACTGACGCTGTCACTGACTGTGGAGCTACATGTGAATAGTTTCCGTCATGCCGTCAGGCCCCTACACACATGTAAGTACTCACCAAATTACATACATTTTGGCTTCCCAGGATCATATAAGTGGGCTCTAAGTGACATCCACTAGCCCCCAGGCCCTCGTGTCATAAAGCGAACATCACACTTTGAAGCAAAAGAACAAAATGTCAGATTTTAGTGTCTCCACTCCCAGAGGTTTTATGCTCTCACTCTTTCTTCCTGACATGTGACACCAGCACTGGGACGAATCCTCGGCTGGACAGAAAGGTTTCGTCACTGACTCCACACGTCGTGCTCCATAACCATAGACTGTATAAAATATGGACGTAGTGTCTGTGACGTCACCCATAGGTTTCTGAAGAGCAAAAATGAAGCAAATCGTAGTGCGTAGCCATCTTGGTAGCCTACCTCCGGTTACTCCAAATATGGACAAAGAGGTGGAGCGAGGGCGGAGCTGAGGCGGGTCGAATGAACGCTATTGGCTGAAAAAAGCCGCTTTATTCGAAATAATCAAACTAGCTACGGCTAACCAGCTAGGTTAAATGCTAAATATTGTTGCTAGCCGGCTAACCCCACGACGATCTCTTTCCCAAACTCAGTGACTAGAATTAGCCGGGGTGACGCCCTTTAGACCGTCAGTGGCTAGTTGTCAATCAAAATGGCGCCACTTAGATTGACTTGATTGAGATTTGCATAATGATGTATGCTGTATATTTTAAACGAACGCCTTATAAAAAAATACTAAAAAATCCCTCCCCCCCCAGAGTTGTCATGGAGTAGAAAAAAACAGAAAAACAGCTTATGAGACTAGAGCCATGTTTTGAACCAGGCTGTAAATATGTTTTTTTCTGTCGTAAAATCGGACATTTTAACATGGGGCTCAAATGTAATTGTCTCCCTTCTGCGGCCTGTTCTAGCGGTTATTCGAGGAACTGCGTTTTTTTTACACTTCCGCATTGGCTTCATTTTTCAGCGCCGGAGGTTGCCTCTTGTCCATAACACATCATTCTCATTCCTCTGGCAGCGACGACCACTGACGTCTCCACCTGCACATTCCGAACAGAGCGATGCTTGATTTTGGAGATTTAGTAGCAAGTGAAGTAAAACCACACTGATTGCATCCTGTCTCCTAATTATGTTTATATACTTATAATTCGCAAACACGTTTAGAGTGAAACATATTGCATTGTTTGATTGTTACCCACTGACCGGCAGCCGTGGGAGCTCACACCTTGGCACAGCTCATTGAGGATACTGACAAACTTTAAATTCCTTGGAGCCTCGTTGTGTTTGCCTGAAAACACCTCAAAGTCTTAGCTCAGTCAAAACTGAACACATAGACAATATAAACACATTTTAAGATCCATGATTTGAGATTTCCGGAGATATTGTCTTTGATGTCGAGTGTGAAGAAATGTCCACGTAAACATGGAATTCACTGACAATCATCAGCTTTTTCTTCAGTTTAAAATCCAGTGAAACTTCGCTACCATGTAAACAGGAACTGCTCGTAGCTAATCTGATATTTCAATCCTGCCACTTTGCCAAAATGCAAACAAATATATTTTAAAGAAACAAGGCTCAAGTTGTAAATAAATAAATGTTAAAGCAACTGTGGAGACACATATGTCTGTGTTCAGGATTGTTGTGATCTCAGAGCTTGCAGGTCTGCAAGTCAGAACTCAGGGCTGAGGCCAAATCTCTGCTCCTCCATTTGGTTCAGCCCAAGCAGCAACCTCCGGCGCTGAAAAATGAAGCCAATGCGGAAGTACAAAAAAGCTGCAGTTCCTCGAATAACCGCTAGAGCAGGCTGCAGAAGGTAGTCAATTACATTTGAGCCCCATGTTAAAATGTCCGATTTTACCATAGAAAAAAACATATTTACAGCCTGGTTCAAAACATGGCTCTAGTCTCATAAGCTGTTTTTCTACTCCATGACAACTCTGGGGGGGGCGAATTTTTTTATAAGGCGTTCGTTTAAAATATACAGCATACATCATTATGCACAATTCATAGCTGTCAATCTAAGTGGCGCCACTTTGATAGCCACTGACGGTCTAAAGGGCGTCACCCCGGCTAATTCTAGTCACTGAGTTTGGGAAAGAGATGGTCGTGGGGTTAGCCGGCTAGCAATGATATTTAGCATTTAACCTAGCTGGTTAGCCATAGCTAGTTTGATTTTTTCGAATAAAGCGGCTTTTTTCAGCCAATAACGTTCATTGGACCCGCCTCAGCTCCGCCCTCGCTCCACCTCTTGGTCCATATTTGGAGTAACCGGAGGTAGACTACCAAGATGGCTACGCACTACGATTTGCTTCATTTTTGCTCTTCAGAAACCTATAGGTGACGTCACGGACACAACGTCCATATTTTATACAGTCTATGGTTCAGCCACACACACCCATATTTACACATGCTTACATCTGTATACTGTATTCATGCCTCTGCCTGTTTCTCTGTCCATACATGTGCATGCACTCACACAGATGAGGAATCCTAATGTCTGTCCTGGTGACACGGTCGACTTTATAATGGTGATGACTTGAATCTGATCTTTTTTATTCTCTTTCACCATTGATCCTTTTCTACATTAAATACCTGCTAATAAAGCACGAGAATCTTTCAACTCTGTTGCATATAAATAGTTTCGCACAAGTTGAGATAAACATTGATGCCAACTTTAGAACCAGTGTTTGATGAGGCAGCACCTTGTTTTCACCTGTAAAACACCTGCTTCCTGCTCCTCAGGTCCAAACTCTACAGCACGTTCCTTTTCTTCTCTCTCCCTCTGACTGACAGTTTTGGGCCTCGAGTTGTCCTCACTTTCAATCCATCTTCATTTCTTTCCACCTACTCGACACGTTCGAGCCTCAACTTTCCTGTTTTCCCAAACACTTTGGTTGTTTTTTACTTTCACATATTGTGCAAGGCAGCTTCAATGTTTTCACTAAATGTATTTCTTTCTTTCCATCTTTCCTTGTTTGCCCCCTCTTCTCCTAATCCCTCCCTCCTCCTGCCTTTTTTTTTTTTCATTTTTTCTTCTTGGCAGCATCGTACAGCAAACCCATCATCTCGGGCAGCTCTCGCCAATCATGACCTGCGATTGGAAATGGATATCCAAACAAAGCACAACCTATCATCTTTACATCGTGGCTAATAGGAGTATTGGAGGGGTGTTTCCAATAACACAGGCACAGCTCTGAGTAGCCACACGAGTTCACTGGGAGGTCGGAGAGACCGCATAGGGAAGGGAGGGGACGGGCAGGAGGGAGAAGCCGAGCGAGGAAACGAGAGAAGAAGTTTGAAGAGGGGTAGATAGAAGGACAAACTTTGACTGGAGCTGCGTCTTTAAAACTGGAAGATAATACTGTAAATGCTGGTGAGAGCCTCATAACCGCAACTTAACATTAAGGAAACAGAGTTCGTCGACCCCCCGTGTCAATGACCATGCTGTTGTAACTGAACCTCCAGAACAACAGCAGCAACTCTTAGTGAGAAAAGAACAGAAACATTCAGTGTTTATCATTAATAACCCTAAATTGCTTATTATAGTAGAAAGTGGGCGTAATCAGCTCAGAGCACAGGCAAAGGTTTCCTCTGGTATTAATAAGTTTAGGCACAACTGTGAGAGCTTGTGAGACTGAGGTAATAAAGGATAGGTTCTGATTTTTCATCCAATAATCACAAGCCAAGTTTGTAGAGAGAGTTATTGGTTGCTGTAATAATTCCTCCTGCTCTCGCTGGCCATGAACCGACTCCCTGTAAGTAACAGTGGATACAATCCACAGTTTTGATTTTATGCAAAAATGCATTTGAAAGTTCAGCTAATATGAGGCGTCAGCGGTTGGAGTGCGTCGAGTCAAATGTGTCCTGTGGAGGTTTATTGTCAGTGTCCCTGGACTCAGCAAGGAAACAGTGTCCATGGAAACACAAGGAGGGAAGTTTGTACTGAAATGACCCTAACTTTTTGAGGATATCCTCTTGATTGGACTCATGGTAGCTTTTTGTGCATCTTCTAATTTTCTAATCCTCAACATTATTACTGATGGTTTTTCTTCAACGCACCTCAACCTGCAGAGCAGCTGCACCACACTGAGCTCCAACACCGGAGTCTCACCTTTCACCTGCAAGGCTTCAGTTTTGATGACTTCATCAGCTAAGAGAAAACACCAGATTTCCACATTGTCATCAAAATAAACTGTGTTCGCCCTGGTCATAGATCAGTTTGGAATCCTGGTACAGGACACAGGATTTCACTTAGCTGACTTTGCTACTCACAGGTCAGTTTGTAGTTCAGTTTGAGACTCGATTTATTACAGTTTACAACCTGTCATGCTGTTATCCTGCTCTGTGATTCAAATCATTTAGGGTCTGAATGTTCGGATGCTCTCAGATCTGATCCCAAAGTGTCCTTTGCATCACTCACAATGCGACACATGATGACGATGTCAAATCCAGAGTGATGGAAATGGCGTGATTTTCTGGATCAATTCTCATGCTTCCATGTTAGGAAACTGCATCACCAGTGTAAATATTAGTGAGGACAACAGCCAGTCATGCAGATCAGTTGAAGATGTCTGGACACACAAATCTGATGTTTTCCAAATAACAGTGTGGACAGTCTGTATCAAAGATCTGATTGAGTCTGAACGAAGCCAAATTAGACTGAGACGTAGTGGCATTTCTAAGCAAATCAGTGGCAGATCAGCTTTTGACACCTTGAGGCTTTTGTCACACAATTCATGACTTTAGCTTTTAAAAGAAAACCAACACAAACCCCACAGCAGAGAATCGAATCATTCATATCCCTGGACTATCCTGAACAATGCTCCCAGGTTGTGATTCAGAGGTTTAGATGTTACAAAGTGCCCTCATGTTTTTGTGCACGGGAGAGAAATGGTGACTTTGTGACAAGCTTTAACCATGATGGTTCCTCGCAGTCACAGGAGAAACGTGGCATATTACATCAGAGACGATCGAGTTACCTTTTCAGTGAAAGACGTATTCTGTCTGTCTGTGGCCGTGATGGAGGGAGCCTGTTTGTTTTGTGAGAGTGCGTCGCCCCCATGGCTGTCTTCCTCCTCATGCAGGTAGCCCCGAGGGGCAGAGAATGGAGCTCTTTGACAGGGGAGAGGAAGGGGAGGCGGGGGGGTTACTTTGCAACCACCATCTACTCCCTGTGCCTGGGCTCATTCTGTAATGAAATGGCCTGTGTCATGGAGGCCTTATCCAAACAATGGGCCTATTCAACCTGGAGAGGAGTCTCTGTCAGGAGCGGGCTGAATACGATACCTCTGATTCAGGCCTGCAGTCCCTCTTTCTTTCAATCTTACTACTTTTTACTCTGTCTTCCTTCTCTCTCTCTCTCTCACTTTGTCCACCTACAGAAACAAATGTGTTAAAAAAAAAAAGTCGCACAAAGAACTTGAAACACACACTGTTCTCATGTGTGTTTTCAAAAGATATCGCGTGTCATTGTTTACACATCGAGGTGAACATCATCCGTGTTTCCACCGAAGCCATTTTGGTTTTATCTATTGCTGTATTGTATTTCGTGTTATTCAGGGTTTCTGGTGTTTTGAGCTCTCCGGGTGCTGAATTGTTTTCAGTTGGCGTTAACTGCTCTCTCTGAAATATATTATTCACTTTCATTCTTGTTTTTCCGTTTTTAGATTCAGAAGAATAAAAGACCCAAAATCTGCAACCTGTTGTGCCTCAATTTGAAGTTGAACTCTCACACCAGCAGAAATATGGAAGCTCATTTCTGCCAAGTGAAATTGAAAAAAAAAATACACTGTCTAAGTTTTAAAAAATGAATGAATTAAAGATACGTTATGGGCTATTATTTAAAAAAAAAAAAATCATTCATTGTTCACTAAAACACACTGTGCACTGTTGTCGATTTTTGAACCAACATGAAATTTCATTGTTTACATTCATGTGTGCAAACTGCCAGTCTTCTTCTTTGGCTTTAATGGTGCATTGCTAAATTTCTTGGTTAACACAACCAACTGTTTATCAGTTTGAGACAAACAAATCATTGACTCATACGTCTGCTTGTGGTCAAAGATCCACAGATTACTACATTAAAGCAGTGTTAATTACAAGAAGGTCAAAGAAGCTCAAAATTATTAGATAATAAGACGAACCTCCTGAAAACAAAAGGTGTTTTCACTTTTCCTGGCTAATTACAGTCTTGGGTGAAAACTACGTGTTTGGAATTACACAAGGTCACCGAACTATGTGAACCAATAAGAATGATAAACACGTTACCTGTCCTGTCCCAACAGGTGCAACCAAAACTGACAAGATGGTCAAACAAATGTAAACCAAGTCAGTTCTCACACCCACACGATCCTCAGACGGAGTTTAATCAGGAAAGTGAAACGTGTGGTTGTGTATTGGGTGTGTAGTCATGGTTGAAATGGACTAACCATAAATTTATTCTGGATTTTGTTTTGTCTATTTTCTGTTTCTGAATGTAAATGTGCGGCTCTTTAGGAAATGTTACTAGCATCTGTGAAGGATCACTGCCACTTCAGCTGCGACTGTCATCAGCTGCCATTCAGCAGCGCTCTCCGGGAGCCCGTCCAGCTGAATGTATGTCTGCTGGGGAAGTTTGGCAGTCGCACTGCTGCTAAATTGTATATGTATATGATAGTATGTTATGTAAAACCATAGCATTTTCCAAGGCTCCAAAACCCTCTAGGATTCAGATTTATTTAGCCAACACAGTATGAAACCTAACAGGATGTTATGCTGTTCCTCTTGAGTAACACTGTCAGCAGGGCCGGTTTGCTGAAACTGGACGACCTTTTGGATTTAAAACCTATACATGTATGTTCATATACTTGTTCAAACTGTCGGCACAAATCTGAATTTTGGCAGATCCACATCGTATCCAGGTTCGTTTTAGAAAGCATGGACAGCAAAAAAAAAAAAAAAAAAAACATCTGAAAAATACACATGAAATACGATGTTTGAAAATTTGGACCGATTCACATTTGGAGGTGGTTTGAAATGTGATTCCAATCAAATTTCTACAGATGCGTCTCAGTCCAGATGCTCTGGTCTCTCACAACGCACAATGGCGATGTCAAACCGTAACTTGACGGCAGGATTGGTTGTGCTTCCACGTTGGAAAACTGTGTCACCAGCGTAAATAGGCCTACGTCATTACAGCAGCAACCCATGCCCATTGGTTGATGATGTCTGGACACACAAATCTGATCAGATCACTTGCAAATAACATTGTCTGTCTTAAAGATCTGGTTTGAGTCTGAACAAAGCCGAAATAGAGCTGTAGCAGCATTTCTGAGCAAATAATTGGCAGATCAGCTTTTGACAGTCTCAGTATCCAACTGCTGTCAAAGGTGAAGGCAGAGGGACGACCTTGAGGCTTTTGTCAGACCTCACAATGGTTAAATTCATGACTTTGACTTTTAAAAGAAAACCTCGGCCAACACAAACCTCAGGACAGAGAACATTTGAAAATTGAGTTTCTTCCACAAACATGGTGCAGGACTCTTTGATGAGAAAAACAGAAGCTAAAACAAATGTTCTCCAAATTGAATCAGCTGGAGTCTCTGTTTCTTCCATCTGATCCTGCAGACTCCAGTAAAATATATGAATATGTGTGTTAACTTATATATATAGGGTAGTCTCCCTCTGATCTCTCCCTCTGTGTGTGTGTGTGTGTGTCTGAAGGAGAGGGAGAGATTATGGGTGCCTTTGCCAAGTGGGGTTGCGTTCAAAAAACCCTCAATTACACAGTCAGGCTGCTGGAGACACTCTGGCTATTTGTTTGGAGAGTTTTATCAGCATGTCAGACGGCCATGAAATGGGCTTCCTAATTAAATGGCCGAGCTCGACTGTTGCTGCTCACTGACTTTTGTAAACAGTTAAGAATAAACTGGCGTGAAGTGGCAGCGCGTCGGGCACTGGAAGCTGTGCAGGATGTCAGATAACTTCAGTGAAAGTGTAGATTGTGATTTTTACTTGTAATTTTGGCGAATGCTGTGTTTTTTCAGTGGATGCACCGAAAGGGGAGAATTCAGAAATACAGAATCCTCAGTGTAAGTTTCCTATTTGTCCACAGTAGAAAGATCAAGTCACCTAATCATGGTGAACCACAGGCTTTCTTTTTTTGCTACATTGGACAGAAAAGAGCGACTGTGTTGTATGAATAAAATGAGCTTGAGGTAACTCACTAAAACCACTTCCTAATCTCCCAGTCAAGGATACCATTGTATATCTGCTGCAGTTGGTGTAACGCAAAACCTGGATTGCCATGAACACGATAGAGCTGTTTAACAGGGTTAAACACATAGTGCAAAGATACGGCAAGCTGGAACAGCGCAATCTGATCCCAAATTGTACAGAGAAAGGTCAACTGTGCACCTGTCATTATGGAGAAGGCTGGTGGTGCTGGTGGTGGGGTGACCCATGCAACTCCATCCTCCCCCCTCGCCTCAAAACCCATCTCTCAACAGATATTATCTCAGATGACAAACTGAGGTAAATGGGCCTGACAAAAAAATAATGGATTATCTGACGAGTCCGCAGCACCCCGTGTGTTCCCAAGAGGGCAGTGATAGCTTTAAAACACATTTACAGTGAGGCCCTGTGGGAAAATCACACTCCCCTCGCCGTCCAACACAATCGGTCTCCGGTAGCTTTTCCTGGAAATGTTTTGTGCTGCAGCTGCAATAATGCATCCATTTGCAGGCACCTTTTTCTCAGAATATCCACTTCTGCTTCGGTTACGGAAAAACATCTCCCACCGACCTTTGAAGAAAACAGCACTCATGTGTTTGGCTGGATTAGACATGCAAGTAATAGTGAGTGTTGTCGCAGTAACAAAAGATCCAGTAGCTGGTTGAGAAGCTTGTGTCTCTGGTGAAATTCTCCCTGTTGAGTATAAAATTGTGAATCTTGAAAGAAACTCTTGTGAGTCTGGCCCCTGGCTTTGATGTGTAATTGATGAATGCTGCAAAAAAAGGAGAAAGAAATAAAAAAAAATCCATAAGCCATTTCTCAAACATAAACTGGTGAGTATTAAAGAACATGTGGTGAGAATGTGCTCACACATACCTTGGACCATGTGTTCACATGGTCGACCCAGATGTGCTTAATATAAGATGGAGATTTAATATGAGGTGAGAGACAGAATCTAAAAATGGGGGGAAAAAAGGTTTAAGGTTGTTTTATGATCAGTTTTTTAAGTTTAATTGACACCGATCTTCTGCTGATATTCTTTTCATTTAATAACCGGTTACCTTGCTCATGTGTAGGTGGAACAGGTAGAATATACAGATGCTGATTACTGGCATTTCTACGTTTACACTTATGCACACGTGTCCAGTTTCAGAATCATGAAGCAGAACCACGTATAAAAATGTGAATGCATGAATCCTTCTTGGTTTGTACCCAGAGTTTAAGTCATCACTTTTGCAGATGATAGTCTTCTATATTCTATAACTCGGAGATTAAGTTTCCTGTGTCTGGTCTTTATAGGTCAGTCTTCATTGCTTCTCAACAAATCACAATTGGTTTTGTTTCTTAGTAGCTGCAGATTTCAACATTAGTCAACCTTGGTATTAGAGAAAAGCACCTGAAACCGGATTAAGATCAAATTATCATTGGGTTGGTTTTAGTCCAATCTGCTCCTAGAAGTTTAGCATTCGTTCCACCTGCAGGCAACGAGTGTAAATTCGACTTCTAAAGAATTTGGTCTTTCTACCATTTTCTTATCTCCCAGAGAGAAATAAATCTCACAGTTGAACTTCTCAGCTTCCCGTGTGTGACATTCCTTCATATCCTCATTACTATCTGCCTTCAAATGAATTGTTTCCATCTTTGATTTATGATGTTGATACGGAATCTGGTTTGGGTGGTGAAACCTTTCGCTCATCATGATGAGAGCATGCGAATTAATTATGATGTGTCAGCTCGGAGTCAACTGCTCGATGGTCTTGTTCCCGGTGACAGTGCATCGTGGGAGGTGAAAGGTAAAAGCTGCCAGGAGGCTGCGTTACAGCGAAACCTGCGCGAGCCGTGTGCTGACACGAAACTGCAGTTCTGTATCTTCATCTCTGTTATTTTCCAGCATTCTTTGAGATTTTCTCGCTCAGGTTTCTGTGCGTCTACCAAACCCTTTACAACACAAATACTTTTGGTTTTGTCTGTAGACAGTTTTGTTTTGGTTACAACACACAACTACATTGAGCAAGAACATGTCATGCCAGCAGTTATGGCTCGAGGGAGGAAGACAAATTGACAGCAGCCCAACAGCTCATTAAGCTTGTCATTTCAATTACAGACGTAGAATAACGGAGGATGAGAGATCGTGTTCATACGAGCCATACGCATGATCATTATATTACACAACAGCTTTTTAAAATCCAGTTTGGCCTTAAAATACGTCTCTTCTCTGTTATGTTGAACGGACTAATGTGATGAGTGTTATCTCCCTTGTATTGTGGCGTGACTTTTATTTGGCAGAAATAACCTTAATTAAAATTTTGATTGCACTTTGGTCAGTGTTATTTCTCATCATTATGTTAAAAAAAAAAAAACGACCGAAAAACCTTGTTCAACTTAATAAATACAGTATTACCTTGCACCACCCACCGACCCACTCTTTCCTATTTTATTTGAAATGCAAGCAACTAAGCTAATAACAGTGTTATGCTGTTTTTTATTCAGACATCAAGACTGAATTTTTTGCTCTAGTATGAGATGATGTCCTGATTGGTCATGGAAATAATACTGAAAAAAAAAAAATACTGAAGTGCTATATGATGTTTTTGACTCAATCTGTTTCTGAGATGTTGTGTTTAGAGTCAATAATAGAGTCTGGACACTATTAATAATTCAATGTTCATCCAAATTTTCAGACCCAGGTGAAGCAAAATTTTCAGATAAGCTAACTTCCTTTTTCGCAGATTTAATGCAATGTAGTTCAAACTAACATCCAGTGGTGCAAAGCAAAAGCTTCTCAGCACAAACAAAGATTTTACAACAGAATTTCAGGGTTTCGAATTGCACTTTAAATCTACGGCCGGTGCAGTGCTGAGCCTGAGATCACAATGTCTGTGTATCTGTTGGTGAAGGATTCCAGGTGCATCTGAGGTTAAGTTACACTGCAGCTGTCCAGCTGAAAAAACACAGGCTAATACACATGTCCAGAGAGCGGCTCTTAGTTGACTATTGTCTCCTGTCTAACCTTCTGTCAGGCCGGTGCAGCGTATGTAGTGTACTGATGCATATACTGAGGCACTGATGGCAAGTCTAGAGCTGCTCCTGTCACTACGTTAATCCTTGTTTGTGAAAAGTCAGGTACTACTTGCAGCTGACATTGTTTGACATTTTGATTATGGTTTAATCTGGTCCATGAATTGCACTAAAAATAGAAGTCTATATAAGGAATACAACGTTGGAATGTAAATACAAACCTGCATTAATAGATGCAAATGCAAACACTGTTAAAGCTTCAGACTTCACATTAGCTGTGGTGATGTCCCTGCAGCTGTGGACTAAGCTAAGCATTAAAACTCTTGTCAATACAGACGTAAATACAACGAAGAGACATCTTGATAATTATTGTCAAGTTGAGTGTCACAGATTTGTTATGAAGTCTTACCCCCGTGACCCCTCTGACCCCCTGGACCAGAAACTGCTGATTTGCTGATCAAACTCAACACAGGTTTCATTTGAAAGTCGGTCCTCACTGAGTCATGCATGCATGTGAGCACACACACACACACACACACACTGACTTAAACAGACACACACACAAATTCAAACAAGGGAGCTTAGGGGAGATTTGCGATCTTGTAAAAACACATTGAGAGACGAATGGCTCAGACTAGTTGCGCCTGTCAAACAGCACCTGCAGCATGTGCCTTTCATGTTCTGCAGGCAGGAGAGAGAGAGAGAGAGAGAGAGAGAGAGAGAGGTCGTAAATATTAGACAGGCACTAACGAGCAAAATGGGGTGAATAGAGCAGAAGCATGTCAAAACACTTGCAGGAGAGATTTCTAATAATTAAGAGGTTTCTGTAATTTCAAGACAGATTTTGTCCAAATAACCTTTTGTTGTTTTTATTTTAATCCAAATAAATGATAGTAGGTGTCCATTTATAATCATGGAATTCATTTGACACTTTTGTCCAGTGCGACTGTTTTCCCTTACACAGATGTTGGGACACATCTGCCTTTAAAGTATTGAATGAGACACTAAAATAAATGTTATTTTTTTTAACATTGCAGCGAACTGAAAATCACCAAATCTCATTATTCTTATCTTTAAAACACCTCTGGTAGATGGGTACCTTCGTTTTGTAGTATTTTCCAAAACGCATCACGTGGTTTGGCACTGACATAATCCTGCCCGTCCCCAGGTGAGAGAGAATACACCAGCTTAAAGCCGTTTTTGGGACGGGCGCCAAGAAAACATCCATCTTTATATAAGATGCCTGGCTTCTGGCCCTTGGCATGCACGCTCTCCCCGTGACTGGCAGCTCTAACAATATGGATTCAGCCAAGTAACTGCCCGAGGCGCTGGAGCTATGTGGTGATTTGCGCCATACCCGACATATATTAACTCTTCCCTTCTACTTGTGTCTGTCTCACAGACTCACATCCTCCACAAACACATGTACAGCTTCCCCTGTTTTGCCCCCCCCCACCTCCCTCTCTCTGTGTGCATCTGCAAAGTCTGTTGGTTAAAGTCCAGATTTATGAAGTATTCGATTACCAGGTGTTCTGGCTGGAACTGTACCATCACACCTCATAACTGAGACACATTGTTTTAGTATTTATTTACCTGCACTCTCAGAAAAGAGGGTTCCAAAAGGGTTCTACCTATACGACCAGAGAACCCTTTATTCTAGGCAAATTTCTTAGAGCACATTTAGAGATATTATTTGATTGAGTTTTGTGTAAAACTTTTTGTCGTGGCCATCTATCAAAAGTAATCTAGCAGTAGTTCATGGTTGTCAAAGACACAGACATCTTATTGCTTTAAGACTGTTTTCATGTGAATCTGTGAAATCTGTGGAATCAAACTGTGAAGCTGATTGATCGACCTGAATGTTCTCCGCTGGTCAAAAGGTGAATCATTCAGCGAACTCCAATAAAAATACGAGTAAAACTGGCTCCTCCTCCGTTTTTTTTTTTTTTTTAATCTTCTCTGATTTGCCTCCACCTCATATGTTTTTGCACTCAGCTAACAGGAAATAATTATAGGATGCCAAGCGAAGACAAAATACCTGGAGCGACACTGCCGATATGAGAGACGAATCGAGGAATGGAAAGAGATGACTTTGAGGAACGGAAACCTCAGAGCTGGTGTGGACGCCTGTGAACAGCTGAGATGGAGGAACGAGCCATGGAAATGTCTTGTGGCTTTATCTTAACCCTACAGAAAGTTAAACATAGTCTGGTTTGCAGTGTTTCACTTCCTCCCACACCAGGACGTCGGCTTCGACTTGGAAGAAGCTTTTCATGGTGGATCTTTTCAAACAGAGCCTGCAGCTTCTATAGGGAAGAAAAGGAAGTGATTTACTTGGAAAATCCAATCTCATTACTGATAAAGTTTTTAAAAAGTAATCACATTGTTTTGGTTATTATTCATGAGAATGACTAATTGCTAACATCACTTTCTCACCAGCTTTTACAAAGGTTCGTTCCATCAACTCAAAAGCTGCAGCCAAAACCTTCCAACCCTCAACTTATACCACAGTTTTCCTTCTTTCCTGGCCAAGTCGCTTCCCATTGTGTGTAAATCAGGTTTTATTGTCACATACAATCATACAACATGAAAACCGGGAAACCAGAGCCTCTGGAGGATCTGCAGACTCGACAGAGAAAGGCCCAGGAACTGAACCTTCTGAACCTCCGACAAGCACAGGTGTTCAAAAATCAGGGTCTTCACTGGGATCAGGCAAGGAAAATCCAAAAACAGTGCCAGGTTAAAAAGGCAAACAGAGATCAAAAAAGCAGGAACACTAAGAGTAGGAATACTGGACACAAAGGACTAAGACGAACTGGCACAGAAGACAGGAGGCAGAGACAAAGAGAGGCAGGTAAAACCAATCACAAGGTGCGAATCAAACACAGGCAGGAAGTGGGAAACAAGAGGAGAGATGAGCGACACAAAACAAAACAGGAAGTATAGCAACAAATGAAAAACAGGAAAGACACAACAAAAGGTGCAATAAAAGAATGTTTCTGAGTCTTCTCTGATGAAGAAGAATCTGTTTGGCACGTGGACACAACAGCACAAACCAATGGGTCCGAGCCATAGACTGTATAAAATATGGACGTAGAGTCCGTGATGTCACCCATAGGTTTCTGAAGAGCAAAAATGAAGCAAATCGTAGTGCGTAGCCATCTTGGTAGCCTACCTCCGGTTACTCCAAATATGGACAAAGAGGTGGAGCGAGGGCGGAGCTGAGGCGGGTCGAATGAACGCTATTGGCTGAAAAAAGCCGCTTTATTCGAAATAATCAAACTAGCTACGGCTAACCAGCTAGGTTAAATGCTAAAT
>JBBMOC010000003.1:697885-822885 GCA_037975185.1 Centropyge bicolor
TGTGTGTGTGTCAGTCAGCAGGTTCCATAGTGTGTAATTATCATGTTAACACTGTTTACACTCACATTCTTGCTTCTTACTGCAGCTTCCATCAGTGAGTTATGGAGCCTTTGCCGTTTTTAGCTTAATCTGTTTTCAGCCTTTATAATGTTATTCTGAGTCTTAATTTACATAATTACCCTGCGACATTGTTTTGGAAACTAGATAACTTGCTGCGAGCTGGTCACTCACCGACCGAGACACTGAGACTATTTTGAGTCTGGGAGTCGATATAGATGATTTTTATGAGCTTTCTAACTCACAGGCGCTGCACCAGCTGACCTCATGCACTAAATCATTCGCTAGTGTTTGCAAACTAAACCAAATGCCAAGAATTATTTGCAGCAGCCACTTGATCCAGGTCTGAACAGACCTCGCCGGTGTAGAGAGGACGTGTCATCACCTACGGTTACCGAATTAATTTTAGAATGACGTCAGGAATGATGTGAGGGACGGTGATTTGTAGTTGTTTTCAGCGTTCAGCCATTACAACATCGGCCCACGTTCAGAGCGGCGTCCCACCTGTTCCGTCTCCAGGAAAACAGGAGTTGAAAAATGTTAGCTGCCGCCGCCGCGTGATGAATTACCTCTCGCTGTAATTTGATTACGCATCGTTCACATGCATCTTTTTCCACAGGCCGTCTCCGTGTCTCGATCGGCCGGCGGCTGCAGATTCACTGTGCTCACTGTGTCTGGACGAGTCATTCAAAGACGACAACGCTGTCACTGTAATGCAAAGGTGAGATTCTTCTTCTCTTTAAAACATACATGTGATGACTTACTTAAAGATAATCATCATCATACAGAACCATTCAAAACACACAAACAGGTTATGGAGTTAAAACAGTAAAATAAGGCAGCATGAAATTTGCATTTATATGGAAAAATAAATGGAATAGGAACAGTGCAAGAAGGTTAAAATAAATCAGAAATAAAACAAAAATCAAATGTCTGTAATAAGGACGCTTTATATAACATAGGTTTCAGATGAGATTTAAAAGAGGACACTTCTTCACAACTTAGAAACTTGGTCCAAATACATTATAATGAAGGTAAAGACGTGACACAGAGAAAGTCCAGGTAGCAGCAGAGCTTTAACAAACCCGGCTCTCGTCGAGGCTTTCGCCGCTCGAAAACCTCTCTTGTCCCACTTAACAGCATTCCAGGGAAACATTCCACATCATCCACATACCTAATGATAACAAATAGCCTATTATTACAGACATATAAAGACACTAATGATCTGTCACGAAGTAGACAGACATGCAATTAAATCTGCTGCCTGGCATTTTACTGCAGGCACGGCAGACAGTGTGGTCGTAGGCCGGGGCCATCCAGTCTCCTCGGGGGTGCTGCTGCGTTTCCTCTCGCTGAACCGTGTCAGCGCTTGGCCTTGAAACGCCGCCGCGGCAGCACGAGCGGCGCGAAGCCGACGCTGATACTGTAGCTGGTTAACAAGGTCATAATGAATGATGGCTTGAAGGTTGATAACAGGGAGGCAGCCAGGCGCTAATAATGATAAGAGGGAGGTTGTGCAGAGATGTTTGTCGTCTTTTCATTCCAGCGTCTGGAGGTTTTTTTTGCATGAGAGGAAAACCAAAGATACCTTGTTCATTTATATAATTATCAAAAAAGAAAAAAATATATAAAAACTTGCTTTATTGTGCACGGCAACCTTTTTATTCTTACCAACAGGTAACTTTTAATGCCTAATTTAAAGCTGCATTTGTCAGTACATGTTAATTCAAAGGGGTCAAGTTTGGTTTTGTGGGCTAAAACAAAAACACTGACCAACCTGCAGCTAGAAGTTTATTTTCAGCAAAAACAAATCTCTGATAAAATCATTGAATGCTACATGTTCAGCACTAAATAGCACAATAAGTTTGCAACAAGCTTTGGAGTTGGTTGAGACCAAAACAAAGCTGAAAGGACAGTGAAAAATTGGACGACGATGATTAACATAATCACGACTCCAAGTGACTAATAACGTCGTTTCAAATCACCTGGATGTATAAGGAACAAATATAGTAAGTTATTTAAGATTTATTTATTTATGACCCTCATAAATAAATGAGTGTGTTGAGCAGAAACGTTAACTCATTCTAGATAGACAGATTTTATTGTGCCAAAGTGGGAAATTCTTGAGGTAATGAGGTGCTGGTGGTTGTATCACCTCTGGACAGAGACAGAACCAGGATGAACTATGATCACAATTCTATAATCTTTCCATTGCAAACAACAACAAAAACCAACCTAAGTGCATCGTTAGCTTCATTGGTTTCATGCTTCAAGAGCTCTGTCAGATTTTTCACTGCCGTTACCAAGATGTGTTTAACTGCAAAAACCCAGCCTGTTGTTACTCAACACTACACTTGAAAACCTACTTTCAAATAAGTACAATGAGTGTGAATTTGTCAGTGTCAGTGACGACCTCAGATCTTCTGGCTTCAGGCCTGACCTACACTTTACCCTGCGCTGTACAACCAGACGAGCTGTCAGGCGGCCATTGTTCGGTGGCTTCTTCATAAAAAAAGCTTGGGTGACACAGAAACTGAATAGCCACAGTAGCTCCTGACAGCGCCCGCCTTTGTGAGGGTGAGAAAAGTTTAAGATCCCCGAGGATGGAGCCTCCTGGCCACATGGTCTCTGTCACACCGAGGCCACAAGGCCGGAGGAGACAGAGGCCGCTGAGAGAGAGAGGAGAGGAGAGGAGGAGCGATGACGGATGAGGAAATGAGGAGATAGGAGAGACGGACTGGAACTGGATTCTTTCACTGAGAGTGATTGCACATACTCTCTGTGGCATTAAGAGAAACCCTCACTCTCTCATGCAGGATGCACACACACACACACACACACACACACACACACACACACACACTTGGCATCGCTTCATTTGCCTTTTTTTTTTTTTTTTCATCTCAGACTCCCATGCCAAGAGACCCTGTCATGCCCCCAACCTATGAGCACCCACATCTATAATTAGCTTAACGGCACACCTACTTACCACCCACGTAACAAGAGCAAATGATCCTGCATAATTGCACATTGGACGTGCTCAAACAAAGAACTCCAGGTTGAAAGTTCTTCTTTTCTCATGAGGCAGAGCGTTTCTGTATCCACAGGGAGGAAAAAGTAGTAAAAGGCAGCGCAGCAGACGGAGTGGACGCAGCGTGTCCGCACAGATACGAGGAGAGAGAGAGAGAGGACGAGAGCGAAACAACAGGCACCAGTGGCACCAGACGTAAATATGATGAGGTGAGAAGGACGGAGGGTGGATTTGTGAAAGAATGGCAAATCCAGAGGTGGAGACACGTACAAAGCTCAGCGAGAGAGTGAAAGAGAAGATGGAAGAAATGGAACTGAGAAGTGAAGAGACAGAGTGTGGCAGGATGAGGTGATGCCACAGATTTAGTGATAATGACATAAAAAAACAAACAGAGTGGAAACGGGCCACACACGAGCAGTCATGGAGCGTTCATATTAAGACTTAAAATTTTTTCCATTTCAATTATTTGAACTGGCCTTCTATTAAAATGTGTGCATTTACAGAACAATACACAAAAAAGACATTAAAATAAACAAAACAACTTTTATGAAACATGACTGTGCAAAGCAAAGATAATGCTTATAGGCCCAAAACTATAACATAACTCTAATTAACTTCACTTCTGTGTCATGTCATCAACATCTCATGTCAATTAGTCTTATCTCTGCATGATTGTGGCTGTTATGTCTTTTATAAGAGACCTGGTTAATCACACACCTGCATTATTTTAACACTGACTTCTGATGGTCTGAGCAGGAGTGACTGATTCCTCCACATCCCAGACTGTGGAGGAATCAGGTCCTAGGCCCATTTCTAGATCAGCGTTCACTCCCGTAATATTCCACACCAGTGGCGAGCGCCCAATTGTTGGCTATTTATTCATTAATTAAAACACGTCATATGTTTTTTACGGGGCCCCGGAGGTGTCAGGTTGCAGAATATTTTATTATGGCGAGGGTACGCCTTCTATAGTGTGGGTGCGCGTTAATAAAGCGTTCCCTCCACGCTATGTTATAGTGAGGGACCGGGATAAATAAAGCGTTCCCTCCATGCTATGTTATAGTGAGGGACCGGGATAAATAAAGCGCTCCCTCCACGCTATGTTATAGTGAGGGACCGGGATAAAGAAAGCGTTCCCTCCACGCTATGTTATAGTGAGGGACCGGGATAAATAAAGCGTTCCCTCCACGCTATGTTATAGTGAGGGACCGGGATAAATAAAGCGTTCCCTCCACGCTGTGTTATACTGAGGGACCGGGATAAATAAAGCGTTTCCTCCACGCTATGTTAGAGTGAGGGACCGGGATAAATAAAGCGTTCCCTCGCTATATCATAGTGAGATGCCTCTGGGGCTCTGTATACCTCCGGGGCTCCGTTTTCTAACTAGTACATCAATGCGATTTTAATAGACACTCTCACACTCAGAGTTTTGAAGTGAATCCAGTTATGAGCATGCGCATTGGCAGATAAGCTGCTTCACTGACAGCTTTTTTGCCATTCAAAATGCTCATGTACAGTAAACACAGCCTCGAGTGGGGGTACTACTCAATATCGCAGTGCGCATGCGCGAAACAAGCTGTCAGCTTTCCAGCTTTTCGCAAACAAAACAGGATAAATAAGGCAGGAATTTCAGACCAAAACAGTAGAACTAAGGTATTGCATTATAGAACACACTGACAGATGAATATCTTCAATTATTTTATTGAAGGGCTTGGGCATGCACTGCATTTATAGCTTATTATGACCGCTCGCCCCTGTTCCACACTATAGTATTTTCTATGGTTTCATCAAGTTGTGTTAGTGTGTGTGTTATGTCAGTTAAAGATAAGTTAATTTTAAGTCAACTTTTGTTTTCAGATGTGACATGACCTTCGGCCTCCTGGCTAAAAGTCCTGTGTCCTGATGTAAGTTAACAGTAAGTCATCACTGACTCTCCAATATAAAACTCCTGAGTTGACCAATCCCCACCTCCCAATGCAAACTTATGCTCTTTGTGCTTCATCACGTTGTGGTAGGTTGCAGCAGATTTATCCTGGAGTCAGCTGAAAGCCTGGTGTCATCTCATCCAGACACTAAAGGGCACCTTCTGTGTCTGTGTGAGACGCTGAGTGCGGTGACACAACGCTGATGTTTGATGATCTGGGAAATGAGAGGGCTGTGTTGTGGCCGCAGAGCAGGGTCAGAGAGTCTGAAGGAGACGAACCAACACACTGGCGGTTTCGGTCTTTTCGAGGAATTTGTTGAAAAATATAGAATAACAGCGAGTTGATCCTTTAATTGACAGGCGTGCGATTGCTTTTTGCTCTGGCTAATTATTCTTTTGCCTCTCTGGCAGTAAAGCTGGCTTTTATGACACCGGTGACAAAACACAGTATGACAAGTGAAAGCCTCGCGTTCGCATGATGGTGATAAAATCTGTTGGGGCCTTCCACAGTTAAAGGCCAATAGAAGGTAAAACGCTGTGCACTTACATTGTAAAGCGATTGAGAGTGAAATGCCACAGAGAGTTAAGATAATGACATTTAAGCCAGGGTCATTATATTCAGGAAGTTGTAACATACTACATCTGCCCCTGGTCACATCATCAGCCTCTCCCTGACATCTGTTACTAATGCTGAGCAAGCATATGGGAATCTTTGACGAAACCGAAAGATTTGGATTCATTCAAAATAAAACAGCCATCATCTCTAATTGACTTTTAACATGGTTAACTCTCCTGACAGAAATCGCGCTGACGTATCGGAAAAATCTCCACCGTGCCACGGTCGACTCCCGGCCCACTCCAAGACTGCATGCTTAACTTGGATGCAGTTTTATATCCATCCTGCTACGATCTGATTGTGCAACCATATTTGTCATCGGGGGTTCTTGTGCCCGGAGCCAATGATAACATACAACATGCAAAGCTATTGGAAGGAAGTTTCTGTTCGTGTAAATGGCGAATGCAAAAAAAAGCCGTTTCTGGCAGTGGCGCCCTCGTCTTCTGAAGCCGCCTCTGTTGACTGCAGTCGCTCGGTGACAATCTCTCATCGCTCATCAGCGTTTATCAGAAGAGGCACATAAAAAGATGTCTACATGTGTGTGTGACCCCCGGTTCACAGGGTTGACTGCAGTGCAGCGTTCGAGAGCTAAACAAGACAGAAACAGGCTCCAGTAAAATGAGAGGGGTCAAGCCGTGGCCCCGCGGTGCCCGGCCTGTTGAAATCACGGCCTCAGATGCAGTAAATATTGACTTTGCTGAGCCAGTGTTTACCTCTGAGGCTTCTCGAAAGAAACGACAAGGCAATTCATTTTTTGATTTTTTCGCTCGTTTTTTTAGAGACGGAGTGCAACATTGTAAAGCTCACAGTGTATTTGAGGGTGTTTTTATGAAGTAATCCTCCCAACAAAGCTTTAATTGCACTGTGCACGAGTCATTGTGGACATGCAGAGACTGCAATCTGCACGCTAAGGATGTTGAACGCAGGGAGAGACAGTTTCCATTCTGCCTCTCTGAGTGTAAACCCAGACTTACACAGTGGCTGACGCCTGACCCCCCTTTTATATAAACTCAATCCAGAACAGATAGCGAGCGGCTGCCAGAACGCCAGCTCAGCATTAATATCCTAATGTCTGCTCGCTCTTATGTTCGACACACGATTCCACATGCACTTTGCTTTTAATTATGATAAAGGTGGAGCAGCTATTTTGTTTAAATCTGGAGGGACTTAAAGATGTCACTCACTTACTAAGAGCTTTTGAGATAATGAACACATGAACTAATGCCATTGTGGTGACACTGTGTTTAAAAGTTGCTGGTGTGCAACAACTGCTATAACAATTGTTTTGCGTTGCATCATATAAAAGGAGGTGCCATGTTGATGAGAGAGAGATAGAGCACATGCAGTCTGTCACCTTGAACAAACACATACCTGAGCCTATATATGCTTCTGAGAACTGACTCTTCATGCTGTTTGATTGGTTGACTCCATTAGTGCATTAACACAGAGACCTTTGAGCTGTTGAAAAACTGATGCTTCATTTGCTTCATGGGTGTATTGGTACAGTATTCAAATTACTGTTTGTACCTAAACGCCTCCTTGAGCCTATTTACACTACATGCAGTGTATTATTTTGTATTGTACCTGAGAGATTTACATTGCAAGATCAGACATAGGGTGAAATACAAGGTGTAGTGTTTGATCCTTGGTATAAATATTGGACTCTTATTAATTATTCAAGCCCAAAACTTAAGGCACAGTTGGACTGATGAACTAAGTTACTTCAACCCTGATTTTAATAAAGTTGAGACATTGTGTTAAAGCATCAATAAAATCAGAATGTCATCTAGAAACAAACTGTGTTTACTGACAACAACTCTCCCTGAGTCCATGTATTAATCTCCTTTATACAACCATGTGTTCACAGAGTGGTGAACCTCTCTCCATCCTCGCTTGTGAACGACTGAGCCTTTCCAGGATGAACCTTTCATACCCAATCATGATCCTATCACCTGTTACCAATGAACCTGTTTACCTGTGGAAGGATCCAAACAGGTGTTTTTGGATCAGTCCACAACTTTCACAGTCTTTTGTTGCTCCTGTTTCAACTTGTTTGAAACATGTTGCTGCCATCAAATTCAGAACAAGCAGATATTTACAACAATCAAGTTGATGAGGTCAAACGTTATTTAGGATTAGCCAATCATTCTGGTTCATTTAGCTCGACACAGCGTCCCAACTCTGCCGCCATCTTGATGAGAAATAAAGGTCACTTTGTGCACCAGGCTTCAAACGCTGCACAAGAATCGCAGCACAATCCACAAAGGTCTTGTCATACTTTGTTAGAACAATGTACGTAATGGAGACCTGCGTTTGATGCCAAAAAAGCTGCTACTTAAACAGACAGATGAAGCCGGCAATGTTAAATAGTCCACGTCTGAAAGGAGCTCATGAGACGAGCTCGGAGATAAATTCTGTGTCGTTCTCCCAGTGGAGGTCATACAGTATGTTTAGAGAAAGAAATGGATGGCTGCAGTATATCATATTGAAATTCCATTAATATAAAGGACTGATTTGCTTTGTCAAGGAGGCCGTGTCATGGTGTGATAAATGAGTTCAAAGACTTCATAAATACCCCGGGAGAAAGGCGGCGGGGCTGGGACAAACGCCCGGGATCCACTTAGAGAAACAGAAAGATTTATGGTCCAGAAAGGGAGAGGAAAAAGAGAAAAGCCATGGAGAGAGTGTGAGATAGAGGACAAGAGGGAAGAGGGTGACAATTCCTTCTTTAAAGGAGAATGAAATATGAAAAGTTCTGTCACATAATACAACATGGTATGATGTTATCACCGCTCTTAAACACACTCTGTGGCTTAGAAAACTCACTTTTTTAACACAGCCAGGTCAATAAGTCAAATGAATTTTAGAGTGTTGTGGAGAAAAGTTGCAGGAGTGTGAATCTCTGTCTTTTCTGTCAAGGCTGAAAATGTCTTTGCACCATCTGTAATTAGTTGAAAGTTTACTCGTCCTTGGAAACAGGAGTTTGACAAAGCTAAAAATAAAAGGACTTATAAGAATGATAAAGCATAGTTTGTTCCACTTTTTAACCAACTGGCAGGAGAGCACAGTCTGTCCTCACACACACACACACACACACACACACACACACACACACACACACACACACACACACACACACACACACACACACACAGGGCCGAGAAGAGGTCTAATCAGGCAACGTAAGTGAAATCACCTGTGGCGGTGAGCCGCTGGTGTGCAGGGTCATTAAAGAGCGAAGCCGCAGTCACAATGAAATCCTCTCTCTCGGCGCACGGGAATAAATGTACACAAACAGTTTGCAAGCTATGTATACTTTCAGTTCACTTCGCTTCACCTGAACGGCCCACACGACCAGAGTCTGTGGGATTTGTTTTTGGTGCAGCGCGGAAAAGAAAGTACACCACATATGGACCAACAAAACATGTTACCCAATAAATAATAATCACAATATTCCTGGAGAGGTGAACGTCTCACATTGAATCACACTGAGATCAGGTTTACAGAAGTGTTTTTGACATCCTTCACTCGTCCACCTCACAGAGCAGCAGATGCTCCCAGTCTTACTAACTACACCCATCATGATTTATCAGGGTCTTTGGTTTCAATATGAGCTTTCTGGTTTCAGCCTGGACACATAGAGCTACAGTGGGACGAGATGAAATGATCAATAATCAATCCTGTTTTCATCCTGTATACGTCTCATGGAGTTGAAAAACTGATCAGTCGGGTGAAGACAGTTTTTGGTTGTGAGAACATGACCGAGGTTGAAGTTGCTGCAGATTGAACAAACAGTTGCATGTTGTGTTTTATTCTTATTTTTAATTGGTGCCTTTAAAACTGAAGCGTGTGTTTGATTTCATATGTGCTGCTTTGCGTCTGGCTTCGATTAGTTTGCTTGTTACTAGAGTTAAATAGAAGATATCTTGCCAGAAACATACATGTTGTAGTCGGACCTAAATCCTCCAAACTTCACTACATACCATGGTGCTTATGTGTGAGCCACAGGTTCAATCCCTGCTATGTTTCCTCTATTAAATCAAATGAAACCTCACAGCTCTTGCAGACAATAACAGGCGTCAGCACCTGTTGTTAATGAATCATTGTATTTTCTCTTTATCCTTGTCTTTTTTTCTCTCCTGTACAAATCAGTACAGAATGAAGGGAGGAGTGAAGAGGGAGAGAGTGACAGCAAGAAAAGACTTTAAAGGTGAAAATGAGCTTCACGTTTACATTTTCAAACGGAGTCATGGCTCATCAGACAAATGATATCAAATGTTTTGGGGGTTTTTCTTGGAGGTGAAAGAGTGGTGAAGCAACACTGAGGTGTCTCATGGCCATGTATGCGTTGGAAGACTTTTCCAGGAAGTTCAATACCTTTTATTGCTCGTCTAGAAAAATAATTTCGCCGCTTAATGTCTTTTGATGCTTCTGATGTTCTGTTCCCTGGATGCCTCAAATCCTTCTGTAACTCTGACTTCACCTTTCCTGGAATGTCGCAGCCCACATCCCTCCTCCTGTCCCCGTGTGTTCGAACTGGGAGGGATTCCCACACCTGACCTCACATGGCTTCATCCGAGGCTCCTTCCTCAGGCCGTCCGTGGCCTGAGTTCCCCTCAGCTCTCGGCATCATCGATCTCTTTGTCCAGAAACGGTGGAGAGAAATGGAAGAGCTTCACCAGCGGGTTCCAACACGTTTTCCAGCGCTAAGACACAACCAGGCTGATAAGGAACTCAGATATAGGTAACTGTAGAAGAAGAACACTCACCTCAACCTCAGTTATTAGTCAAACCACAATAGTCTAATTATTTCTCACTGTAACATAATTCCATGATCTCTCAAAGATCAGATCAGATCGAGGACAGAGAGAAAAACAAGAGCGCACTTGTAATAGGAGATGAGTAAAAAATGGAGGGTAAGAGAGAGAGAGAGAGAGCGCTGTGTTTTGAAACTTTTGAAAGGGTTCAATGAGTTGGCAATTTCTATGTTTTTCCTCAGGCAGAACACAATCATTTTCAGGGAAATCGCTGATGCCTTCCAACTGCATTTTTTCTCTCCGCACGCTGGAATCGCTCCACGAATACATTGCCACCACAGATATAGTGAAAAAATATTTTGATTGGGCCATCAAAACATCCCACATGTGGTCGTACGTAATCAAACAAACGTGGCATCTTTTGCCTTCGCTCCCAGTTTAATTTATGAGCATGGGATCAAATCCACTAATTTCCCTCAGGCCTGTTGGACGCCTTCCATGTGCTTCTATGAATTGTATGGCTCAGGGCTTGATGACTGTTTAAGCAACTCCAGCTCTGCTTGACTGATAATCCGCACTCAGGCCCGTGTCGTAAGTTGTTACAAGCCACAAATTTTGATTTGCATTTCGTTGTTGTGTCAGTTCAAACTGAAGCCAACCTGCTTTGTGGCCGGCAAAGCTAACAAACACGAGCGCGGGACCAGCTGGGAGAGCGGAGAGGCCAGATCGGCGTCTGTGGTGAACATGAGACTATGAGAGATGCAAACACTGTCCTGATGACACGGCTGAGAAGGGTTCACTATGGAGGGTAAAAAAAAAAAAAAAAGTTTGTAAGATTTGTGAAAGTGGATCAAACCCCACTGTGTTTTATGCTGTTGACGACCTTCTCATGGTGCCATTATAAAGGTATCCTTCATGGAGCTACTCTGTCTCTAGATCCTGGTTCCTGTTTGTTTGCACCGAGGACATGGGCACATGCATTAGTACATACTGTCCATGCAGGCTGAGGAGCATGCAGCGACAAGATACTCGCCAATGGTTTCATGCTCTTCCGCTGATTGACAGTTGGCAGCGTTCACAAACCGAGAAATGCTACAATACACCAACAAAGGGAGGAGGAACGGTTAGCAGATGTAAACACGCATGTAAACAATGCAGAGTTGCACAACTGGCTTTGGGAATGTTTAATGAAGACGGAAACCTGTTTATCATATTGGATGATACACACAGTGCGTTTTGGTGAGAAACACTGAATCTAAACATGACGTTGCTTGTTTACAACAAACGTCCATAGGGTGCCTTTAATTTCTTGTTATTACTGGGTGAATGATGCTGATCTCTCTTTCTAATCTTGTGCATAGTCAAACTAGATTCAAAATGTTGGATTAAAAAATTGCCTCCTGCAAAAAATGGACACTCGTATTGGAAGACCGACCAATCGATCCTTCCCAGAAGCAGCAATGTTTCAAATCCAACATCCAACATGTGGATGCCTGAGAACTCTGACACAAGCATCCTTCGTACAAACACCTTACATCCCACCTCTCTGTGAGCAGCCCTCTTTTATTCTTTTATTTGTTCGGGGAAAGCCCCATCGCGATGGAGCGGCGAGGACCGCAGCCATCTGCCTGTGATTACAGCTTGGGAACGACGCTACAACAATGGCCACTTGGGCATGGCAGAGAGCAGGGGAGAGCCCTGCAATGATCGCACACAACAATTACTGGGGAACCAAATCCCCCAAGTCAGCTGTTTGTAGGAGTAAAACCCAGAGATTTGGCAAGCCGGCGGCGGTGAGGCGTCCAACACGCAGCTGAAGCCAAGCAGCACACTCCCGATCGGATCAGCGGCATGTGTGGTGTCACGCTGGGCCCTAATCAGAGCCACGTAGATCCATACATTCTATATATGTGCAGTGTATAGATTATATATATCGTGTGGGAAAAGGTCACTCTTCCATGACTTGAAGAGCTTTCCAAAAGTCACTTGCAGTATGGCCCTGATGCTGGTTAAACTAAAGCAAACACAGACAGGAATTTGCTCAGTTTCAGAAACTGACTTCAAATGTCTCACCTCACTGCATTGATGTGAAAATCTTCTACCTGGGTGTGTCAGTGCTTTTGTAGTCAGAGTCACAACACAGTAGAAATGTTCAAGCAAAAATTAGTTTTAAAGTCACTGCAAATGAATGTGTAAGTAAAGCCAGAAGAAAACCCTGCTGGTTTCTTTTCATGTTACATATTAAAAACTCTCACATCTGAGCTCTTCGAGATGAGGCAGATATTTCTGTTTGACTTGAGCAGCACAGATTCATGGGAGTGGCAGAGGCTGTGGAAGCCACCCTGGTAGACGAGACCTTAAGGCAAAAAGACATAAAATGCCGTTCACAACTCTCTCAGGTTTCAGAACAAAAGCTAATTAATCTTCATTATTTTTATTAGGATTAAACGCTCAGCCCTGCCAAATTCACGCTCTGCTCCGAGGCTGCGGGCCACAGAAAGGACAGTGTGTCAAGGTGCATGTTTTCTCGTGTGGGAATGTTTATGTTTGCGTGCATGTGTGTTAATAAGCCGGTGTCCTTTTCAGCATCAATGAACAGAAGCTCCTCACTCAGTAACAGATAGCCTCAGATCATCGCTGGTTACATTCCACCCAAGCCATTAAAAACTGACTTGTGTAAGAGTGGCTTGGCATACAATGATACTTATTTGAACGGGTAGACAGGATTAAATGCCCCGATGCTTTGGTATGTCTGTAAGCAGACACACACCCCGATATAGCCAAAGAGGGACTTCCCCACAAATCCTGGAAGCACAGCGTTCTCATACTTTAAATAAATGTGTACACATCACGCTGTTATGGGAAAAGACAGAAACCCCAGGAGCCAAAGTTGAACGCCCTGCGTGCATGTGAAGGGAGGAAGAAAAAGGTGAACCGTGCTTAAATCAGAGACGTAGTGTGTATAAATCCGACGGCTTTCCACATTTGCCAAAGATATAGACGGCGTCTTTAACGCAACAGTTTACACTTGAAGGGCTCTGCCAAGTCGGTCTAGCCTGGAATTTATTTAATGAGCGCTGCAGGAGATACGGCTTAGGCAATATTTTGACACCTGCTTCAATATGTGATTTCACCCTCAGCGGGAAAATTAAGTTATATGACTGATCATCTTTAGATTATAACTACAATATTTATGAGACTCCAACCACCTCAGTAATAACATGTACATCTGTGGCTAATTGTCTACAACCATATGGCCACTTTTTACACGACTGTGGATCACGAGGGGTTTTGTTGGTCAGGAATACTTTGCACTGTTTGGGCTGGAAAGTGCAGAATTTCCCAAACTGGTCAACAGTGAATGAGCTTGACAGCTGGCAAACATCTGCAACAATGAGTAAAAAGTTGTTTAACACTTTTTGGATCAGCTGCTCCAAACTGCTCCTTGACGCCCTCCTTGCTGCTTTTAGTGAATCCACAAAACGAAGATGAAAATAATCCTGTGACCTGTTGTTGTTCAGCAGCGTCTTTGTTTCGCGGTGCTGGGGCAGGATGTTGATCGGTGCCACCTGGAAGCACCTGGGCCCGGTGTTCCCTGCCTGGGAAGGTGAGGTCCTGTTACTCACGCTCGGCTTCTCGCTCCTCCTGCAGGCGCCTGTCATGTGAGGACGCCGCCGTCACCTCAGATTCTCTTTTGTTTTTTTCGCACCTCGCAACGCCCACACGCTCTCATCTCTCACACCTTAAACACTTGTGAATCCGCAAATACTCACACCCCACGCCTTGTTTATGTTCACTTGGAATTCGCTCGCTTTCTCAAAATGAAATTCTTTGGTTGAACCGTTGAAATAGTGCCACATTTGTCATGACCCAAATGACCAAATACTGGTTTAGCAGGCGACTGATGGTAGGTGTAGTCTGGGGGTGTGAGATCTGGAGGTGAGGCGGTGACACAGGGAGACACAAGGGTGAATTGAAACATACATTAAAAAGCTAAAGCAGGTTGTTGTTGTGTAGCTACAACTATAAGTGATCTGGCAAAGAGTGGACAAAGAGCCGGCGCTGATTCACTGCTGAGCTGATGGATCACAGGTGTGTGGATCAGAGCAGGTGAGCAGGTCCAATCAGAGACCAGAGTGAGAGGAGAACCACATCCACAGACACACAAACAGAGAGAAAGATCAGACAGGTTGTGAGGTGCTCGTCCACTCCAGCTTCCTTTATATATTTCAATGGTCTGTGGTTGTTGCAAAATGCTGATTACACAAAACGAAACAGAAAGTGTGCCCAGTGGGTGAGTTTTCAAGTCGAGTCTGAATTACTCTCAAAATGACACTGATGATGTAATGAAACACCAAAAGGCCAAACAAAGTGAGTCCAATGACACATGTAGGCAGGTCAAGCTGTGAAGGGACGTATGTGTAGGTGGGTGAACAAAGAGAGTTTTAGATCAGTCTGTTTAGATCAGTTTATAGTTGGACGTTACACACTGTCATTAATTAGTGCTGTAGTTCTGAGTTTGAGGATAAAAGTCAGAAATGAACATTATCAGAATATTACAGAAAAGTACAAAGGAAAATATATGGGTCGGAAAACATTCTGTTTTGATCTCACTTTGATTATTTTAAAGCCTCAAAATTATAGAAAGCTTCTTCACTCTTCTCAAGAGAAGAGATCAACGACCAACGATTTAAACTGTGAGGTGAAAGGGACTGAACCAAAAAGGGTGGAGTTCATATTAATGTCAAGAGTTCATGAAATAAAGTTCATGACACATTTAGTTGGAATAATAGTGACGTACTTGTTATCTCTGAAACATATTAGAGCCTCCAGTGGGAGACACAGGGCCATCGATCGACTGTCCATTGATTAAAAAAAAAAAAGTTGAACAGCATTGCACTCATTTGTATATAACTCTTTTTCATTTACATATGTCTATACATAGCTCATAGCACCGTATTCATATATAGTTATATCTCTTTTTCATATTTTTTATATTTCCACCGACTGACACTATTGTTGCTGACTCTTTGTTGGAAGCCATTGCATCGAAATTTCGTTACCCAACTTGCACTGCTGTGTATATTGTGTAATGACAATAAAGAAAGTCTAAGTCTAAAAAAAAAAATTAATTGTAATAAATAAATGTAATTTAACTGGTGAACAAGTCAATTAGTCCATACAGAATGAAAATGATCTCCCAACTACGACTGTGAAATAAATGTAGTACAGGTAGAAGAACAGTGAAGGACACTACTTGAGTAATTGTACTTGGTAACATTTCACAGCTGTTGATGTAAAGGGTATGTAGTAAAAAACTCGTGGTCCTAGGTTTGCAGTGTTTAAGGCAGATCACTATCAGACGATCAAGATATACTGTACATACATACAGGATGTTTCTCGGCATCGTGGCTGAGAACACGTGGATCTATCTCGTAATCTAAAATGACATTTTTTCCTCTTTGGTTTTCCTCCCGCTGATGGTTGTCTATAGGGATAGTTTTACATTGTTTGACATTTTCCTAATCCTGGTGAAACGCTCCGTGTCAGAGAAGCTGTGGGCGCCTACCTGAGCCGGACTCTCGCTGACACACACCTTGGCAGTGCAGAACAAGAGTCCATTCTCCTTCGCTGCAGACCATGAAGTAAATACATGAGCGCTGTAACAGAAAGGCTTCAGATGATGAATTGCCGCTAGTTCATTGGTTAGACTCTGACTGTCATGTCTGACTGACTGACATTTCTGAAGAGCTAAGCTTTTTGACTTGTCCTGGCGTTTGCTGGAGCCACCCACAAACAGAGACGGGCATCCAGGACCGGAACTAAACTGGTCCTGGATCCTGATTGGTCATCACTGAAATACTGATGAGCAGATAGTGCTACTGTCACTGATTCATTCTAATACACTGTAGGTGACATTTTCAAATTCCCAACCGTCCACTAATGATGACGAAGCTGCTGGCATCAGTCGATCATGGCTGACGTTGCCTAACATGTCAGGGCAAAATGTTGGTTCTCTTTACTGCAATTTAACAGAAATGCAAATGAATGCAATATAAATGAAACAGTAGTAAAACAGGTAACAACAGCAACCCCATGAAACTTGTACAAATACACAGTTTTATGAATCTTTTGCAGTGTTTTACTGCTGTAACAAAGTGCACATAATCACATATGACGACCATCAATCCATAAATCTAAACCTGCCAATGAGTGGCCATGCTCATAAAAACTGTTACACATAATGCTATATACTATGTATTTATGTTTCCATTGCAGTAATTTGCATGATTGCACAACATAAAGACGACATTAACGCAAAAGCTGAAACACGTTGCCATTTGATTTGTAGTGCTTGTTAATCCTACACAAACACGTGACTTCACGTGTTGCTCAAAATTAATACTAAAAGCACTCAGACCTGTTGTTGAAGTTATCGTCGAAGTAAATATACGCCAGGTCCTCACAGAGCAGTAACAGCTTTTCTCAGCTAATTGTAGCCAAAGTAAATATTTGGTAGTCATCACTACATTATGATTTCTTTTCTGAGCTCAGTGATCTCATAGAAATCCCACCTGTGCTCTTTCTGTATGAGCTCCTTCTCTGGCAGTTTGTGCTGCTGGAGGTTCAGTATCAGGCGCAGTCCAGGAGCTGACTGCGTAATGAGCTGCTGTCTCACTAAATCAAGCGTGGAACACACACAGGTTGTGGCCACACACTCGATGAAAATTGCAGCATGCGTTCGCGCGATGCCAAAGTAAATCCGGTCCCGAGCTGGAGCTAGCGTTAGCAGGCTAGGCTCACGAGATTCCATTTTCCGAGTGGAGGTCGAACCTAACCGCATGATGGCTCTTCCAAATGTTGGAGGTTGTAGGTGCAGACGGCTCCAGTCGATAATCAATGCAGGATGAAACCGCGTGTATCAATGAGTCAGTCGGTCGAACAGGAGCGAGGCCTGTCCTCATTTACCCATCAAGAGGAAACAGCTCAGACACGGACTCAACAAGTGTGTCCAGAAATTTACCCTGTTCTGAGGAAAATGATGCCTCGGGATCTGACTCCTTCAAGCTAACGGGAATATTCGTCAAATGTGTAAATACCACTGAAGTAACAACATCTCATTTCACAATCACAACTTATGAAACTGAGCGATGGTTGGGTGGAAACCTCAGTTCAACTCATGTGGCAGAAGATCAGACTGGAGTTAGGTGGAGATCCTCACATCTGGAGAGCACAGATGATTAGAGCTGAATCAGCTGATTAATCGATTAGACTGTGGACAGATTAGTCATCAGCAATTTCAATAACTGATTGATCATTTAAGTAATTTCTCAAGCAATAAAACCAACCAATCATTCCAGCTTCTGAATCTACAGGTAGCTGCTGGTGTAGCTTTTTTTTTTGAAGCACATGCCGAGTGAACATACCTGAAATGCCAGGTTGTACCTCGGCATTGTTGTTAGCCAGGTGCATCCCCTCATGGCCACACTCTGCAGGTTCAGGGTCAGGTGTCGTGTCACCAAACACTCCAGATGTTTACAGAGCTCAGAGACACTCCGGTGACCACTGACTGTGTTGTTGAATCCAGGCTCATTTCAGCCGGTTCTGAAGGTAACATGAGTGACTGTGGATGTCAGTTTACTATCAGTCTGTTTGACTCTGAATGATAAAATGGACAAAACAAGCAGGCGACTGTGGAACTGCACTCGTGGCCTCGGCTGCAAACCTCCGCAGCCTCTCACATAAGAACAGGAGTGAAACTCAACCCCGGACTGTCAGGCGGCCCGCCGTGCGTTTGTGCGTACACGTACTGTATTTGTGTGCATGTTCAGACAGCTCGAATCCAAAGCGCCATAGTTCATGTCAGCAAGGCAGCAAGGTGTTTATGGCTGTAATGGAACACAGTGGCTCGTGCGTTCGTTGTGGCTGGAGCGCGAGCGTCTCACACAAAACACTTATTACCCAGGCTGCATACTTTTCTGATTGTCACAAACTTTGTGCATCTTTACTTTTTTTTCGGTGTCCACGATTTTTTAGAGCAATTAAAACTGTATCTACATGGCTTGAGATGTGTCTGCAGTGATGCATCCTGACACAGAATCCTGCTTCCAGCCGACCTGTCACCCAGCAGACAGAGGAGTATTTTGCGAGTGCGGTCTAACTCAGACTGACAGATATTCCACCTCTTAGAGACGATGACTTCATCGCAGAATGAATTATAAATATGTGAGATGGAGACACAGACACAGCAGTGCAGGAAGATGGCCGCGGTGAAGAGCGGGTTACGCTCACATTTGCTCCCATTCAAACGAAATATTAAAAGTTTATGCTTGTTTGGTTTGTGTTACATATTATTCTCACACTAAAGCCAAAAAGCTGCAGTTCCTCGAATAACCGTTAGAGCAGGCTGCAGAAGGGAGTCAATTACATTTGAGCCCCATGTTAAAATGTCCGATTTTACGACAGAAAAAAAACATATTTACAGCCTGGTTCAAAACATGGCTCTAGTCTCATAAGCTGTTTTTCTACTCCATGACAACTCTGGGGGGTATACAGCATACATCATTATGCACAATTCATAGCTGTCAATCTTTGCTGCCACTTTGATTGACAACTAGCCACTGACGGTCTAAAGGGCGTCACCCCGGCTAATTCTAGTCACTGGGTTTGGGAAAGAGATCGTCGTGGGGTTAGCCGGCTAGCAACGATATTTAGCATTTAACCTAGCTGGTTAGCCGTAGATAGTTTGATTATTTCGAATAAAGCTCCTTTTTTCAGCCAATAGCGTTCATTCAGCCGGCCCATAGGACCCGCCTCAGCTCCGCCCTCGCTCCACCTCTTTGTCCATGTTTGGAGTAACTGGAGGTAGGCTACCAAGATGGCTACGCACTACGATTTGCTTCATTTTTGCTCTTCAGAAATCTATGGGTGACGTCACGGACACTACGTCCATATTTTATACAGTCTATGATGTGAACATACATAACACAGGTGCATTCATTACTATTGAACTTATTAAAACAATAGAACTGGTGCATCTTTGTTTCTGTGTTTTAGTGTCTAATGTTTTTCTTCACTTTGACGTGATTTGGAAAAGCAGCTAAAGCTAAAACTATTTCCCTGTGGAATTGGTGGAGACTAAAACAGAGTTAAAAGGAGAGAATATTAGATTTAAATTCACCAGATGGAAATAAACAACACAAGATTAAATGAGTTCTAATGTTTGTGTGTGTTTGCTGGTCCAACTTTATAAGATAATAATTTGTTAGTGTTGCGCGGGCCAAAAATAAATTATTGCAGCTTTAAATATTTTTTATGAAGACAAACAGTTTGCGAGACTAATGACTGATTGTGGAGACGTTTCACAAACATTTATTTCCATCATACACTTTGAAAGTCGCTCATTTTCAAACACTTCTTTTGGTCTTGGCACTGAATTCACAGCAGTGCTTAAACAGTCAGAACAGCTGAGGCCAAATCTGGAGCAGGTCTGGAGTTGATAATGGAAATTTTTTTTATAGCTCATTTCATTACAAGTTCACTCAATGTGCTTTACATTAAAAAAAACAAAATATAAAAATACAGGCCTAAACATGAGCATAGGTAACATAAGAGTACAGGAATATAAGTGTGAGTAAAATGAAGAAACCGACTCAATGAAGCACGAGTTCAGTCATGTTTCATATTAGAACATTAGCTGCTGCAGATTAAAGCTTAAAAAACTCTACATTTGCTTCAGACACCGAACTCTGTACCTGAGTTTGCATTACATCTACTCACCTTAATAAAATAGGGTCATATGTAGTATTTGTATATTTAATCTAAAAAATGCATTTCAAGCAGTGTCAATTTCACAATAATCCACAGAAGGATTTCCCCTCATTTCACTGAAAAGTGTTATTACATGCAAATGCCACGATCATCTTTCCTCGCAGCGTCGCGGGGTTCAAATCACACAAGCCTGGGTTTTGTGCGTCACAACGAGGAGGTTCTGGAAAGGAGAACCAGAGCAGGTATGTGCCCAGAGAAGAATGACACCATTGTGTGCGGCTGGTTGCAGAGTGCAGAATCTTGTTAACCTTTGGAATCTGGCTTCGGATCAAGCTGGCAGCGACACAAGGGTTGGCACCTGCCTTTGATATACCTGGACCAGGAGGAGCGTGGACTACCCTGTGTCTCATGTCTACACACACACACACAGGCTAAAACATGTTATATCATGTTAAAAACCTGCCATCTGAAAGAAAATAAAACATCAGATTCTTGCAACATTTTTAAGATTTCAAACATCTGCGAGTTCATTAAAAACCACAACACGAACAACTCTGAGCTATAATGACAATATTGACGTCAGCCACCGTGCAGCCGGCCATGTGCATCTCTACATTATCTTAAATATTGAGTGTGTGCAGAACCATTTTTAGTGCCACTCCAATACGGCCGAAGTTTTCTCTCTGTATCTGGCGATATATATTTTTCTCGTCTGGAGTTGCATTTCATGGTCTGGTGAGTTAAAAGCAGTGCTCGAGCCCCAGGGTGACTGTTTTGTCTGTGAGCCACAAGTGTCGAGACTCGCTCATTTTATCATTTACTGACCTGAGACAACCCTCCACTGTTATAATTGGTTACCAACCTTACAACGGGACCAATTCTCTCCACCGTGGTTGCTCCCTTGTACTCTTACTTTTGTTGCCTTCGCCTTGATATTGTGCCAATTCCCCTTATAAAACTTCCTCTGGCTCGACGCCAGACTCGCTGAAAATGCCCTCGAACGGCCCCTGGCAGAGCGCAGGGCCGGCTCATCCGAGAGCTGCAGGTGTTCCCACTGGTTGCGGCCATGACCTCACCCCCTTCTGCCCCGAAATGGGCACTTGCCAGCGGATTCACACACCCGGGGGGTCCGCATCAGAATGGCTGCACTTGGGCCAGGAATTGGACTCTGGGAGGGGGGTGCTTTTATTTGGAGGCCAAAGGCGCAGCGCTGTGGCATTGTGGCCATCATCTGGTAACAATGACACAGCAGAACCAATCGACATCAGTAGGAACTCAGACACAGCTGCAGCTACCAGGCCACAATGACACAGCATGGCTCTCCTGAGGGAACACGGCGTACCCGCTCCGAGGCTTCTCCTTCAAGGACTCGGACGTGTACAGAGAGTACTGTGTGGATGGACAGGAGTTTTTTTTGTCATTTGCATAATGAAGGAAGACGGTTTTCAGGGTAAGACACTGGTCATGAATTACATGTACTTTCCTATGAATCAAGGTATTATTGATCTATATATTGATATGGAAGATGATTACTATCAGTGCAAGTGAAAATGATCAGAGTTGGATTATTGGCTGAGTGACTGTACAATCAATTTAGAAGCTAATCAGGACTTGAATCCAAAATGTCCACTTTTGATAGATGACTATTATATAAATAATTCATATTTAAGTAGAATTTTAATTTATAATATAGATAATTTATGGTTAATTTTATGCTTTTGACTACCTGTTTTAATCATTCATTATTTTTATATTTCTCTTTGTATTGGTTTATTGTTATTGCACCAAAACCAATATGCAATAATGCAAATAATGATAGTTGTCTTAACACCAGGTTTCAAAGTCTGTTCAAAATCAAAACCCAATGTACAGCTGCAACACAGAAAAACAGGGTCAAATTTAAATGTGCAAACTGCTCAGAGTCATCATCTCTTCAGTCCGTGTTGTTTGGGAACAAGCTCATTCTTGCCTTTGAAAGCAGCAGTTTGACATATACAATTTTAATTTAAGGTCAATTCACTGCCTTTGTCCTGAGCTCACAGTCATTTTCATGTCTACCTCACTCATGTTGTTTCAGACGACCACCTGTTATCACCTGACCTGTAGTTCAAGACCACGAGAAGAAAGAAAGTGGACCTCAAGTTATGCTTTTTTGAAGCTGTATAATAAAGTAAACATAATTCTTCCACACAGTTTTGGATGGGTATTTTAGGCCTGACTCACTCTCTGGTCCAGGTGGAGACGTCT
The DNA here is from genome assembly GCA_037975185.1 of Centropyge bicolor. Classification (NCBI taxonomy): domain Eukaryota; kingdom Metazoa; phylum Chordata; class Actinopteri; family Pomacanthidae; genus Centropyge; species Centropyge bicolor. The sequence goes on from JBBMOC010000003.1 coordinate 720,289, forward strand.
GTGCTGCTCAGCTTCTTATGAATTTATTCGTTTATTACACACAACCTGGAACAAGTAGAACAAGTGGAGTGACTGATCACAAACCTCTGCAGGCTCTGTTCTGGCCATCAGCCCCAATACGTTTGAAGAATAGCCTAATATCCTGTTCTCCCCTGTAATGTATGTGTTGCGTTTCCTGTAGCACATGTTCCCCCAGACTGCAGCTGTACATTAGTGTCTCCGGCTGCCACGTGTGCTGTGTGATCTCCCACGGCCTGAAAACGTCGAAGCCTTTTGTACCACAGGAGTTTATCAAGCCAAAAGAAACAGTAGAATTAATGACTTTTATTGTGAAATATCAGAGGTGGTGGGTCGGAGAGGTGAAGGGGTAAACAGGCAGGCAGATGTGACACACATTTTGAAAACCCGAAATACAAAATCGCTAAGAGTTAGAAACTGCATTTGACCTGCTGCTGCTGTGGTTCAACAATGATCTGCTGCAGAGTGGGAGAGGAGCCAGAGCTGAGTCGCTGCAGGCTGGTGAGCGGCAGGTGAGCAGACGGGCTGATTGCAGACAGGTGTGTGTGATGAGCAAGGATCCAAGAATCAGGAGAGCGAGTGACAAGACGGGAGCGACACACACACACACACACACACACACACACACACACAAAGAGGCTAATGTGGGACAGACAAGGAGAGGGAGACTCATAGGGACACGTGATGAGTAAATTAATGAAAGCACCTTTGAGTTACGACCATAGACTGTATAAAATATGGACGTAGTGTCCGTGACGTCACCCATAGGTTTCTGAAGAGCAAAAATGAAGCAAATCATAGTGTGTAGCCATCTTGGTAGCCTACCTCCGGTTACTCCAAATATGGACAAAGAGGTGGAGCGAGGGCGGAGCTGAGGCGGGTCGAATGAACGCTATTGGCTGAAAAAAGCCGCTTTATTCGAAATAATCAAACTAGCTACGGCTAACCAGCTAGGTTAAATGCTAAATATCGTTGCTAGCCGGCTAACCCCACGACGATCTCTTTCCCAAACTCAGTGACTAGAATTAGCCGGGGTGACGCCCTTTAGACCGTCAGTGGCTAGTTGTCAATCAAAGTGGCGCCACTTAGATCGACAGCTATGAATTGTGCATAATGATGTATGCTGTATATTTTAAACGAACGCCTTATAAAAAAATTCGCCCCTCCCAGAGTTGTCATGGAGTAGAAAAACAGCTTATGAGACTAGAGCCATGTTTTGAACCAGGCTGTAAATCTGTTTTTTTCTGTCGTAAAATCGGACATTTTAACATGGGGCTCAAATGTAATTGACTCCCTTCTGCGGCCTGCTCTAGCGGTTATTCGAGGAACTGCAGCTTTTTTGCACTTCCGCATTAGCTTCATTTTTCAGCGCCGGAGGTTGCCGCTTGGTTACGACATGGCTTCTCTTGTGATTTAATGAACGCCTGTTGCAGAAATCTCGATGCAATCTTTTCTCGCTGTGTGATCTGACACATTTAAAAGCTCTGTCAGGAAGAAGGAGACGCGAGGACCACATGTACAAAAGCCCCCTTTTTCTCTGCTATGACATCTTTTCACACTGTAAGTTCAAGTGGAGATCTGGAGAACGTCAGACGTCCACAGAATGACCCCTGCTGCTCCCAAGACAGTGATGTGAAACAGAGCATTGTTACTGTCAAATCACTGAGAGTTACAGCATGAGACTGACCTCCCAATAACACAAACTGTGAGCTATCTCAGAGGGAAACATGAGGCAGTTGCATTGATTCATTTAAACCTGTAATTACCTGATTTCATTCTTTCGCTCTCACACAAAGACGCACAAAGAGAGCAGATGTGAAGAACCTTAATCCCAGATGTGAATAGCTACAATATTCCACCTCTGCTTGTGATGAAATGGTGAAAAAAACAGTGAAGAGCCGTTGTGTATTTGATGGCGCAAACAGATCCAGAAGGAAATCCGGCATCAGTTTTAGCAGATTTCTGACGGCTTAAAGACGGAAGGAAAAACATAAAGCAGTAATTTTAATGCTAACGAGCCAAGCACGTGATTTTCTGAACGATAAAAGTAGTAAAAATAATGTTTATAAATCTGACTGCTGACAACCAGATGACATATTTGAAGTGTAAGTATTGGTCTCCACCACAACACCAGCCAACATCTGTCCTGTTTAAAGACACATTCTGACATTAGTTGAGGTGATTTCAGAATGAATGCAAACAATTCATAGCGTCAATGCAAAATTGTGAGCACACGCTTATAGATGCCATCGGGAAACCAAAGCAAAGACAAGACCTCGCATGTTAAAAAATGTTTCATCCCGAGCAAAAATGTTGCACTGATCTCGAGGCTTTAAACGTAAATATACAGAGACACGAAAGAAGAAGAGAAACTGGAGGAAAGTAAGAGTCAGTCTGAACCGAACTCACAGCTAACGTCTGTACAGTCGGCTGTTTGGACTGAATCAGCTCAGAATGCAACAGTTCTGGGTTCAAATTTGTGCAACTGGCATGAGGTGAAAACTCAGCTTTGGCTTCTGTCTGAACTCACCTTACTAGCTCACAGCAAAACAGACCTTCAGATACGAATCTGATGAGCAGTAACTTTGAGTTTCATGTGTCTTATTGGCCAAAGATTCAGGTGTCTTAACCCTATATCATCAAACATATCATATATGATCCATGAGTTTTGGAGGCTCCTACATCATCAGTGTGCAAAATAAAAAGGTTGTGAACCACAAAATGAGCCAAAATAAATGAAGTGTTCCTCTTCCACCTGCCAGTTCTGTTGGTGGATTTCTCATTGCTGCATGATACAGTAGCTTATCCAGAGTAACAATAATAAATAGTGGAATAAAAATACAAATATCTTCTTGTTTGGAACTAGAATGACCAATTTGTTACATATTTTTGATTTAATGTTTTTGTTGAATGAAATTAAATGAAACTTTGAGTCTCAAATGATGATGATGTCTCAAATTGAAACTCATATATGGAAATTGATATTTGAAAAGTTTTTTGTTTGTTCGTTCAGAAGGACCATTAAAGGCTCCAGTTTCAAAGAATTGGAATTTTCTGTCAGTTATTTCATGGTTCAGGCTTTACAGGGTTAAAGAACTTGAGTTGATGCCCCGTGAAATGTTTATATGTTACACAAACGGGAGCGATGTTTAGATTTTCGTGTGTTTTATTGGCAAAAATATTACAGATTTAAAAAGCTCATATGTCGCTGGTCGACTTGTTACACCAGCTGTTCAGGGTGAATAAACACAGACGGCCAAATGGTGAGGTGAAAACTCTTTTCGCTCTCAGTCTGGACACAGGTTTACTCTGAAAATGTCACCATTGTCCAGGGACACTACTGTGCCAGCTTTTATTCTGAAGGCCAGACGTGCATACCGGCTGTATTGTTGTTGGTAAACCTGCACAGTTCTTCGGTTTGAACTAGTATCTGGTCAAGTTCGACTGACGCTTCACTGACCCAGATTTGGCTCGACTCGACGTGTCGTCAGCTCTTCTCACTTGCAATTCTTCATTTTTACTCTATAAATAACTCCTCCGGGTCACGAGCGAGGAGACTAAAATAACAGTCAGGTTCTGCTTTGCAGGTGATGACACTTGTGGCTTACAGTCGCCTTAAATTAGATCTCACGAGGGAAAACCGAAAAAAGCCGTGTTTATTTGAAATACTGAGCTCGAGCGGCGCTGCTCCGTCCGGTGGATGGATGAAGGAGGAAGTGAAGGGTAGTTTCAGGGTGTTTGAGGAGAAACTCAAACAAAGTGTGTTGTATCATCGTTGGACGGCCGAGACGACCACGAGATGAAACGGCCTCTGTGGTTTATCTCTTCATCACATACGGCTGAACGTGTCACATGCTCTCATGTCGAGCTGGAAAAAGGGTTGACTCACTCTGCCGTATTGTTAATGTACCCTGCTGTGCAGCTGCCTAATATAGAATGATGAGCGTGAGGAATTCTGCATTTCAGCTATGTTTTCCATTTCATGAGCACATCCACACTTTTCCTCTTGGACGAAGAGTTTTTCTTCTCTCTCCTTCACACACATCCTCCAAAAGTATCCACATTAATGGAAGCATCGACCTCTTTCTGAGTCTCTCATTAAATGTGTATGATACGCTCGGATAATCACGCGCCGCCAACGCCGCCGAACGAAATCGTACATTTCGTCATTTGCAAAACAAAATGTTTGGTCTGCACGCTCGCGCTCGTGGGGTGTGCTGAAAACTTGACGTAGCAAGCCAGAGACACAGCATGTAAACAGTATGACAAGGTCCTGCACTCCCGAAGAAAGACTGTTGTTCCAGCGCCGACAGGTTCTTGGCTCGCTCGCTTTGAATGACTGATTGGATTCTAGTCAAAACTCTTTTCTGGCAGGCCTCGCAGGGAAATAGAACAATATTGGGCGCTGTCAGTTTGTCGGGGTATTCCGTTATGTTACAATGGTGTGGATCAGATGTAAATATGAGCTGAGTCATTTGAGCTCGACAAACAAACATCGCAGGTACGAAGTCAGTCTAATGCGCAGAGATCGCAGAGATCGCAGGGTCGAGGTCGCACATGATGAAAACACTGAGTCGGTCAACTGCCTCTGGTCAGCTGGAAATATAAACTAGATCCAATTTTGAGACCAAGGCTGGATTACTAACTGGGCCCAAGACATCCAAAAACCTGGAGAGCCCACAGTATTATTATGATTATTGTGAAGAGATTCTGGGTCAAATGATCATTTTGAAACCTTTGTTATTTTAGTCTGTTTGTGCTCATTAAATAAAGTCATAAACACAAAGGCCTCTTTAATGGATGATACACATGGTCATTAGTGACACTGGATTCCAGCAGACTGAGAGAAAAATAGAGATTTGAACCTGAAGTGTGACAACAGGCTCATGAAGATCCACAGTTTGTGTCCATCAGTTAATGAAAACTATCTGTGTAAACTCTGCTCGCCCTCCGACCATGGTGTTGTTTACCTGTCTGACAAAAACACCTGTGGAAAAACCTCGTGCACTAAAACCGTCAAAGCTATTGTCAGATTTATTTGTATTGAATCAGTGGGACTCGCCCACTCCGTGCTCGTCATCCCGTCACTCCTCACGTGCACGCCCTCTGCAGCCGGCGCCGAACGGTTAAAACTGGTTCTTACACTGAACTCTGGTATGAAGATTCTCCAGTGTAAACCTCAAAACCTCAAAATATGAAACTGTGTCAAAATATTGTTCCAGATTAACTGAGATTTTGAGGTCAGAGGTCAAAACCTCTGCAAGATTTCATGCAAATGTGCTAAAAAAAAAAAAGCAGCTTATGATTCATTGGAATACAACAACTGTCACATTTCAGAGTCACATTTTATATCATAAACAAAACATTATATTAAACAAGTCTTTATACTCACTTGATTATCATTATTTATTATGATTAGATATCTTTTTTTATTTGTTTTCCAGTTGAATTGTGTTTAAAGTTTAAGGAAACACTGTTTAAAAGTTGATCATGTTAAATAATCATGATCTCAATATCAAGTTCTCATAATGATTGTTAGAAATTTTCTCAAAGCTTCTTCTTTGATTCTCAGTAAATACAGATTCTTCATTCTGACAGCCTTTTTCTTCAGATTGATTTTTCTTGTTCATCACCATTTAACTTCACTGTTCATCAGGTTTCATCAAAGGTCAAACTAGATCTCTTTGCACTATGTCACATTTTCCCTTTGTCGGTATGAGATCTTTTTTTTTTTTTTTGTCCTGAGAGAATGATGACTAATAATGACGGAATAAACTGTCACTGCTGTCAGAGCGGCGGCACACGAGGTTCCTCTGTCATATTTATATTTATGTTCTACTACCTGGGAAACAGGTGAGACATTTATCAACGAGATGACACTGCAGCTGTTATGTAAAGTAACTGTTGTCATGTTTCCAACACTGATGCACAGAAACACTGGTGCTGGCCAGTTTATTACAGGTGAATTCAAACTTTCCACAACAACACAAAAAAAATGAGCTCACTCCATTGTTGTGTGCGTTCACTCCAATTTTCCATTCTCACACTTTCTCTCTGTGTATTTTATTCTCAGTGCCTGTAATTGCTGTGTCTCTCCCAGAACATCAGCGGACAGTTTGAAACCATAAAAAGAAATGGATATACTATAATCTACTCATTGTGAGCTTTGGCTCTCTTCCCTCCAATCCCACCCTAACATTTCATAAACTATTCACCCTGTCACACTTTTTTTTAATGTAACTTCATGCTTATGGGCCATTTTGTGCAAAATTTTAAAAGAAAATTTTAAAACATAAAATAAATGTTACACCCATGTCTCTGTATATGTGGCATGATATTAAATATTTCACAGTGTGACGAGAGGTGGGAAGCTCCCCGCACACATCTGTCCTCCTCCCAACATTTTACCAGAGGAGAAGGATCGTCGTAGCTCCATGAACCTCACCTGTCACCTATTATTTGTCTCCTCAACCTGACGTTTATGGGTCCATCCTGACGTTTATGGCCCATTCCCATTCACTTTAAAAGTAAGACTCTGAGAGCGTCCATCTGGCCTTGATTTCCCCGCCGCCTGGAGCCTTTCGTCCAACCACTCGACTCCCAGCTCCTCGTGCAACTTGTGCACACATACTGTACATAAACATAAGCTGGATGGAGGCTTTAAAAGCTTCTAGAAAAACTGTGCTCTCAACAGCAACAAAAAAAAAACAAAACAAAAAAAACGTCCCCATTGAGCTATAATGCATTTGCACAAAAGGAGTCACATCCTTAAACATACAGACGGAGCGAGAGATGGAAAGAAGGAAAATACAGTAAAGTAACATCCCACTCTGGGTAAACAGAGCAGCCAAGCTATTTTTATTAGTCAGCTCGATCTCTATGGAGACTCGGGGTGGGGATGGAACTTCCTTTATCGAAACCTGGCAAGTCCTGATCAGAAACCTGTGGGGATTTCTCTGTCTAAAAGAGAGAGCTCCCATAATGACGCCAGGCATCTCTGAGGCATGAGGTCATCAGCGGAGGGAGAAATGTCCCATTGATTTCACTTCTTGTAGAAACGTTACTGGGCAGGAATCAAAGGTCAAAATGTCTCTCTCATGTTGTTAAGACGTTTGGAATCAACTCCGTCTGTGGCAGAGTTTTAAGTAAGCTTTAAATGTGTGTGGTCGAGTTCATTTACGTCGCTCTGAGGTACCTGAAACTAAAGGCAGGGCCCTCCCACTTAAACCTCAAGCATTAGAAGAACAATAGCACGGCTGAGTAAAGCCAGGACCGCCTTCCATCCTTCCACCGGTGGGTCCGTAACTCCACAACCAGCCATGACAAAGTGCCCAGAAAGAGCAAAAACAAACATGTTTCGGCACAAAGAGATAGCGACTGCAGGCCGGGAAGATCATGAGTCAAAAGTTTACGTACAGAATATGCGGGAATGATTGATGAGAAAACTGTCACGAGTGGGGCCCCGGGATCACGGCCCCCCTCCGCATCACGCTCGAAAGCTGCCTGACGTTTCGGCGCGAGCTGTCTCTCAAACTTCACCACACAGGAATTTTGGAGTACATCCCCTTCTATTAAAAGTCATTCCACTGTGGTCCAAATGTGAGAGGAAAATGTGATGCATTCACAGTGCACGTAAGGTTAAGCATATAATGTGGGCTGAGCCGTGAACTTGGAGGACCCAGGTGAACTTTGTAGCTCTGAGCATTAAACATCTTCTCCTGGGTCTAAATGTGCATTTTTTTTTTTTCTGCGCCATATCACGTTTTTTTTATGACACAGCTGAAGAACATAAATATGGATTTGCCAGAATACACAAGTTAATCTGGTTTTCTGAGCTCATTGTCCTAAAGTCTGAGAGGCTAAAGATGCTGCTTTAAATAGAATAAAGACGTGGGGGGGCAGTATTGACTCCAGGATCTCAAAACAAACATGGTTGTACAAGAACTTTTATTATTCGATCAACTAAATGACGACAACATAAAAGAATGTGAATGTGTAAAAACAATTTTTTTTACAGGTGGTAAAGCTGTTTAACCAATGAGACTTCAGGGATGGGTCACACCAGCTGGTCTTAGTTCAGATCAGTCTGTGTCGATTGCACCAACCAAACTTAAACCTTGTTACTACACCTGGTCTTAGAGACGTAAACCAGTTTTAAAGGGCAAATATAAAGAACATAAAAGAACACATTTCAATGCATCAGTCAACGAACAGTTTGTCTCCTTCTGCTCTTTTCTGATCACATGTTGAGACAATCTTTATAAGTTCATCAAGCTTTGTGTGTGTCCACTTCTGCATCATTCTTGGACTTCAGGACCGACTGTGCTTTCGACCGGGCATGAGACCTGTTGGTGCAGCTGCTCCCTGCTTCCAGTCGTCACGCTGAGCCGCTGGTCGAAGCCTTGTATTTACAGACGCGAGAGTGGAATCAATCTTCTCATCAAACTCTCTGCTGGAAGCTGAATAAGCATATTTCCCATAAGCATATATCTTGTTTATTTAATCCGTATATGAATCTGTGGGTAAAAGCAACAAGTTGGGATTTGACGGGGCTTTGTGTGCCAGACTATTTCTTGGCTGGGTGCAGTGACTTCCTGGAGTCTCGCTGTCACCACGAGGCTTCGAGGCAACCAGACTCCAGAGGCACCATATGTATCGGCAGATATCAGAGCCGTATCAGTCGCCTCATCTCGTCTTGGCAAGAAAGCAAATCCGCATTTCCCAAAACGTCAAACTATTTCTTTCACAGAATTCAAATATATAGGCATTCCTCCATTGTATACTCTTCAAGTGGACTTAAAAAGCACCACAGTCTGTCAGTTATCTTCACCACAGCCGCCTCAGCGAGGCTCCAGCCAAATGTATGCAGGCCCATCTCTGGCAGCAGCGTGCCTGGAAATAAATGTTTACCAGCTCTGGTTGCAGCTCCACAGGCATCTGCTCGGGTCCCGTTACCGTCCCATGTCAGTAGAATGCTAATACGCTCGTACGGCTTCATCGGACACGCCGGGAATGCCGGGGACACCGGCCCGAGCACGAGCAGGGTCCCCTCGTGCGACGCTTCCCCCGGGTGTCGTTTTCTCATTCCTTCCAATGTCTCTGAGTTTAGGGCAGCTCAAGTACACTGAAATAGGAGCAGTCAGTGTACAGTGTGGTGGCCTTGGCCTGAGTCCAGCTGACCTGCAGTCGTAAAACCTTCACTCAGCCTCAGTTAGGAATAAACAAAATAATAACTAAGGATTGTTTTTGCTCCTTAGATCAATTCAATCTCAATGATCGATTGTAAAATTACTTTACCATCATCTGTTTGACGCAGTTCATCAATGTTGTTCAAGCCTAAAAAGCACACACTGATTCTTCAGAACAACAGAACCACCGGCTTCATGAAATGTGGTCGAAACGATCCCGAGGCCCGTCATCTCTAATTTGTAGCGCTGGAAGGAAAGTTGGGACCATCAGCAGTTTCATTGTGTGTTTACAAGCTCCTGGCACAAACCTAAAGAAACAAAGGCCACAGATCGTGTTAGCTTCCATCGCAGACTCACGTCAGAATGTCTGTTTCAAACGTTTGACAGGCTCAGTGTGCGACCAGCCTCCGGATTCATCCTCCCACCTCGAGGATCAACACGCTGAAGGATTGAGATGTGAAGCTCATTCTTGAACTTGACAGAACGGTCTCACCACGAGGTTGAGTGAGTGTCTCCTCTGCAGCTTTCTGGCTCCACGTTTCTGAGCAGTTTAAGGACTGAGATCGAGTCTCATCACATGGTCCATTCAGTAGCTGTTCTGGAGCTTTTGATTGGTCGTCCTGAAGCTACCAATCACTGAAGATCTGATTTCCAAAACAGGACATAGCAAACAGGAAGAGTGAAAGATGGAGCTCGCACTTTACAATATAGAATATTTATGTTATTAGAGCTTATCAGGTGAAGCAGACAGTCATTTTTTTTGGTTCACAGGTGGAACAAAATCAAAGAAGGTGCCAAACTGAATTTGCTCTTGCGAATGGTTTGGGATGAAAACACAGAGCGTCGCCCCACAAGTAGCAAAAAATAAAAATAAATATGAGCAAAATAAATCCAGAAAATTATTCTTTATACTTTAATACCATACTTTTATAATTCAATACTTTAAGTTTAGTTTTAATGCACATCAGAAAAAAAAACAATTAGCAATTAGCTATATAATGCTAAAGTATTACCTTGATGTACTTAAATACTTTTAGGTAAGAAGTAACATGACTGGATGCTTTTTGTCATTAGGTGATTGTTCATCTTCAATTTCCAACCACATAAAGTCAACTTAGACGTATCTTCCTGAACTAAATATTGTGTTAATGTAAACTCAGTCAGTATTTAAGGATACACATTTAAAGATATATTGTACACATAACAGTATAACACAATGGCCTATTATTAAAGATTCATATTTTTGTCATGATCATTAGCTGATTAATTTGTTTCCGGCTGAAAGACACACCGTCCTTTGTCTTTTGATTTGGCAAAAACACACAGTGGTTTTCATCCTCGAGCACAGAAAAACAGGCTGTGGGTCTTTTTCTGGGCTCTTTGGATACAGCCAGTACAGAACACATTTACCACAATTACTTTATTAACTACAGCTGATAAAATCTTTCAGGGATGGTTTTAATGTCAGCCAGGGAAACTGAAGATGGCCAAGTAGAAATGAAAAGCCGAATGTTTATTATTCCCAGCGTTTTCATTCATTATACAGTTTGATTCCCTCGACCGACGCTCGGCCTCGTATCTGCGGAAACCTTCAGCGCTCTCAGGTTTTCTGATGCTAACCTGGGAAACACGACGCCTCGGTTAGCACATATTAACATAAGAGCCCTCGCAGGAGTTCAATCAGATTAGGAAAATGCCGTCTCTGAAGCCACACTCATATTTCATGACAAGGCTAAAATAAGTTTTGTTCGGATTTGTATTTATTCTGGGGTTAACGTATCAGCAGAGCCTCATCGTTCAAAAGCTTTAAAACACAAATGACCGTTCATCATGAGGCCGTGCAGATCGGCAGACTCATGCTCACGATGAGGCCAAAGTGTGAGGTTTCTCTGCACGTGTGTCTCCACTGTGTTTGTGCGTGATTAAAATAAACTATGTCTGAATTATAATGCCGCATAATTTTTGTAGCACGTCTCCTTTTACCAAGTGCCATTCATCTATCGCTGCCAGACACGGTTTATATCTTGGAAGTGACTGAACTCCACCATTGTCTGAAAAAGTGCTGACTGAAACGGTCGACGTTACTCAGCATGACGGCGAACACAGACATTGTTCTTTGTCCCGAAACAACATAATTAAAGCAAAAGCAACTTTTTTTTTTTTCCAATCTGCTCCAAAGTTGGTCCATTTTACATCGATTAAAGTGTAAACAAGGAAAAGTGCACGCTCGGGGATTTCCAAACTCTTCTGTTCCCCCTCACGACTGTGCAAGGGTGGAATTTCCACTGAGGATGGGGGAGCGCACCCCCGTCAGTTTTAATACGTTCTTACCAAAATCTCTGGGAGCATTGTTCTCAGTCCTGCAACATCAGTCCAGAGACATGTTGACAGTTACCTTCAGTGATCGTTGTGAACATGTACAGTAGCAGCTCCTGCAAATGCTGCTACTTTTATCTTGGTCGGCCTTGTTTACAATGTGTCAGTCACAGCAATTAAGACAACGGAGATGACAATAAAGCTGTTTATTCATTTACAACCTGAAATCTAAAAAAGTTGGGACACTGTTTAAAATGTCAATGAAAACAGAACTTGATGGTTTGCAAATTAAATTAAAAAATAAGTTTAAATCTTAAATTTAATTGAAAATAATGCAAAGACGACATCAAATGTTGAAACTGAAAGATTTTATTGTTCGATGAAAAATAAGTGGTCATTTTAAATTTGATGCCAGCTGCAAGTTAGGAAGAAATGTGGATGTGAAATGATGTCATTTCCTACCTTTATAGATATATTAATTTCTTCTTTTCAAAGAATTCTTGTAAAATTGAATTCACAAAAAATTTCATTTCGAAATTCTCTTCAATTATTACTTGTGCTAATTTATGACTAAACAAAACAGTTCTTCAGTCTAAGACATACTGAGCATTTCTGTCTTTGTGATCAACATCCACAACACTGTGAACACGTATAAACCTGAAATTTAAGATACGAATGAAAAAATCTCCACGGATGCGAGATGTCATGTAAAATAGATTCTTCTCTAAACACCACATCTCTGAAAATCCATCACCGTATCCAAAGCCATCCAGGAATTAGGGCACAGCATTTGTTTTCTGGCCTGTTGAAGGGAACCTTAATAGCTTCATTTTTAATATCAACAAGTGGACTATCGAGAGCAGCGCAGGGACCGAAACCGCAACATCTGGAAACTGTAATCAAAACAAACACACGAACCATGTCAGCGAATGCTTACACGCCGTCTGCCAAGATACATTTTTTATCCACTTTATATGTCACTTGCTACAAATAATTACCAGAACGTATCACGATGTATGGTATTTAAACTATTAAATGCATGGACTGGTATGGCAAAGGAAGCTGCAAAAATAAACTTGCGCGACCTCTTTCTCAGTGACCCCGGCCTTATTGTTAAAGCTCTGCTCGGCTGTATTTTAAGAAAGGCGGCGTCCTCCAGGCAGAATGGAGCTTGGATTAAGTGTGAGGCGGATTGGAAAGGGAGGTCTCGTAGAGCATGGAGACAGAGCCAGACCCCGTCAGGTTTTTTTCACCCAGACCGTCTGTGGCATCGGGCCAAACCTGTCAAACCTGCGTATTTGGGGAAAGACAGTAACCCCTGCCTGCCAGGGTATCTGCACATCTCTTAAAGAGCACTGAAGTCAGTTACCTGAAGCTCCAAATTGGATTTACAAAGGTATCAGGTTTTCTCTCTCGCCTGCTGTCGACAGTAACATCAGTTATAGCCTTTTTTTTTAAATACAGTCGTGGGGCTGTTGGGAGATGTTACACATCTGTAAACTAAATGTGAGACTGCTGTGAGAGCTACAGGAGCCATGAAGTTGGACTCATAATGAGCTTTAATTAGCTTTAATTAATTTTTAAATGGTTAATCCATCAATCAGTTTTTGCCACCGCTGAATCAGATTAATGGGCTAATTACATTACCAGGAATTATCATGATATACAGATGTGGAGCAGTGGTAAAAATGTGATATGACTGTCATGAAAATAATTTAATATTAATGACTGCAGGCCTTTTTGGCCCAGCAGGTTTTCCATCTTTCTTTCACTATGACAGTGAAAAACAGGTCTTTGAGTCCAGCCTGGGACCAGATGTTATCCTCCTTACAAAGATCACCAGCAGGTCATCCTCCCAGAGTCCCAGGGGAGGATCACCAGGACGAGACCATCAAAGAGCATTTTTCAAGTATGAGGAGCAGATCGGTGGATGCCAATTGGACGGCTGGAAACCAACAGCAACAATGATATTTAAGTGCCAGAGCGAGAGCATGATGCAAGTTGTAAATCTTTATATTTGTGAATCGAGTGGTTCCCTGTGATGTAGCCGAGCCACTCGTCCTGCCAGTGGATCCCTCTGTTCCTGATCGAGAGCCAACCTGGACTTGAGAGTCAATATTGTGAGTGGAACAGACAGAAAGCTTTGCAGGAAAAGATGTTGGTGTGTTGAAACACTGACCGCTGGAACTGATCGTGCTGCCAATTCAACAGTAAGTCTGCAGCTCTCCCAACCACATCCAGCACTTTACCCTCCGTCTTATCATTTCTTCAGCAGTTACACAATAAGCTTTTACTCTGTTTCTGATGGAGAATTCTGACTCTCTCTCACAGAGGGGTGTAAATAAACAGGCTCATCCAGGCACAAATGTGTCTGACTCTTTCATTACTGACTGCTGGAACATAGGGATGATATGAATATAGCGCCTTGCTCTGTCTTCCAAGTTCAACAACAAAACTAAAAATATGACTATTTTTTTAAGGTTTGGGAACCGTCATTATCAGGGTTACAAAAATAAATAGTTAAAGGTTTGGGAACGATTGTGGTTATTAAAAAATAACCTTGGAAACAGGAAATGAAAAACAGTTTCCTGTATTAAAATCCAGTGTTTTGTCGACCATCCATCCATCCGTCCCTCCATCCGTCCATCCATCCATTCATCATCCTGACCTCCTCATGACATGTTGCTCTGTAATAATAACACCTGAATTTCTCCTTTGCTCCTGTTATTATTGCAACACTACTGCTGCTTGTGGGCTCATTCACTTCAATGTAAAGGTTTCATTTTGGGGCACAGGCTGAAACGACTGATGCTGTCATTTAAAACAAATCAAATGAATGAAAATGTAACCTGTCAATATGCAAAATGAGGGTAAAAGTTGCATGTATTGGACAGCATTGAGTTACTCAGTTTGTTGGGTTCTGAATCAGTTATTGTGATCCCTTTTTTACTGAAACAACAATGATCCGTCCAACACACGTAAAGAGGATAAGATCCAACCACACCTGCTGTCTGCTGCCAGAGACGAGCAAACATGAATTTGTCAAGTCGACTCTGTGATTAATCGTTGACTTTCGAGCCAGGTGCATTAGTCATTTTGTACTAAAAGCTGTAACAAACACAGTTGTGCTTAAATAACAGGAGAAGAAGAGAAAAGCAGCCTCAGGTTCGCTGATGGCAAAGTCCCACAAAGATGTCATGTCAGATTATTTGCATTGTGTGATAGTGAAGTTTTCGGCCATTTCTTGCTCCAGTGGCATCTTGTGACCTGCAGTTTGCTGATTGTGCAAAATAACTGCAGAGAATAATATTGTAAATAAAATATAAAACTTGGTCGACTTCATTTTGTCCTGCAGAAAAAACTCCAATTCATCTGGACCCAAAAATAACAGTATGCTATATAGCTAGATTATAGCCATCTTAGATCTTAGTTTCAAAGATATTTTACACACACACCAACTTGAAAATGATCATCATGATATAGTATAATATGGGGACAGACCAGCAGAGAGTACGAGCACCTTAATGAGCACCGGCTAATCCTCGACTGAAGCTCAGCTTGACCTGCTTTAACTTCACCATCTCTCCATATTGCTATTGCTACCTTCCTTCCACTGTGAATTTCCCTCCCACCCACTTACCTCCCTTCCTTCCTTCCTTCCTCCCTTCCCCTCCCAATTAGACGTATTTACTTCCCAAATCCTAATCTCTAAAACATCGGCAGAGGCTTTAGCCCCGGCTCCCTGGAGGCAGCTCTGCTCCTCCCAGCCTCCCTCTATCTCCTCTGCCTCACTCCGTCTTTTGTTCTGCCTGATGAGGTCATGTTCGAACCATTCCTCCTTGGGACTTCGTGTGATACAAGCCCAAACAGAGGGGAGCCAAACCTCTGTTCACACATGAGCTCCAGATAGTTGGGGGCATGTTTCCACAGATTGCCCCTGGGACTACGTCTGCGTAGGTGTGTCTGTCTGTGTGTGTGTGTGTGTGTGTGTGTGAGAGTCAGAGGTACACTCACGAGACCTGATCATTAGCTTGTTATTATAATGACGATAATGATAATGGAAATGTAATAACTCTTTCATTAGATGCTCTTTTGAAAACTCAATTGTGTCATGAGAAAGGAATCCTAAACATACTGTAAAGGCCTTAATTAAAGAAATATGGCACTTGGTTATGTGGGATTCCATTGGGGCGATGCAGCGCACCACATACTACATCTGCATGCTGTTTGTTAATTGTTGTTTGCGTGTTGATTATTTTATTTGCTCACAATATTACAATGTTCCGAGATGTTGAAAATTCTTAGTAATTGCTCCAGAGGTTTGCTAAGTGGGAGCAGTCGCTTCAGGCACCCCCGACTCGGGACAACAGAAGAGCGACTCTGTTAGAAAAACACAAAATGAAAATCTATTTGCAGGCTCATAAAACTTGCTTATTTTGACTTGTCCACCACAATAAAAACAGAGTCGTCCTTACTTTCAGTTGCATGATAAACCTCAGCACATTGATTGGAAATGTCTGCACTGAATTAGCTCGTAATAGTGATGTAACTGAAGTTGTTTGATTGACAGCTAATCGATCAATATTCATCCTCGATTATCAGTCATTTATTATGCAAAAACACAAACAACCTTCTGGAACCAGCTCATATCATCACTCTATCATATGTAATAGAGAAGATCTTATGTTCAGATGGAAACAAAGTGTGTACTGGTATCATTTGTGTATCAGTGTTACTGTGTTTCTATTCATGATGATGGTTGGTGAGTGCAGAGATTTTGTTTCTAGAGCGAGCAGAGGTAAGATAATCACACACTGACTGCTGCATGTGGGTGTGCAGACCAAATATTATCCCAGATATTTGAATGATTTCTGAGGAGACTTTGAGTTAATGACCGATATCGACCTTCTCTGTCTGGTTCACCAGTGATGACAGACGGCCGGCAGCCTGTGTAATAATCACACACGCATCGTTAAACTAGAATATCAGAATTATATTTAGGATAGAGTCTGCAAAGCATCGGACACACCAGGATTCAAAACAGTGACATTTCATCAAAAATCAGCTCATTCCACTGAAATGAATCTGCGTGAATGTTGTATGTAGAGATCTCGTTTAACTACATTAAACTGGCACAAAAATTGCTGACCAATCAGAAGCCACCTTGACCCTGCTGACCTCTGAGAGCCAGAGAGTAGAGGTGTGCGATACTGCAAGATTTGGTATCGATCCGATACCAAGTAAATACAGGGACAGTATCGCCGATACCGATACCAATACCGATACTTTTAACATTTAAGGTTGATGTACCATCACACTGCTGATCCTTAGTTGTTTTTGTGGTTTTTCCTTGGGATTATTTTGTTAAAACCAATTTGGGCAAAGTTTAAAGGCAACTGCAAAATACTTTATTATCAAAAACAGAAGCAATAGAGCAGTTAGTAAAAAAATTTCCCCCAAACATTGTTATGTTTGCATTTTTTTCTTAAACAAAGTGAAAAAAATTATTATATGAGAGCAAATTAAAACAACATCTTTTTTGAGGTAGAGTGTTGAGAAACTACAATACAAATATAAAATTATATTCCCCCCCTTCAGTGCACTTCTTTTCTGGATTTTTCTTAATTAAAAAAAGTGTACAAAATTATCACACCACAACAAATTTCTGCTTCAGTGTGTGTGTGAGAGAGAGAGAGAGAGAGAGAGAGAGAGAGAACTGAGTGGCTTGCCGCCGTTGACGAGACCACTCAAGCACATACAAGAGCGAAACTGACATTAAAGTATCGATCTCACCACGGCAGTATCGATCCGATAGCGATATCAACTTGGTATCGATACTATCGATATTTGGATCGATCTGCCCACCTCTACCAGAGAGTCCAAAACAGGAATAAAAACTGAAAAACAAAGGAGCAATAATCTGAAGACAGGAGTTGATCTTGTGAATAAAGTGTGTCATCTCGTCCCATTAGTGACCGAACTAAGCCGAGCAGCCTTGTGAGTAGATGCTGCGTCACCGAGCTTCCAGCCGCGCCCACTTCATGTGGACGAGCGAATGTGACTTTGTGGTGTGACTACTGCAAACTGCCGATGAATCACGTCACCGACGACGCCAAAGTTATGACATTCACTTGTGTATCAGTGTTCGATGCCTGTGCAGAGACTGTCCCACTTCTTCCAAGGCGACGCGCCGGTCGGCCTTAGACTCGTAACTCGTCCGTCTCTCCCGGCACACACCTATTAAAGCCGACTGCTCCC
Organism: Centropyge bicolor; assembly: GCA_037975185.1. Classification (NCBI taxonomy): domain Eukaryota; kingdom Metazoa; phylum Chordata; class Actinopteri; family Pomacanthidae; genus Centropyge; species Centropyge bicolor. The sequence goes on from JBBMOC010000003.1 coordinate 738,069, forward strand.
TTTTGTTGTGCCCTCGTCTTCCACTCCCACGTCCCACAAGGCCACTCGCTGGGACTCATAAACACTTGGTAACACATGTAGTTCTTGAATGAAGTGCAAAGTCACTGCCTCTGACTAATAGGTGTTTTTTTTCTCTGCGGCTGCCTATAACATTTCGTCAAGTCTTTACTGTGGTTTATTTGCTTTTTTCTCCCAACAGAAGGAATTAGGAGAAAGGGTTTGTCATCTTTACATTATGCCTTTCTCCGACACGCCTGTGTATAACATTAATGGCCGCTTTGTTGACATTTCTCGCAAGCTGTTGCACGTAATGAAGCTGTATTATAAAGTGTAGGCGTCCAAATTTTGATCCATTCAACCATCTATTTTTTCTATTTTTGAGCAGCTTATCCCGGCATATGTTCGTGTTGGCAACAGAGCAACAGTAAATATTTAGGTATATGCTACTGAAAGAGCAATGTCAGCACCGACTTCTTTATATTATTTTATGTGTGTAACTGTGGAAACTGCAGTTTTGTGTATCAGCCTCAGCACGTGTCGCCGGTTGTGTTTTGGTTTCCACTCGAATGAAACACATCTCAACAGCTGACGGCCTCGGCTGCACAGAGAACCAAGACGTGAGTAAAGAAACGAGACACTAGAATTCCCTCCAACTTGTGATCACCTTAAGATGAAGACTTTGACAGATTCAGAAAAAAAAAAAAAAAAAAAAAGTTAAGCAGACTTCGCCGTCTGCTCGCTGACACCGTCTCCTATTAAGCTAGAGGCTTTGTCATGCGGCCCCTGCTTGTTTCTGCTGTATTTTTTTGGAACTGACATCGGAGTCTTGGAAGCTGCGAAGATTAAAAATGCATGCCCCCGCCTGTCTCGTGTAAGAGCAAATGCATGTTAGCAGCGCAACTTCATTTCACTTTAGGCGATCACCATTTTCATATCACTGACACTTAACACATTAATGAGATGTTGGAAGCAATTGGGAGATGTGGATGACTGCATGGGTGTTACACCTCCCCTCAAATCCCTGATGTGGTGCTTGGCGGAGGCCTGAGACAGCGCCTGTCACGTCATTTTCAAAGCCTCCCTGTTGGCGGGTGGTCCACCAGTGTGTATGGGTCAACAGAGATCTGAACTGTCAGCTCTCTGCTCGCGCTGACATTGACTCTCCGTTCTCATCTGGGACTCCTCTGAGTTTTGATACTGAGCGGCCCGAATGCCCAGACCTGAGGTAATTGTGAAATGATGTCTCTGCCGTCTGAATTTTAGCGATTGTTCAGACGGGTTAAATATTCACGAGACAGACAGAAACTAATTTTTTATTTACCTTGGCTACGTAATCAGGAGTTTCTAAGATCAGCAGGCCTCTTTATTTCGAGTACAAAGAGACAGAGAGAGCGACTTAATCACTTCATGGGTTGGACTGAGTGGCTGTCTGATCTGGGAGATCTGAAGCAGATCAGGAGATGCATTCTAGCCAGATGTTGGAAAGGTTTAAATGCATCTGTCTCTCCATACGTAATACCCCCCCCCCCTCCCAGCTGCAGCTACGCCAGCGAGCAGTGAAATGAAAATAGACACTAACGGGGTCTTTCCCTGCGATAAAGTCAGCTAAAGTTGTACTATAATGACATCAAAGTTCAACTCTGTCTCATTAAAGCAGCTCCAGCATTTCAACACACATGATCACACAGAGGCCGTCGCAGCGTCGATCTGATGACTCGGGCGAGAGAGCATCAGCCTGTATGGGTGAGGGAGTGGTGTCACTAAGTGCTAGTGAAGACAATCAAACCTTTGTCTCTCTTGTATTTCATTAATATGATTCATCCATGTCAGTTTAATGTCTCATGTCAGTTAAACTGTTATTGTTGCAACACGACTGCTAATATGCAAAAGTGATTGTGATCCTGTTGTTTTTGGCAAAGAGCTTCACGAACATCTGGGCTGGAGGAGGGACGATCGGGAATTTGCATATAGCCTCGAAAAACCAATCACAATCTGTGGCAAGTGTGGCCAGGTGTAAATGAAAATCTCATCTGGATTTGATATTAGACACAGAGAAGAGGCAGCGAACGTCTGGGTGAAGGTTTGTTTTGTAATATTGCATTAAAGGAGGCAATAAAAGCTGTGCATTCGGGCACAAGGGCTGAGCATTAAAAGAGCTGAGAGAGAAACTTCAGCTTGGTTTTGTGGAGCAGGGGAGGGTCCGGGTATTTGTCAGGTTGGCACTTGGGCGCAGACAGCACATATCTCAGTGTCAGCAGTGGCAGTGTTTGTCTTGGATACTCTCCGTATTAAATAGGCATGTACAGCAGCCAGCCTTTCTTGACAATTAGTGACATGTAAGAATTTTCTTTGGCACCACGTCAGCTGGTTTGTTTTTGTAGCCTCGAACGAAAAAGCAGACAGAATTTTTTTTTTTTTTTTTTTTTTTTTGAATACCAAAAAAGATGGGCTGGTGTGATAACAGCGTGCACAGCAGAACAAAGTTTTATCCTTTGTGTGAGCTAATCCCACACCAGCACAGTTGCTCCGTCCCACTGCTGCATCAGTCGTAACTCAACACACCCAATAAAAAAAAAAAAAGGGGGCTCTGCTAATGTTTAAAGGCGCTGTCTGGAGACAATGGTAATATAACACCAGCAGTAACATGGACGCTGGCATTGCTGGCAGCGGTGGCAGCGCGGATAAACTGCCTCATAACCACTGGGAAGAGCCATTCAACTCAAGGACTGGCGAAAGGATGTTGCTTTTGACCATAGGGCGGAGGGTGGAAACCATGCAGGAATTTAAGTCAGTAAACTGGCAAGATGGACAGCGGTATACTATTTAATGGCAGTGCCCCTGAGCAATCCAAGGGTGATGGTCAAGAAAAGAATGCGGAGGTTGTGCCAAGGAGCCTCGGCGGCGGCGAGGTTTCCGCACCGCAAAGCTCGCCAGGCATGCACACAGATACAGTTTGCCTCTTGGGGGTGAGCGTGACCTCTTATCCCTTTGGCTTGATCATATATTAAATGGCCCTCTGAAGTCAAAGGCTGACATGTCCATCATGAGCCGCAGTAAACATTAATGGCTCCGTCAGGTTCTGGGATTATGATTACACCGGCAGTGTAACAGAATCACAGCGTGAGGCCGAGACTTTCTCATGCACGGGGCCCTGCGCAAGTGTTTTCATGTTTTCTTTTCAGCGTGAGAGAAATGACTCCGAGGTTCCTGTGAAAACACACACACGGTTAAATGTTAAATGGGTTAAGGTTTTCCTCTTAAAGTGGCTATAACCAATATGTCTACAGTAAAAATGTATCAGATGAAAATGTGACAATGTGAAAGAGAAACTGAATCTGCAGCTTCTCTTGACTTTGCAGAGATTTGGAGCTCATTGTTTAACTACTTATATCATTGTATGTAGTATCGGATACTCGTTTCAGACGAGTATCCGATACGGATAAAGCATTTTTGACGAATACAAGTATGATACGAGTAAAACTCGTCAATATCTGTGCTCGTGCTGAAGGAAAATCCTCATTGTGTAACTGACTGTCTTCGCGCTCTGTGATTGGCCAGTCACACACAGCGCCCGCCCCTCCCTACACAGACACGTCTCTCATAATGTACGTGGTGCATTTGACAAGACTAGCTGAAAACGGCTCGTGTCGCGTCGGTCACTGCCTCCGCTCCGGTCGGGTTTTTTTTCACCGTCTGCTTGCTCTTAGTTTGGCTGGTGATATGAAGTCAGTTGAAAAACTTTGCTCGTACTTAACGCGGTGCTTTTGACAAGAATACAGTGAACAAGGCTGACATATTATTTCCCTGTTTGCCATCACTGGATGTTTGCATGAATCACCAAGTTCACACAGATCATTAAAAAATAAACAGTCTTACAGACCACTTACACACATAAAGCTGAACACACAAAGTAGCCTGTATTCATATTTTTATATGGCTGCATTCAGTATCTGACACTTTCTCACTACAGTTCATAAAAATAAATATAATATTATAAATATTACAAATTAAGCTTTATACACTGAATACAGTAGATTAACAACTTCTGATCAATCCATATCAATTTCAGACTTAAAATAATGTACTGTTTTAAGCCCCACCCCTTTCCGCTTCCACTTCCGGTCAAGGCCCCGCCCACTCCGAGTACAGATATAGATACAGATAATATAGATGGTTGAACAGATACAGATAGTGGTGTACTCGCTCATCCCTAGTATGTAATTACTCTTCACAACCTACTGACAGATACAGTTAGTGACAAGCTGATGCTCACAGTATATAGCATCTAAAGGTGAGGTTGGTAGAGACCATGCACCTGTTCTGTGGCGCGTGTGTGAGGGTCTGCTAATCTGATCCAGCCACATGTTGAGCTGCCTTCATCATTTCCATTTGCATTGATAAATATTTAGATGCTCAGCTGAACTATACGCCGCCATTGTGGCCTTAAAAGCAATCGAAAGAAAAAGTAAAAAAGAAGCTACAATTAAATTATGTAATGGTGTTTCAAGGTTGAAGTGAAGTACTTGAGCAGGCGCTTGTTTGGTTGTGTTACAGAGGTTTGCAGAAGCTCTTTCACAAGAACATGAACACTGAAAACCCACAGGTATTTTTCTTGGGAAAATGGAGTCGATTTTGGCGAAATTTTCCTGGAAAAACTCGGATCTCATTTCCCAGTATTCAACTCCCAGCTCCCCCCCGGGGAAGGATGATGGCGTCATATAGCCAATATGCAAAAAGTGCTGATTTCATCATAAACTTATCTCTGCAATAAGCAGCATGAGAGCACTGGGGTCTGTTGGTATCATCCTGGGGAGATTCTGTGCCGCAGGTCAGCAGGTCTGATCCTGATCTCAGCTGGACTTGAGTCATACGGAACAGGAATAAAATGGTTTTTCTGTCATCCTGTCTCCACAGAGACCTATTGAGAACAGACGTCACAGGATGGGCCGAGTGAGCGAATCCAAACACACCTCTGTGAACACAGGACATCCCCGGGTGACCTCGGAGTCTTATCAAAATAAGTCAAACCATGAGTTGTTCTGCACGCTGTAATTGCTGGATGATATCATTCTCTGTAAAAACCACAATATGGATTTGAACATCGAGCATTTGAGGATCCTGCTGGTTCTGCCTTTTTAACCCCGCGCTGGCCAAATGATGGAATTAATACATTTTCTGTGTAAGGAAATGAATGAAACATATGTATAATTTTTAAAAGGAGGAAAAAACAGTGAATTCATGAAACCAGCATGTAGCATAATGTCAGTGCAGCCTGTGTATTACGAGCGGCACCTCGGCAGCAGCAGCTTCATTCGTCTGTTTATTATCTTCATGCCTTCGTGTTGAGTGCAGGTCACCCACACTTTAGCAGCGCTGACAGCCCAGTGCACAGTTACTGTAGTAATAACAGAAGACTTGAAGCATGAAAATGTGCTTCAGTTTGTGTTTGTGCATCTATAACCTGAGTGTATGCGAGATGCTGCAGACACAGGCAGCTGTATTGATTAAAATTGAAATAAGTATTTTCAGACAAGGGATTCACAGAGCTGATATGGACACTGATGCTGGTTAGTCTGACTTACTGACACTGATTCCTACTAGATGCTAAATTTCTCTTCTTGTATTTCATTGACGGCTTCAGTGTAATGCTTGTCTACAGTCTTGTATTCTCAGCTCTTATGTTCATTATCCTGTGGTTGAATCAGGACCTGGAGTCAGGCAGAAACTCATCAACACTTGTGCAGAAAAAGTCATTTAAATTTCGTGTTTCACTTTATTGCAATTCCATCAAATGAGCTCAGAAGTCAAAATGCACCATAGATATTATGTATAAGCTGATTCTTTGAGAAGACTGAATCCACCCCGTCCTGGTTGTAACAGAAGGAGCAGAGCTGCTCGTAGCACAGAGGCAGATTACATCTTGAAGTTACCATTTTGTTTTGGCACTCACCGAGCTCCCTCTAACACTGTGGCCTTAACTTGCAGTTGCAAAATGGCATATTGCATTACTAAACATCCTCAGAAGGTATAATTACAAGATAATTATATTGCATTACATCAAGACCAACCCTGTGCGTAATTGAAGTCGAACCAGAAAACGAACAGCTAAACAAGCTTTCCAATCCTTATCACAACAGTAATCCTCTAATTAGATTTACTGTAACCTGATACTCCGAGGTATTTTCTTTTCATCTGTTACAGTGGTGCACAACCTTTCTGTGCCCCTCACCCCTCCACCCCTGCACACACACACACACACACACACACACNCACACACACACACACACACACACACACACACACACACACACACACACCTATCCTGCTCATGCGGGACTCCTGCACTTCGCAAGGTTAGAGTAACAAACTTTTAGTAAAGTAAACATCCCGTCTGCACAATCACTTCCTGCTCCTGTCCGATGACTAAATTAACTGGAGATTTGCCTTTGTGATTTCAGCAGTTTCCCAGCGTGGGCGGCTAAAGGACGCCCCTATCAACGTTATGCTCAGTTTCCTTTAATAAAGAAAGCTTTTGATACTTCTGTGGGGCTGAATGTACTGGATCTGCTTCTGCTTTTTAAATGTTAAAAAAAAAAATGAAGAGAATTGAATCATGGTTCAACCAAAACTCCTGGTGTGGACAGATCTTCTTCTGCAATAAAGTGAGAATCTGAGCATCTGTATTGTCTATGAAAATACACTATGAAATCTTATCCTCTTTAGATACAGATGGTGCAAATTCAAATAAGATGTTTTTGACTGTTAGTGGGGGGCGACATCACTGATATGCGTGTATTTGTGGTCTTGTTACCCGAGGTCTTCTCTGTTTTCATTGTAAAGCTGATCCTCTTAAACTTTGAGATTTGGAGAAGAAAAACCTTCAACAGGAAGAAAAGGAAGAAACCTCAAGAGCGACCCCTCTTCCAGGCTGGACAGACGTGAAATAGATGTCATGTGGAGAGAAGAGAAGAAGAGTGAAAACATGAATATGAATGTCTGAAACTGTAGAGCAGCTGTCGCCAAACATTGCTGGGACCTGAGTTCCATGATTACATCAAATTCAGAATAAGCAGATATTTGCAAAATCAATAAAGTTGATGAGGACAAACATTAAATATATTGTCTTTGTGCTGTTTTCTATTGAGTATATGTCAAAAAGGATGATTCAGTTATCACAATCTGATTTCAACTTTCTTGAAATCAGGGTTGTAAATAAACCATAAACATTCATATTCATATCTTTTATTTCTACAGAACACATAAAAACAGTCATCAGAGGTTTGACTACGAGAAGAAAACTATGGTTTGTTGCTTGAACAGTTTCTCCTAATAAACAGTAGAAATCACAGTTGCAACAAGCTCATACATCTATTACCATAAAGCTAATTTACATAACAAAATAAAACAATATTCTTTCTTTCGATTCTCTCTGTCGTGAAGTGAAAATGCATCTTGATCTGGACGTTTTGCAGAAAAAGCCTGATGATAAAAAAAAAGGTAATAAGTAGAGTGAGCAGTATCAAATACATCTAAATCAAACAGATAAACTGGCTGGATAATAATAAAACTAATGAAGATTTGTTGTGTTTATGTTCACACATCGATGCCGGTGATGCATTTGTAAAAAAGTTCCAAGCTCTTAAACAGTGTATGAGGCTGTTTGGAAGAAACCCCACGTCTTCATTTCACCCTGCTGCCGGAGCGGAGGTGACTGTGAGAGCTGGAAACAAACGGCTGTTCCTGACAGACACGAGGAGAAAAGTGTGGGAGAGTGACCCGGAGTCAAAGAGTGGAAGAGTTTGACCTGCAGGAGGAACAACGGCTCGAACAGAGGAAGCGAATATTGGAGAGGCCGAGACAGTTAAGAGAAATGATGGGTGAACGGGGATGGTAGGAGAAGAAAGGTTTTGGCCTGGGAACGCCGGCTTCCCTTCGGACCCGGAGTTTGGCCGCTTCGCTCGAGATGACTTCACATAACGCACCTGAATACACAGATTTACACACAAGCCTGGCCGGAGCTTCTGAGCCGGAATATTCGACACACTGCCTACTGACATCACTACAGCTGGTGTGAATTTAGCAGAACTCAGCCCCCCCCCCCTCTGACATCCACACAAACACCTACACACACCAACTCCCAGCATGCATCCCACCTCTCTCTCACACTGTTTTTCACTTTTTTTTCCCTTTTTTTGACCCTCGAAAGTTGAGCCGATTAGAAGTGCTCCCAGCAGCTTAGTGGAGGCTGATCTACTCTGATCTATTTGATGTGAGCAGAGACGTAATTTCGATGGGAGATCATTCATCCTAATAATAACACGCACAATAAGAACGCGCTTCACTGCCCGAAGGTGAAAAGTTGTGTTTTACCTTTAACTTTTTGTAGCTCCCATGAAATTTAGATAAAAGTTGACTAATTTCTAATGTAGTTGAATGTTGCTTTGTCACTTATGGAGAAGCAGAATGTAAAAACTGACTAATCTTCTTTGTCATATACTCAATTGAAAACAGCACAAAGACAATATATTTAATGTTTGATCTCATCATTGATTGTTGTAAATATCTGCTTATTCTGAATTTGATGGCAGCAACATGTTTCAGACAAGTTGGGACAGGAGCAACAACAGACTGTGAAAGTTGTGGACTGATTCAAAAACACCTGTTTGGATCCTTCCACAGGTAAACAGGTTCATTGGTAACAGGTGAGAGGATCATGATTGGGTATGAAAGGTTCATCCTGGAAAGAGAAGTTCAACACTGTGTCAAACATGATTGTATAAAAGAGATTAAAAGATGGAGACTTTGTAAAACTGTTGTCGGTCAATAAAGTTTGTTTTTTTTTGCAAATGATTGCTTTTTATTTTTATTTGTTTTACACAGCAGCTTTTATGGAATCAGGGTTGTATAGTATATATTTATCTCCCCAAAGAAATCATTCATCAAATCCTTTTATTTTTTATTTCCCTGTTGCGCTGTGCAGCATCTTTACTTATCGCTGCTTGCTCGTGTAAAATAGTGAAATCACTCTGTGAAACATATTGGCCGGGAACGCGAGGCTCGTTTATAAACAAACTTTATTTTCCCTCCCTCTGTCAGACGTTTTCCACTGCAGGGATGGATGGTTATAATGAGAGTTCCAGCGTCCAGCTATTTTTAAGGATGGAGACAGGCTGTTATTGTGCTGGAGGTAGCAAGGCCTTTGGGGTGGTGGATTATTCCACAGACCTGCACTCCAGACTTTATGGATCTGAAAATAACTGTCCTACCTAGCCCTCCCAACGCTCCCCCCCCCGGTAATCACAAAGTGCAGCCATCCATAAATAAATGTGGTATCTGCTTAAACTGTCATCTCACCAATATTAGGTGAACCCATCAGTTCAAGCATCTACGTCAAGAGCTGGGATCAGATGCGTAAAAGCGCCGTCCCTTTCTAAGAATCTCGGACTTGGATTTGTTCATTCATGCCTCACTGATGTGTGCTTACAAAAGAAACAAGGTGTCGAGCATCGGTTTTTTCCACGTGGACGCCACGTGGTTCCTGACCAGGAAGTTGGTGCGTTCACAGCAGGAGCGGGAGCACAGGTGACAACATGAGCTTAGTCGCAGCAGTGATGGTGAACATGGGGATGAAGGATGGAGTTTTTCTTGCTTCACCAGCTGCTCAATCAGAGAGGAGACTTGGGCTGTCTGATCAGGTACTGGTCGGTACTTCATGGCTGACATCATGTGTAATGCAAACTTATAAAGATAGATATAGAACCAAGGTGCACAATGGTGGAAAACCTGGACAGGCATCAAAAAAGTAAATAGAAACCAGGAAAATGTGTCATTTCTACAACTTTGCTGATTGTTTTTTACTTAACATGAGCAGAAGTATTCAACCTGTCGTATAATGTCTTATGTGACTCTGGGTAATGTCACCAGGGTTATCTCTACTTGGAAATAAAAGATGTGAGGATGTAAAATGAGATGGTACTGAATTGCATTATGGGAGATGCAGGATCTAGTATTTCTTCCGTATCAGGTTTTAAAGCTGGATTTCTGGATTTAAAGCTGGAGTTAGAAACACAAGAAAACACAAGCAGCCTGAGCTTTTTCCATATTTTTGAGGCGGCAAGTTTCCCACCAATACAGTGCAGCTATACCAACAATGTGCACAGGCGTCTTAGCTTTTTTGCAAACCCATTAATGCACAACTATAAATCCACCTTAATAATGCGAAGCAGCAATACAGAAGATGGAGCAGCAGCATTATTTGAGCTACAGCCCATTTCTTAAAAATGTAAAGGAAAGAAAATGTGTGTTGGAAGAAATGCAAAAGCATAAAATCAGAGGAGTTGAACCATCAGAGAAGAAGCAAAGTAAAAGCTCATGGCGACACATAACGGTTTATTAATATTGTCACTCTGAGTGCATGAGAGTTTAGAAATGTTTAAATATATTAGATTATGTAAGCCACTTGAAACAAAAGGTATTTGATAGAGTGAAACCATATGACTTCACGGGCACTGCCCTCAAGTGAGACATCAACTAAACACTGAAGGTTGGATATAAAGCGCATAGATGTGAAACAGCAGTCCAGCCTCCAGCAGGCGTTGTCAGAACATTCACAAAGGATGATGGGAGAACATGAAACCAGCAGGGCTCTGATACAGGCCCCTTTGAAATCCTTCCAGCTGCCTTGTTGTGCCGATGGCCATCAGACAGGGAGCAACAAAGGCCTTGCTTCTGTGTTTCCTTGCAGAAAATAGCACCTGCTGTTTCTCATTTCAGATGCCATTCACCGACTGGGTTGAGCACCGAACCCACCCCATTAGTGCAGTGCATTTTGGGAGTTTGACCCTCAAGTCACTTGAATCCTGATTGCTTGGTTTGACTGGACGAAAAGGTTGTCTGGATGAGATCTATCTATCATTTCCTTTAAACAAATAAAAAAATTAACTTGTTTCTCTAATGTTGTGTCACTGAGGGTCAAAGGTCATGACTTCGTCTACTTTTGTAAATTATTGTAAAAAAAAAAAAAAAAAAAGTGCTGCAGCTTTAAAATCCCCAACTGCCTTCCAACGAGAGTTACACAAGCTAACAATGGCCATAAATGGAAACTGCAATCAAGGAAGATAACATGTAAAAAGTAAGAGAGGGTGGCAGGCTGAATTAGAAACCCCCCTCCGTCCTGTGGTTAATCACATCAGGTTTGTTTGAATCAGCACATAAACAACACAACGGTACAATTACACGTCCGGCTTATTACCTTGAAAACTAATCAACAGACGTGCATTCTCTGCCATCCGTGATGGGAAAGAGCTTCTCCGAGTTTGTATGTGGAAATGGTAACTCAAACAAACAGTGATTGACCAGAGACCCTCTGCCCTTGAGACGTGTTTGACATTTAAAGTTGCCATGATATCTTCCACCTGTAAACTCAGCGCAGAGGAGAAGGAGCTCCGCAGCTTTCCCATCATCCTCCTGTCCCGATGGCTTCACTGCACCGGCCTCTAATCAAATCTAGCAGTGAATGAAAAATCCTTTTTATTATCTAACAGGATTTACACAACTTGGCTGAACGTTATATCAGCGAATTTCACTTCCTGTTTAAGTCCAAGTAACCAGGTTTTCACTGTGGGTCAAGACTGAAATCTTCTATCAGACATTTCATTGATCCAAATTTGTCTTGATTTCATTTATTTTGCATTATTTGTTTCCCTCTTTGATGGTTTATGTTTTACACCCATTTTAGTTTATTGCAAAAAGAGTTGCTAAAAAACCAAAGACATTAAAAGGTTTATTAATTCTCCACTCGTTTTCAGATGACGTGCTTTCCAAACCAGGCCACCTATGATGCTCGACATCTTACAATAAACAATCACTTATTTACCAAAAAGAATTTCCTCGCTAATTTGCCAAGTGGAGCGGAGTTGCGTGTTCAGGTCGTACATATGTGCAACAGATCTGCTTCAGTCAGGAAGCCGGAGGAACGTTGATGAGCAGGCGAGAGAGGAAGATGCTTACATCACTGGAAAAACGAGCGCGAGTGTGAAGCCGTTTAACAATTTCATAATTTCATAAACAGACGAGATAATCCTTTGCAGCGCGAGGTAATCAGGTCGCAAACGGAGCGCACGGTTCACCGTTGAGCAGAAGGAATGTCGGACAAACACAGGTGGTTTCCATTCCAACTTTCCAGCTGAGCAGAGGAGCAGGAGCCTTTCTGTCTTTTAAAGCAGTGAGACAGTTGAAGACAGAAATGTGTCTCAGATCAGGACATATTATTTAATTACAGGAAGGAGATGGGATTGAAGTTTAACTTTTCATTGAGTGGGGCTTCGGCAAAGAAAAGCCTGTTGTAGCTTTGCATTGTTATTATGCAAGTGTCACTATTTTAATGACGACAGAGACGTGTCCTGTTTCCAGTTGCAAAAGGAAAAACGGTGAGCTTCATGTTTTACCAACGGATCCGAAAAAGACCAGAGCCAAACTTCCACAGAAAGCTCTGATTTGCAGTAGCCATTTTCCAGCACACTGCTTTGTCTCAAAACCCAAACGCTGATCCATCCATTTCTCCTGGAGACGCAGCGAGCTCAGAAACTTAGCACTTGACCAGACATGTCGGTCAAATGCTAAGTTTTATTTTTCTTGTGTCTTATTCTTTGACTGTCTCCAAATTGGCAGCGCGCTAGATAACGCTCGCCAGCGCCAGTCTGCCAAGTTACATCATGATTCATGCCAAATGCTGACAGGACAGTTTTTATGACTTGGGGGGGCGCTGATGAAGAGGGTTACCTGAAATGATTTGTGTGTTTGATGAGCAGAGTCGGGATCTATTTGCATTTTCATACATCTGCATGAACCGCATGAAGGCAAAGGTGTCCAGTTACATATAAGTCAATGTAAGGTATATAGGGATGCCATGGAAGAAAAATATGCTTTTTCATGAACAGAGATGAGTCTGTAGAAGTGTAATCAAAGCCAGGAGAGGGACTTTAAGGTCAGTGTTGTAATTAGCAATGCATGATGGGTAGTGGCATCGAGGGTGTTGTTGTAAACTAGTGAGCAGGGCACATGAGGTCTCTCGATTAAAATAGGAAACCAAACAATGGGGCTCTGAAACAAGAGATGGTAGCTTTGCTTACCGGTTGCCATAGCAGCAGAGGAAGCGGCCTCCGCTCAGCAGGAGACTCCGGTGGCACGAACACAAGCGAAGGAGGCACCGGGCTGTTCGTGCTGATAATTGCTTTGCTAATCATAACAAGCTTTTTAATCTGGCACTGCGATACGCGTTTCCTTCTCCACAATGTATTTTCAAGGGGTTTTTGCTGGGGATCTGTGCCGTGCGCGCAGGCCCCGCGAATTGCTTTTGCAGAAGCTGAAATATCCTGACAACAACCTGGTTCCTTCCCGTTAAAACATAAAATGAACAAATCTCCGGAGAGTCACATAGCAATTGGTTTGACTTTTCTCTGGCAGATGAACATATCGGAATGAGGACTGGAACATTGGTTGATTAAAGCCATATCCAGTGCTTTTGTAGAGATGAAGCGAGCAGCTGGATAACACCGTGGAAATGAATCCTTCTGATGGACCTGACTTCACTGTATATACATATATGAATTTCCCTGAATATGCATCTGTTGAGAGTTTCAGAACATAAACCTAAGTGTGTGGATAACACTGACCTGTCCCCAGCGTGCTGCTTAGTAGAGCACTGACATGAAATTTATGTTGCACTGTACGGATTCTTTGCACTTTACTGCAACTTTATTTTGACTCCCCACACTATAAAATTACATTGCGCAGCCATAGAGAAATGCCAGGATCAACAATGCATACTGTAAATGTGCAGCATCTCCTGAAGGTCTGACATTTTTAAAGCCACTCAGAAAGTGTTATATCAGCAGGATATACATAGGTGGCCTCAGCTTATAAGACACTCTTTCTCTAAATCTTAGAAAGAAGGTTAGGAGGACGCCACTGCACGGCAAAGCTGAAACAGATATAGTACACATACATAGAAATACAGCAGAGTACAAAGAGTATAATATCAGCTCTGAGCTCCCATTCACTATTTTTCTGCACATTTTCTATCTGCTCATAAAATAAGCCTGACCTGAAATACCAGAAATTTGATAAGCTGAAATAACCCAAAAAAAACCTTTGAGCTCTTACCTTGTGTGGAAAATTTGGTGCATCGATAAAAGCGAAATGGAAATGCGATGGAAAGAGGCTCAGTGAATAAATCACGATGTACATGAAGCATGCGACTTAAACATCCACTGAAGCTTCGGTTCCACTGGAGAGAAAAGTTGGCAGACGGAGAGTTGACTGTGCGGAGGGATGAAGAGGCTTCCTCGAATCAGCACAGCAAACCGATATTTCTATCACATTTTCCATATCCTTTTCACTCATTGAAACTGTGACTGGCACTCTCTTAATTATGTCATGTGTTGCCCTCATCCAACTCCTAATATTGGCACAACAGTGGTGGATGGAAACTTTTTTTTTCTTCTGCAAAAAAATCTGTTTAAATTTGCACTAAATTTGGATGGAAGCTGCAAAAGAACATTAATGTACAACAAATGTTCTCTGAATAAACAGTGGCAACCTGAAGAACATTTTCAGACTCACACGTTGCCAAGAACTAACATGAACCTATGTAAGCTGAGTTATTGGTGGCTGTAATCAGTCTTCCCATCCATACTGGCTCTGGAGTAAATCCCTTCCTAACTTCCTTCCTCCCCTTTGTGCAAAAATGCATTCAACAGTTCAGCCGAAGCTACTCCGAGGCTTTATTGCCAATCTCGTGTCGAACCCAGTTTCCTCCTGGAATAATGTCTGTTTCCCATAGTGCTTAGGTTATGTTAAGGTTTGGCTTGGCAAAGGTAATTGATTGGGGTTACAGTAAAGGGATTATGGTGAAAGTTGGGTTAAGGTAAGTGAAATCACAGCGACGAATTTCAACACAGCATAGATGATTTTTACTGACAACAACCTTAACTGCAGGATGGAAAGACTCTCCATGGAGACACAAAGAGGGAATTTCGTATTACAACAACAGTCATTTTCAAAGATACACATGCAGGAATTATTTCTTTTCAACCAATGAGTCTTTCAAAAGTTTTAGTTCAGTTCATTTTGTTCAGGTGGATCTCAAGACTGCAGACCACTGATCGGTCAGAGAGGAACCAGAACCATCTTGTCGGCTCTGACGTCTCAGAGCTTGTCTCCTTGTTCAGTGTCCAGTGAGAGAGAGAGAGAGAGAGAGAGAGACAAAACAGTGATGGTAAATGTTAGCAAGCAAAACTCATCTGCTGTTTATTGAAGGGGTTTCAAGCCCTGAGGCCTGGTAACAAGCCCACCTACGTTTAAGACTACTGTCTGTGGTGGAAACATGAAACAGATCTAGGCTTTAGGTTCATGTACAGTAGGTAAAGACATGTGGAAATGTCCATCTGGGCCATTGAGTGTTCTAATAAAACCTTTACAAATTAGAGTGTTTCCTTAAAAGAAAGAGGCCAACGACAAGTAATTAGATTCTTTGTTGCTTATTAGTTTTTGTCAAAATGGGAAAAATTAAGTGCAACTTGCCAGCACAATACCAGCAAATCTGCTTTCAATCATTCCAGAAAAACAAATACCTCTTTCTGGCCTTTTTGAATGAGACAAGCCAAAGTTGGGTCTTAGGTGTACTTCAATTTGAGTAAGTATCATAGTTTCACAAATAGACCTAATTAGGAGCTTCTCTTACTAAAACGATAAGATCTCTTGTAATGCTCCCCTCTAGATTAATGCAACTGGCAGCGTTTCACAGCAGTTTAGTTACACAAACCTCTGTTCCTGCTCCAACTTAATTAGAGGGAGTCAGAATTTTCTGATTAAAACAAAGCCTTCGCCAGGATCGCCGGTCTTACATCATGAAAGTATTATGCAGCGGAGAGGTCTTTGGAGGGATTCGGACGGATTTGAAAGTATGAAATGTAAACACAGTTTCACATCGTTGGCAAGACATGGATAATTAGTATGTATTTCTTTATCCTATGTTACTGTCTACAGTGGATGCGGTGATCTCTCTTCCCATTCCAATAAGGTGGCGTCAACAAACCACAAACCAAATCATACAATGCAGCTTTAACATAGCCGCCAATGTGCCAAAGTCTGGAATGAGAACTGTGATGTAATAATTTAATCTATAAAAAATGGCCCACTCAAAATGTGAATGGAAATTACTCGGCGCATACACAAAATATTTTTGCACATAAACCCATTTGTCTTTATGTCTTTCTGTCTCTTTTTGCATCTTATATTTGCAGACTATGGTTGCATTGCATTTATTAGTGTCATACACAGCTGGCGCCACATTAGCATTTCCCATCATGCTACACACAAGCACCCTGTCAGCATCAATGAGAAATATTTCAATCTGAATGCAGCCAAGTGAGACTAATAGAGGAACACAACATCAACAACTTTATAAAAAGGAAACGCTGCGATTGGCTGCACTAAATAGAAAACTGTTCTTCTATTTCATCATCAGAAACCCCGCTGAGCGTGGTGACAACACGCTCCACCGAGAACACAAAACAAATCAAAATAAAAGAAGACAAAAACACAACAAAAAACCCTGTCACAATAACAGTCATTTTTTGGATGCGTTCCCAAAAACTGTTATCAGGTTCCCAGTTTTCACACACTTAAGCCCCAGCCAGCCAGGCCCCGTCACTCGCCATCTTGTCCTGAGTGCTGAGAGGCCCGTGCTTCTGGTTTCCAAAATAAGTCATCAACAGGAGCCTCTCTGTGGGACGAGACAAAAGGAGGCTGATAGGAGCCCAGAGCTCTCACATTATGGCCCCCAAACAGCTGAAGACAACCGCGACAGGCTGAAGCTCTGCCGGACTATTGCATTTGAATGGGGATATTGGACTCTTAAAGCACTTCTAACCATGAAAAAGCCTTTTAATGCTCAGCATCAGGCCAAAACAAGTACAGTACATTTTGTTCCCAAAAAATGTCCCCACCCCCTCTGACAATAGCACCGTCCTCCTCTTACTCACGGGTGTGAGGTAAACTGGTTTTACTCCCCATCTGAGGTCACTCATTCATCTATTTAAAGGATGATTTGTGTTTTTTTTCCAAAAACACATTATGAATTAAGCTACAAACAGCTTCAACCTGCAAAGGGCTTCTGTCACTAGTTCAAAAAGGTCACAGTGTTCTATGTTGAAAACCACCAAAACCACACTCATCTTACAGAGTTCATCGCTGTGATAAACCATCCAACATGACTCATGTGATATGTGATATTCTCTGAAGATGAGTAGGTGATGTACTTAATCTCCTGTGTTTAGCTGTGCTGTCACTGCAGGGGGACAGGAACACATTAAATCTAAAATTCTTCTCATCATCGCGAGGTATCAAACTACACGACACAGATCAACGTGATCAACATGAAAGCTTTTCTGACCTGATGGTGATTTTCTGTCAGATACAGAGACACATCGAATCATTGCTGTAACACAACCACGATTTCAGGATGACGGTCTTGTTTGTAATCACTACAATTCTGGAACATATCCTCACTGACACAACTGTGATTCCTTAAATTCAGTTCAGATCGAAAACCTTGTTCCAACTCTTGTCTTCAGCCATTTAATTTTTTTTTCTTACATCACATAAATGCAAAAAAAAAAAATGCAAAAAAAAATTTTTTTATACAATGCTGCAGAAAAAAAAGTGATTTTACTGAGTCACTGATTTTGCACCTTTTCAGGCACGACTGATTGGACGGTTGCCTCAGTAAAGCTCAAGTAGCTGTGAAACCAGACGCACATTTGACAGCTTGCATCCTTGAAGTCTCTCTCTTGTACAAGCCCCCAGATACTGTATTAAATCACTTCAGATAAAGAATCACGTTGTTGTGTTGCTCGCTGAAGTTCGTCTCCATGTGTGGACTGGGCAAGCGGCAACCTCTGCCGCTGAAAAATGAAGCCAATGCGGAAGTGCAAAAAAGCTGCAGTTCCTCGAATAACCACTAGAGCAGGCTGCAGAAGGGAGTCAATTACATTTGAGCCCCATGTTAAAATGTCGGATTTTACGACAGAACAAAAAACATATTTACAGCCTGGTTCAAAACATGGCTCTAGTCTCATAAGCTGTTTTTCTACTCCATGACAACTCTGGGGGGGGCGAATTTTTTTATAAGGCGTTCATTTAAAATATACAACATACATCATTATGCACAATTCATAGCTGTCAATCTAAGTGGCGCCGCTTTGATTGACAACTAGCCACTGACGGTCTAAAGGGCGTCACCCTGGCTAATTCTAGTCACTGAGTTTGGGAAAGAGATCGTCGTGGGGTTAGCTGGCTAGCAACGATATTTAGCATTTAACCTAGCTGGTTAGCCGTAGCTAGTTTGATTATTTCGAATAAAGTGGCTTTTTTCAGCGGCATTTTTCAGCCAATAGCGTTCATTCGACCTGCCTCAGCTCCGCCCTCGCTCCACCTCTTTGTCTATATTTGGAGTAACTGGAGGTAGGCTACCAAGATGGCTACGCACTACGATTTGCTTCATTTTTGCTCTTCAGAAACCTATGGGTGACGTCACGGACACTACGTCCATATTTTATACAGTCTATGGGACTGGGCTCATTGTTGCCCCCTGTCCCCATTAAAGCTGTGATTCTCACCAACCGGTGGAGTTTTCTGCCTTCAGGCCTCAGGAGGCAGAGATGAGCTCATTATGGACGGGTGCACCGCAGTGAGGAGAAGAAGACGGAGCAGTAGAAAACCTGCCTGACACAAACGGGAGATTTATGCTTTGCCGAAAGTGTAAATTATTATTCAGTGTTTATTTCACAAGAGAAAAGACTTGAAATGAAGATTAATTGGTTGGTT
The DNA here is from genome assembly GCA_037975185.1 of Centropyge bicolor. Lineage (NCBI taxonomy): Eukaryota > Metazoa > Chordata > Actinopteri > Pomacanthidae > Centropyge > Centropyge bicolor. Next base: position 756,957 of record JBBMOC010000003.1, read on the forward strand.
TGGCAAACGTGCCGCGCATCTGGTTAACTTCCTCACCTCCGATAAAGACCAGGACCCTTTTTTTATATGATGAGCCTTTTAGAGAGAAGAATGAGATTTCTTCCACTGTCAGTGCATTTACTTTGGCAGCCAACAGGAAAGGCTGTTGGAGGCAAACAAAGAAGGAAGGAGCAGTCAAGAAAAGCAGAGTAAAGGCACCTCAGAGAGGAAGCCAGATGCAGCCAGATAGAAAGGGAAGAAGGGGATAGATGGTGCGGAGTGAAGAAAGAGACGAGGAGGAATGGCAAACGCTGAAGAAATCTCAGGACGGCTGCTTGGAGAGAAAGAGCAGCGCCTCTCACCGAGCTCCTATTTGCTCTGGTACAAATCACTGCTAGGCCCGGCAGGCCCAGAGGGGAAAGCACTTTTCTTCACCTCATCGTCAGGCCTTGGAATCCCTTTCCACTTTTCCAGATGGCTTCAACAGCAGCAGACTGAGCTGGTCCTGCTTCCGTTGACCCGCCCAGTTATCCCATCTGTCCAACCCAAGCAACCCAGTCACTACTGGCTGCAACTGTTTGGGACTGGGAACCTAATCCCAGTCCCTCACTGGAGACCAATTTGTGAGGTGGTTTGATGGAAATCCCTGCCCCCATCTCTGGCCCTGCTTCTCCTGTACCCAGCAAATAACCTAATTGATTTATGGGGTGAATGTCATTTTCTCTCTTGGCCAAAATGTCCATATAAAGACTGTACTGGCACTCTCCTGAAGCAGAAGCGAACTACTGTATACCTGATAGGATGATCTTTATGTCGGGTGAACCTCCGGCACAGTTATTCCTGGCAGACAGACGCAGAGCTCACGACTGAACACGGCATAAATTTTAAGGGGGACATGATTGCGTACAAAGTCGAAAGGCTTAAAGACACGAGTTGACCTCAACATAAACACACACACAGACTGAGTCTTTGTACATTCTGAGTTAATTTAAGTTAACTCTGTACATCGCTACATCGTCTGTTTGTGGCAAATAAACACAGCGTTAGTGGAAAAATCTAATTTTTTCCCTATTTTTCAGCAGCAGATTTGATCTTCAGGGGCATTTTGTGATCTCAGAGATGTCTGCTGTGATAAAATTGTTGCCTGTGGTTAAATCAAAGCTTAACATTTCCACAGACTGTGCCACACCACTCTGCTATCCTTAGCTGGAGGTTGAGCTGCACACGCCACGGCGGCGGCGGCGGGCACAGTCTGTTGAATGTGTCGGCATACGTCGGATTTAAATGTTGATTTTGCAAAAGCTTTCATCTTTCTGGATGGATGAAGATGTGACATCACAAAATGCTATCAGCTGTTTGACTTTTCACCAACCAATCAAATCACAGAGAAACACAAATGATGCAAACTGATTCGACTGAACACTGTTTCAGACCTTAAGGGCTTGATACAAATCAGTCACTACCTTGTAAAACCACTGCCTTCGCTTTTGTTTGTGATGCTGGGTCTGGACAAAAGTAATAACTCTTTAAGTGAGACGCAACATAAGGCAACTAGTGTGTCACAAATGCCTAATTGAGACATCCCACACTCTGCATGCGAGGTCATTTGAGACTATTTATTGAGGCTTGTGGGGCTCTAGGAGCCCTCTCAGTTTCCACCAGCTGAAAAGGACTTTCCAGCGAGATAGGAGCAGGCTGGGAAGCACAGCCAAGTAAGAGCCAGGTTTTGGACTCCAGGCCAAAAATTTCCCCAGCTGCTTCCACCGAGCAATATGCAGACCCAGGTGTTCAGGCAAGATTTGAAACCCAAGCCCAGCAGTTTAACTGTTCCACAACCCCCAGTCCCATATCTTCCCTCTGTTTACCCCTCCACAATGATCCTCACCCCAGACCCTTTTTTTCCTTCTGGCTGACGCAGACAAAGTAGTCATTGAATTGCACATATTAGTTGCCACTCTTTTCTTTTCTTTGCGTACTTGTAACTGTGTGATTTATTTGATCATAATCACTTTTTGTTGCTCCAGTGAAGTGCTGGCATTTATCTGTGCGGAGCGGCTGTAACTGAAGGAAGAATAGCACAGTCTTGCTCCTGTCTGAGAAAAAGGTCTGCTGACTCAAGAGAATCTGGGGAAAAACTCAGTGGGTCATTATCCTGTAATTGCCACTTTTTAAATCAATTGATATAGACAAAGAACAGACACTGTTCCCTGATGTCCATTAATTGTCAGCCCAGTGTGTGTTACCCAGCCAGAGTACAAGCACAACTTCACACTTTCAAACATTGTGCAATGCAAACACTAAATTTTCACTTCCCATTAAGTTGACTGCAGAGCAGATCCACAGTCATGTGACCTTTCATGATGAAAAGGTTGCAAGGAAAAGAAGAAAAGATCAGAGTTTGTGTTAAAATAAGTACATTAATTCATGTTATATATGTTACATTAACTTACAGATGTACATTTAAACAAGTCAGTGTTGACTTTTGGTTCTGTTTTTGTTTCATCCATTCATCAACCTCCAACCTACATGGATTTTCTTTCCCCCTATAGTACGTCACCTGACTTTCTGCGAGGTGTCTTGATGCATCTGCTTGGTTCAGTGTATCACCTGCATGTAAAATTTCACTTTGCCTTGTTATTTGTGTGCAGATTGAAGAGACTGAGCAGAAGCTCCTCTGGGTTTGCATTAAGGAGTTCTGTTGGGTGTGTGAGTTTCTGGAAGGGTTGTTTTGGATGTAAAGGATGTTTGTAGGAAAAAGTCTTTAAGACAGCCCGGGTACATCAGAGGAGTGACACCCAGCTCAAAGACCACTAATGTTCAGGCGATGCCTAAACACCAGACATTAGTGGTCTTCCAATAAACCCACATCTGCCTTTTAACCCTATAACTTGTGACAAGTTTTATAGCAAACTTTTCTGGTCATATAACAATGTCAACACGTGAAGTATGTTCATGTATCTCAATCAAAAATCAAAACAAGAGGAAGCATTGGGCTGAAACAACATTCATTTGTCTCTTTGTCAAGTATGTGATGATTTAATGATATTTATTGGGAAATTAATTCATTAGCTTGGACACGTTTCTAAAGCAAAACACAGCTGCCAGTCAGCCGCTCCTAACTGATTAATGCAAAGGAGAAAAATTAATTCATTCATGCTGACAAATTAATTCCAGAGCACGAATTACTAATTCATATACAGTTTAATACATTCCATCTGGAATTAGTTGCATGTCATGTGTTGGATAAAGGAGGTAGTAAAATGTATGTGTGTGCGCGCGTGTGTGCGTATTAAGGAGGAGGGGGGGGGATTTAGGTTAATGAGAAAAGTTCACGCAAAGTCCAACCTCCCTGATTCCATCTTCAGCTTGTAACACAAAGACAGGCAGAGTCCACATGCAGTTGCAGGGAAGAAAGACGAGGTGACAGGTTCAAAAGTTCAGCCACTGCTTTAGACTCACTTCGCATGCCACTACCATTCGGCACACCCTGGTGCTTTGGAAATGTCAGGGGGAACCTCATTTACCGTTCTGTGCTGAGCTTAGGGTGGCAGGAGTCTCCACAGGGAGACCAAAATGGGAATAAGAGGAGGGGGGGCCGGGTGGGGGGGCTGCTGCGAAACAGAGCCCCGTCCCTTCCACATCCTCCTTTATAAGTTTGTAAAACAGATCCACGATGTCTCAGTGAAGACAAGCTGTGGCACGGCCCCCTTTTCACATGAGCTAATCTCTCAATGGTCGTTATCATCACATGAGATACCATGAAATCAATTCCTTCACCTGTGACCTCTGGAAGCTCGGGGATATTCAAGTGTCACGACAGGAAAATAAAATACAAGATTCTCAGAACAGAGCTCGCTCAAGACTGTGCTCATATCAGGCAAAAATAGTTTCAATATTCACCCTCGACTGAGAATCTCAAATCAGACCCTTGATAGAAGCAGACAGTTCATTCATCTTTCTGCATGCATATTTGTGAACTCTCAGGTTAGCAAACAGATCCAGCATCTGCGCTGGAAAACGCTGGAATGTTCCCATGTGTGCAGTGGTGCTTTTCCAGACATTCGTTCTACCTAAACAGTGCTTCAGCGACTGTGATTGGCTCTTGTCTAAAACGAGCTTGAAAAAATCAAATTGTTGAATTATAGTTAAAATCAGTGCAGCAGAAGCCAAGATATCCTGACTTTCTGTCCCTAGTGTGTAAAATATAACTCAAATATTTTGTGATGACTTTAGTGATGTCACCTAAGAAATTAAAGGTAAGATCCTGAAAGAGCCACATGAGACAGCACAGATTATACATATCATCCAGCTGAAGAGTAAACTGAATTTGACATGCACATTAAATTCATAACTTTCAGCACTTCATCCTTCCTCAGTATCCAGACTGCGTATCTCGAGTCAGTGCAGACACATATGAGGGAAGACCAAGCGGCAACCTCCGGCGCTGAAAAATGAAGCCAATGCGGAAGTGCAAAAAAGCTGCAGTTCAATTAGGGAGTCAATTACATTTGAGCCCCATGTTAAAATGTCCGATTTTACGACAGAAAGAAACATATTTACAGCCTGGTTCAAAACATGGCTCTAGTCTCATAAGCTGTTTTTCTACTCCATGACAAATCTTTTTTTTTGTTAATATTTTTTTATAAGGCATTCGTTTAAAATATACAGCATACATCATTATGCACAATTCATAGCTGTCAATCTAAGTGGCGCCACTTTGATTGACAACTAGCCACTGACGGTCTAAAGGGCGTCACCCCGGCTAATTCTAGTCACTGAGTTTGGGAAAGAGATCGTCGTGGGGTTAGCCGGCCAGCAACAATATTTAGCATTTAAGCTAGCTGGTTAGCTGTAGCTAGTTTGATTATTTCGAATAAAGCGGCTTTTTTCAGCCAATAGCGTTCATTCGACCCACCTCAGCTCCGCCCTCGCTCCACCTCTTTCTCCATATTTGGAGTAACCGGAGGTAGGCTACCAAGATGGCTACGCACTTGGATTTGCTTCATTTTTGCTCTTCAAAAACCTATGGATGAAGTCACGGACACTACGTCCATATTTTATACAGTCTATGGGGAAGACCTCATCCAGACGTGAGCACGTATGTAAACATTTGTCTCTGTGGTAGAATTAGATGGAGAGACAGAGCAAGAAGGAGAGAGAACATTCTCTCATTGGCACTATCTGTGACCAGTAAATTGACTTTGACGTGTATGTAAAATGTGATGCAATGTAAGTTAAATGACCCTTGAAGTCTAACAATGGAGGGTTTGCCAGGAAACATGCTTTTTAATTGCTAATGTGTTGCATGTGTCAACACACCTGTGTAGTGTTTACAATATGGTTTCATCTTCGGTAAAAGCAAAATACACACATATGCACAGCAAGACACAGATTATGTTTTTTACATTTATATTTTTGTTGTGCACAAATGAGGTGAAATCAAAGCCATGCAAAATCAAGGCGAAGCCTTCAAGAATGAGAATAAAAGTACGACAGCATACCTCATTAAATTTGTTAAAACTATTTTTACATTTTGCTTTCAGTTTTATTAAAATGCTAAAAATCCAAAGCAGGATCAATATACATCAGAACTGATCAGCATCATCAGAATCTGATTGATAAAACTGCAATGAGACAGAATCTTTAAGTTCAACCAACCTTAATATTTCTAAAGTCCTTTCTATTTTATATTCTCATCCCGCCTCAGTATCCAGTCTGCATGCCTCATGTCAACCATGAGGGAGGATGTGTGTTTAATCCTGACATGTGTTAGAACATCTACATTTGTCTTAGTGTGACGTTGAGTCTATACGTGAGAGAGCGGCCTCCATCGCTGTGCACCTCTCGGCTCGGAGAGGCCTCGCCACGTCGCGGAGCGTCGGGATCCTTGGCCGGCCTCGGGCCTCCTGACAGCCTGTCTCCCAGCCTGCAGTGGCTCCCTGCCCACCAGCTCACTTTTAATTCTCCCCTAAATCAAACCCACTGTGAGGAAGTCCAGGAGCCCAGTATCAAAACCTTCTGGAGGTTTTATCCCTCAATCCTCGTCTTTGGTCACTTTGAGTGAGTCGCTCAAAGCTGCGTTCATCACATCCTGCTCTGCTTCATGTTCAGGGCTCTCACATTGTATTAGAGTTCAAGCTCCTTTTAAAAGGTGCGTCTCTCTTAAAGTTTCCATTTTTCAGATTGCAATATAACACCGTCTCCGCTCGCCTCTGCTTGGACGGACATTATGTGGCTCTTAAAGAAGAATGTTGGAGTGAAACTTGCATTTTGATTTATGATGTCATATGTAACTTGACGTTTTTACCGCAGCGCTACTGTCAGGGCGCCATGGTCATTAGGCAGCAAATTCAGTTCAGTGAGTGAGGCTTGCGACACTCCTCTATATCTGTCTACTATCAAACTGTGTCAAACAGACATCTCCATCTGTTGTGTTTTATGTGCCCGCGCAAAGTTCCAATTTTGTCAAATCTGCGGGTGATTAAAGACATCTTGTATGAGGACGAAGGAGTCCGACTCAGGACACAGCTCTGCTACATAGGAAAAAATGGTCTTTATGTTTTTATGTGTCTATGGCTTCAATCTGAACGACAAATACATTCTTGGACACAAGATTAATAACATGAAGAGAGATGCGTCTATATGAAAATAAGAGAAATGAATGGGGGTAAATCCAGCAGACCTTGTGTTGACTCAGGATTAAGGCGCATTTCCTACTGAGTCATCGATACTTTAAAAAAAAAAAAAACTCCTTTCCACTCGCTCCTAGACACATAAACACACACACACGCTCTTCAGCCCATCTTAAAAAATGATAAGATTAAAAAGCAAGCCTTGACATGCAGCAGGGAAAAAAACAATTTGAAAAGACATAACAGGAGACCAAAAAAAAAAGTCAAACATTAACAACCTCCAGAGCAGCTTTTTTATTGTCAGTACATGCTACCAATTGAGAGGAAAACACATTATTAATATCTCGCCATATTGTTTTGTTGACAGCACAGAGCCCTGAGAAACGAACACTATTTTAAGTGCTCTGGTATGCGGTCGGAAGGCCAATTGGACTGCATGTGTCATATGCTGAAATCAAGCAGCTGCAAAATTACAGCAGCGTGCCCTCACCGCAACCGACTGGAGCTGTGCAATTAATCAGAGGTTAACCCCACAACCCCACAAAACTTGCATAATCTCTAATTTACGTACCTTCTCTCTCTACATGCGCAAACACACACACACTCACACACACACACACATACACACAAACAGATTGAGACACTGAAGCCTCAAACGCAGACGCAGACTGGAAGTTCTCCCCAAAAACAGAATGTGGGTAAACATGTCCTATAAGTAGATGTCGTATGTTCTATAAGTAGAGCTCAGTACATCAAGGCATCTAATAAAAAAAAAAAAAAAAAAAAGTTTTGGAATATGTCATGCAGAAAATAATAACTCCAGGGAAAGCAGCTGTTGTTTTCATACATCAGAGTTACTAAAGAATTTTTATGAACGAGCTTCCAGCCAAGCAGCAGATTAACAAATGAGGTGCAGGATTATAAAGTGTCGCCTCATTGTTTCGAGCTTCTCGCACTCACATCCCACCGTTAATCATCTCTAATAGCTCTGTTGTCTTAGTCTCACCTTCCTCCGTCCTCTCGCACTCAGGCAGGAAACCGCCTCTGCGATCGAAGCATCTGAAATGAACATTAACATGTGTCAAGTGTGCGGCGAGGACGGAGGAGGATTGTGTTCAGGTCGGGGTCAAAAAGCTGCAGCGGGTGTTAATAAGATAAGGTGATTTAATGATGCACGCTGGGAACTGAGGTTTTCATCGTTCATGTTCGATTTCAGGTGTCAGTTCAAGCTGCTAGTGCTTTTTCTAGTAACAGAACTTCTTATGTTGAAATCATAGACTGTATAAAATATGGACGTAGTGTCCGTGACGTCACCCATAGGTTTCTGAAGAGCAAAAATGAAGCAAATCGTAGTGCGCAGCCATCTTGGTAGCCTACCTCCGGTTACTCCAAATATGGACAAAGAGGTGGAGCGAGGGCGGAGCTGAGGCGGGTCCTATGGGCCGGCTGAATGAACGCTATTGGCTGAAAAAAGCCGCTTTATTCGAAATAATCAAACTAGCTACGGCTAACCAGCTAGGTTAAATGCTAAATATCGTTGCTAGCCGGCTAACCCCACGACGATCTCTTTCCCAAACTCAGTGACTAGAATTAGCCGGGGTGACGCCCTTTAGACCGTCAGTGGCTAGTTGTCTATCAAACGGCGCAACTTAGATTGACAGCTATGCATTGTGCATAATGATGTATGCTGTATATTTTAAACGAACGCCTTATAAAAAAATTCGCCCCACCCCAGAGTTGTCATGGAGTAGAAAAACAGCTTATGAGACTAGAGCCATGTTTTGAACCAGGCTGTAAATATGTTTTTTTCTGTCGTAAAATCGGACATTTTAACATGGGGCTCAAATGTAATTGACTCCCTTCTGCAGCCTGCTCTAGCGGTTATTCGAGGAACTGCAGCTTTTTTGCACTTCCGCATTGGTTTCATTTTTCAGCGCCGGAGGTTGCCGCTTGGTTGAAATACTCTCAGAAAACCTGGACACATATTTTATTCATTTCGATGATGATGTAAACAATAATATGACAGAATGTCCTTGTTATCCACCCAATAACTGGCACATACTCAATAGACTCATCAACCAGTTTGAAGCAAACTCCCAGAATGTCCTGTCCTGACTCTGGTATCTCCACGGTGTCGTAATCCCTGAGACGTAGTAGGGCTGATGTTTTCATGCCACATCGCTTGTGTACAAAACCCCTCCACAAAAAGCCAGTTTCTGGTGCCAGATTGTACACAAGCTCCTCAGTTATGCAGAGTTTACACTATGACCTCACTCTTTCATACATAATACTCAGCGTTAGTCGACTGCGCGCCGCCACATCGGCTCATGAAATATAGCTGCTGCTGTGTGAGCCGCTGTGTCTGAAGGAGCTGCGAGCGGGGCGGCTCGGCGGCGGCGGCACCGCTCTGTTTGTATGCGTGGAATGCGCTGCTCGCTTGTCCTTGGAAGTACCCTCGTTTGAGTCAGGGATTCTCAAAGCAGTTCATTTCAGTTCATCCTGTTCGGAAGAAAATCTTAATCTCCCTTTCTCTCCTTGGTTTCGGTGATGGCCCTTGTTCGTTTCATTCTGCTGCAGAGGAAGGAGGAGGGGAAGATCCTTCAACATCCTGGTCATGGATTAGGTTCTTAGTGGATGACATCATTTTCTGGGGCTTTGCCCTGCTATGTAGCATTGTGCTGCCTTTGGATGAGGGGGAGCTCTGGCAGGGATTCACGCCGTCCACAAACAATATCAGTCTGGAACAGAGCATGCCACCTCTCACATTTTCCTTCGGGCCCTCAACAGGAGGGGACCGGCCAGCAGGTTGTAAAAGCATATTAATTTAGTTCCCCCCAATGAGTTTTCTTCTGAAACCAAAGGAGTTTCCTGATGTTTTCATAATGAATATCATCATTCATGGGAGTGACAATCTGGACACACCTGGATTTCTTGTTTTCCGGAGGATTTGTTCCAACACCAGAGTTGCATTCAAAGACAGCTGATACTCAAAGATGACAATCATGAACTTCTGCATGAATACAGAGTTAAAGAAATTACAGGTATTCACAAGCACAAAGCATCAGTGTCCTACTTTACATTCACTCCTGCGAGCTGCCTTGTTCAAATACATCATTCTGGCCACTTGAAGACGCCGAGATCCACTGACTTCTGCTTTCCCACTTCAGGGAGCTCATGGATATTAGCAGAGGAAGAGCAGAATCGGGCTATCTGCAATTGCAGGATTAGTTTTAAGCCGTCACTGAAATCCAGTTGTGCAAAGCTTTGTGTGTTTCACTGTTAGTGTAGCAAGAAGTAGCTAATGAGATAATGCTCCCTTGTGAAATGAACTTTCAACCTGCAGATGGTACTGAGTCAAGAGTTTGACTTAAGTTTGAGCTCTGGGTGAATGACATCATCTCAGGGTTTCATCATGGCTTCGTGCTGCCACCGAGCTGTGGGCAGGTGTTTCGTGGTGACCCAGCAAACTGAGCCTTAATGTTGCTTTTTGACAGCACATCTTAACACACCCTCTTCAAATTCCTGTAAACTGTCGTGCATGACCCTTCAACAATGAAAAAAAAAAGCTCTAACAGATGGCAGATTATTCCGCGAATGAAGGAAGTTTTTCCTGAAATAATTGCTTTATTCCGGTAAGAGAGATATAGAAGCAGGTGTTGAACAAGGAAACCTTCCAGAGGATTGGTGATGTTTAACTTCGTGTCAACATCAGCTGACGTCTTTATACACATTTTGTCAAAGTTGAGGAATTTGATATTTGAGATTTTTTAGGTCTTTCTTCACTCTTTTTCTTTCTGCTTTACTGGAGCAAATATGCAGAGCAGCCGTAAAGCCACGACAGCATTCATCCTCTAATCTTTATTCTTATTGAGATTATGAGATTATTGTTCACATTTTAAAGAAGCAAGCAGCGTCTTGAAGGTGTTTTATACAGGCAGCCAGGACGGAGAGATAACATCAGTATCCTGGCCTTCACTTCACTCCTCAGACGCCTCAGAGGTCACGCTTCAACAATAACGTCAGTCTCTTACCGAGTTTCACTGTTTCTAATCGAATCCTGTCGTGCCTTGTGGGCGTTAAACACCGCAGGGAACAGTAGCATGCTTGAGCTAACTGATGTAATTGTTGACATTGCAGTCAGTCCAGATAATCTCATTAATATGATTCATTAAGATTATCAGTAATGCACCGTAAAATCTGGTGTAGGGTTGCATGTCGCTCCAGATATGTGAGGTGTGTCCTGGAAAATAACATGAAAAGTGAAAGGATTATTCTACAGGAGGTACAGCAAGAAACTCTTAGGCTAAAGATAAAGCTAAACAATGTGTTTTATATTGATAATAATTCTAATGATATACCCCAGTCTGCAGCTCTGTGGTGTAGAAAAAGACATTTTTAGGGATCAGCATGCAAAAGCAATTTCTGGTAACATGGATGTGTCCTGTGGGGGTCGGTGCAGGAGCTGGTGTTTTCTCACCTGTTCAGTCATTCTGGTGAACAGCTGAGGTCTGAGAGCAGCCAGTGCGCCGTCAGGTTTGCGTCTCCTGTTTGTGTCGTATCTCTGGTTTGATCGGCCTGTTAGCGTCGCTGTGTCGTGCTCAGAAAAAGCCTGTAGCTGCTCTGGCGGAGCTGCGGCTCCTCCGACATCCAAGACTTGACATTTGGCTCACGAGCAGCAGCCAAGAGCCAGAATCACATTATTTTTGATTATATTTCTTTGCTTATTTGTTATTTTTTGGATGTGATTTTCTGACAGAGCTGATTGGAGACCAGCTCCACGTCCAAACTCTAATAATTAGATGCAGCATTATGCAGATTCCAGCGAACACAGAATTCCTAGAAGCGGTTGCAATTATTCATGAATGCTGCACATGTTAAAAGAGTGAGGACACAAAGCGATGCTAATCAAAAATCAATTTGCCATTAAAATTCAAAAGGAGCTTCAGGAAATGAAGGTTTAATGCTAATAAAGTGGATTTCGCATGCCAAGAAGTGCAATAGTGCAAAACTCAAAGGTGCCAAGTCAAACCTCAACACTTGTGGTCGAAACATCTGCATTTGTTTGCGTACGGGTGCTATTTATAACCATTTATTTGATATGCTGCAGTATATTTAAGGATTTATATTCGGTCAATTCTGGATTAATCTCTGTTGTGGAAAACGCATTGTGGCTATGAACCGCTTCCAAACAAGGGAGGGGAATTCTGGAATTGTAATTGCATGTATGCTGTGCCTGACCAAACACATAAGAACTCACATAAATTCAAAAGTGGAGCCAAACACATGGCAGATGATGAACTTCGCTTCCAAATCTAACTTCATTAACAAATGATCATCATGTTTAATTCCAGGCAGGAACAGGGCGACTCGCCTTCCAGGCTGCTGCCGCTGGATTTGGGAAATGGCTCTGGAGCTGGAACGGAGCCCCCGGGACTCGCAGGTTCAAGTTGAAACCGCAGAGTGGTGGAGTGGAGGGGGGGGGGGGGGGGGGGAGAGAGTGTGCGTGTGCATCTGTGTCTGTGCGAGTGAAACGCAGACGGGGGAAAGTAAACCTACAAAGTGTGTGCATGTGTGCGCTTGTGTGTGTGTTTGAGTCGGAGGTGGAGGGGGGGGCAGACGGCATTCACCGAGGCACAAGAGGTCACAGATGTGAGGGGAGAAAGTGCACATTCAGCTTTTCCCAGGGCGCGGGACGAGTCAGGAGATGCAGGTGGTGCCGCTGAACGTGCTGGTGAGCAGCAAACCTGACAAGTCTAATCAGGTCTTATCTGGCTCTGCTACAATTTCATGGCTGTTTGAAGCAAGTGGGCCATGTTCTTCAGATCTTTGCTGGAGGATTTTATCGGAGCATCTCGAAGCTATGTGGAGAAAAAAGGGTTCTTTGGGGTGATTGAGGTGTGTAGGAGAGATATCGTTCCTGCAATGATGACTCAAGCTCAGAACAGTAGTGTGAATAAAGCCTCCACATCAGGGACGAGGCAACGACCTGCTGATAAAAACAGCCTTAAAAAAATGGCGTCAGTGGGGAGTTTTTTTTTTCAGTAAAAGCTAATTCACTTACTTGAATCTTGAATAAGGTAAAACATCAGCATCTGCAATACAAACTGCAATAGTTTCATCTTTTATTTTCTTTTAACCCTTTGATGCCTGAATTTACATACAATTATATTAAAAAATAAATAATTTGTGTTTTTGCTTTCAAGCAGATGCTAAATTAAGTGGAGATTGTTAATTTTACTCGAGCACACAGAATGCATATAATGCATGTATATATAATGTATGAATATAATATTCGGATGTAGTTCTGAATTTGAACAGTCCCTCAAGAAACAAATGCTTGCAAAAGGTTCCTAGGTGCGTATCGAATATGCATGAACCGGCATTGGAGGAACACATAGACTTCCTTGGATGCATTCTGAATGGAAGCGGTTTGAGGCGAATTCGCGACAATAGGCGTCAAAGGGTTAATTTGTCATGTCTCTGTCTGACTCTGGCACATCACCAACAGCTCATTTTCATTATCTTTGCATGTTTCTCTTCACTTCCTGTCACCTGACCCACGTCCTGAGCTGTGACGATCCAGAAATCAGGTCGACTTTTGGATGCATGAGTAAGGAAACACTGTAAACAGATCTGCTCCCTTAAAAAAAGCAAGTCCTGGGCTCAGACCAGGATTTCAGAAATATAATGGTCTTGAAGAAAACCATCATTCTGGCCTTTTCACATTTAGCAGCTTGTGGTTAAAATTGCTGCGAAGTTCCAGATCCAAAACCAGAGAATTTACACACAGGTTAAGGAAAGAATTGACATTTCCAGTCAAAGTGGAGCCAAATGTTCACAATGTACCAACTCAGTGACCCAACACAAAACAGTCAACGAGGCAGAACTTGGCTCACAGTCAATATCCAAATGTCATCCTTACTATCAACGACCAGAGCTCATGAACCAGTACATGATCAACAGCTTCTGATCGACATAAATCAAAAACAAGATTGAGCCGTTCTCTCATCTCTGTAACCAGCAGAAATCCCCTCACACAGCAGTGATGAAGTAACACTTTCACTTTGTTCCACTTCTCACCACTGAAAGTAAAAACTGCACGATATGTAACTCTGTTGTATTTGTTTTTCAAACCAATTCGAAACGTCCAACTGACACTTTCTTGGAACAATCCGTGTCTGTCCGTCCACATGCAAAGTCTGATTCCTGGTATGGTCCAGTCACTAAGGGGTCAGAGCAGATCCCGAGCAGCCATCTGCGCCGTGTGTTTAACTGAGCACTCAAAAGACGTGATGGATGATGTTTGCTTTTTTTAAAACTCGATTCCACCACTTTGGATTATTGTTGCGGTTTGTCTGGTCATTGCTCAAGTCGAGCGTGCACATAAACTGACCCCAGCAAACCTGAAGCGGGCGACTTCGACTCGGCCTTTTTGTTTTGTCTGAGAGACGGCGTTCGTATCTGGAGGTCGGCTCGATAAATATCGCACACATTTAGATCCTCAACAAACCAGACAGAGAATTAAGTGTCTGCTTGTGCAACAACCAGCCTGGCAGGAAAGTGCTCTGTCTCAGATGAGTGCAGAAGTCCTGTCCTCATGTGTTTGCACTAAAATTTCATGACCTTGCCCCCCCCCCCCTCCCCCTCATCTTCCAACAACCTTCTGACATCCTCGATAAAAAAGTTCATGTGGGAATGCATGTGTGTGAACTCCGAGGCCTATTTTCACTGCTGCCTGCTCCAAGTGGGACTCATAACCACACCCAAATCTATAACACTGTAAATACTATGTTCCTGGAAACCAAGTGGAATGGAGGTAGAAGTAACAGGTTCTTCTCAAGCATAGCATTGGGCTCCTTCTTCGGAAAATATCTGAGCAATTTAGCAATATTTCACGACATGTCAAATAATGATGTGCGTGCGCTGTAGCTAAGAGCTCACAAGAGGATCGTAGAGTAGGTGCGCTGTGTTCTTGGCAAAATCTTGATATTAAAAACAATTACCTTTCTCCCCGAGCAGCTTCTGCCAAAGAAACATTGACTGTAACATCACAAATCAGGCTTTGAAGAGCAAAACTCCAAATGTTCGAAAGAGCCGTCTCAGAGATCTTGGTCTTTGTTCAGCGCTCAAACGCACAGACTCATGATGGAAGCAGGAATTTTTGATAACGTGGATGAGTTTCGCTCGCTTTTAATCACGAAGAATAACACAAACCTGCATAACTGAGATAACAAAGTCTGCACTGAATTGGAGTTTGAACCTGAGCAGAGGTGTTTCTACAGCTTGGAGATTTCTGTGTTTGGACAGTCAGCAGGAGGCCAGTAAACCTCGGCTGGTCATTGGTTGCACTTGTTGCATTCACCTGGTGAAAATGGGCCGTGATCTGTTTTCTCTCTCAGTCTGTCTTAATCTTGTTTTTATCTAAAAGTTTTACCAGATTAAACAGATTTCAACAGTTGTCTAATATAATCTACTCTAACCACAATCAGCGACTGGGATCAGATCGTGAATCACCTCGAAAACCTGCTCCACCGTGCAGACAGGAAGTGGTGATGAAAGAGTAAATCCATTGGTTGTGGTTGTTGCTTTAAACGGAAACATGGTTCATCAAAATAAATCAATAGAAATGCAAATAAATAAAAATGCTAAATAACTGTAAGGTTGTGTCTAAGAAGTCGCTTCAAGGTCGGCCTTTTTTCTTCATAGCATTGTAAGATGAGCCAAGATGTTATTTTTTATGGCTGCATCAGATGGACACACTGTACGTCAAATATGCATTATAATGTGCATTATTATATTATAAACACATTCCTGTGAAATTCAGCAGGATGTTCACATGTTAACTTCGGAAACCTTTGTATTGCTATCCATCCATCTATCTCTCCATCTATCTATCTATCTAAATTTGGCCTAAATAAGAAAGTGCATGAGGCTAAAGGAGACCTGATTTAAATGAATGAGTCAGAGAGCCACCCCTCCCTCACCCCTGATGAGGGAAACCCCGTGGGACTCAGCGAGCGCGGAGTCACTTGGATCGCGCTGGAGAGGCCATCGGGTTCGCATGAGAAGATGGTAGGTTAACCTTGATGTTAAACTTGGCAGATTTATTTTAGTTCACATGAAAGTTGTAATTATTGTTGTTACAGATCTGCTGTAATTCGGGAAGGCTGATTTATCTGCCTCATGGTTTCCTAGAACATTTTTAGTTATCTATGGCTCACGAGCTATCGACTATTTTGGTGAGGGGAGCTTCTGGTGATCAGACGTCGAGCGGGACTGTCCCAGTTTCAAACTGGGTGTCTCAAATCTGGACAAACATCTGCAAAAAGTCTCGGATTTCAACACTCACTACTTAATTGTGCCATTTGTTTTTGCACAATTACAATAATAATCAGAATATTCTGCATGTTCTGATGGATGCATTCAATGAGAAACTTCACAGGAGCGAATGAGGCGCCATCTTTTAACGGGGGATCTAGTTCTCCTTAATATATCATGAGTGCTCCTTGGCGGCTTTTTTACAATCAGACCTTTATAGACAGGAGAAAGAACAATGATGTCTTCTTCTTTCATATCTAGATACCTGTATATATTCATTAAAAAACTACAACAATGGCCACAAAAAAGGGGCAATTATGGATGAGATTAACAAAGGTGAAGCTACAGGTTGTTGTCATAAATTATAACTCTTAAGCTGTCATGTTTCTTCCCTGCTGCAGCTTCTGAAAATGACATGGAGATAAATATGTCACTTACCTCTGAATGTATAAAGTGAGCTATGTTGTATGTAGCTGCTTCATGTTGTGAAGAAAGTGAACACGCTGCCGTTTGCCAGAGCTGTTCTTCACTGCTGTTTTCCTTTTACTTCATTTTCATGGCTCTTCATTAATATTTTCCTGACCGTCTAACTCTGAACAATTTGATATATTTAAAGAGAGAACAGCATTTCCTCCGTCTGAGCTCATGACTCTGAATTAATTCAACCAATAAAACATATCTGTTATGGGAGAGAAGCATCATATAATCCGCTGTGTTGGAGGTCTTCTTTGAATAAAAGTTTTATCCAGCTGATGAACGCTGTTTATGACGGTGACATCATTATAAAACAAGCTAGCGGAAGTAACTTATTAATCCCAGCAAAGCCTCATGATATTCGGAAAAGGATAGGACGTGGTTTACAAGGCAGCGAAGGGAGGGCTGAGGAGCCTGTTAAAATGTGACTCGTCCAGATAAGTAATTGCTGCTGATTTTGCCAAAGACATAACATCATAAAAACAGCATCCATTTAAAACTGACTTGGCACACACACACACACACACACACACAGTGTACCTCCCTAATGTGAGCAGTATGAGAAAGTCAAATCTGGGTTTTCAGCACTTTAATACATTCACCAGGTGGTCTCCTTAAAACCAGAGGAGGAATAATAAATAGATGTGTTTGACACAAGGAGAGCAAAGACTGTTTATTGATGTATCTTTAAAGTTTGTGCAGCTTCAGATAAATGATCATAATGAAGGTTTATGATGGACGTGTAACCTTCTAGAGAAAAGGTTTAAAGGTGCTGGTACAATTCTCATCTCAACTTTTGGAAACGTGAACAATTTCCTAAATATGTGGACTCAATGGAGGATTCAAACACATGAGAAATAAACAACCGTTACAGTTTTTGCACACTGGAATATTTCAGGCTGTTTTTGAGCCATTTCAAAATTCACACTCTTATGTCAAAGGCTAGATCAGCGGAGCACAGCAGGGCCCCGTACCACAGCAGCTCCACTGTGGAACAATTCATTTGTATAATTGGATTAATTGTAATGTTTTTGGGGATATGTACTATTAAAGTATCAACTAACACAATGACATGACTCATTAAATGATCTTGTGGGCTTGTTCCAAAATTTCAGGGTTTTCATTATTTCAGCTGATAGTGTGGTCACATGGTGCATGTTACCAAATCGGCAGAGGAACAAACACCACTATTGTAAATCCACCAGCTACATGCAAGCTCAGCCACAACACACATACACACACACACACACACACACACACACACACACACACACACACAGAAGTTTGCACAGCTGTGCTTGTTGGGACATTACATTGACTTCCATTCATTGTAGACGGCCTACCCTTAACCATAACCAGTTCCATGTCTAACCTCACTTCAATGATGGTTTGCCACATGAGGCCTGCTGGTCCAGACAAGGTTTGAGAGAAGATAAGAGGGATTGTTGTTGTGTGGTGATCATGTCTATTATTGGCTATAATCAATCAGGCCAACGGATGCTGGGAGTCTGACAAACCTGAGCAGAGTGGCCTCAATCTCTAGGTTGCAAAATGTAGATAAATATATATTTCTAGGTGTTTGGTCCCGGTCCGGTCGTGTTCACTGGGAGGCTTCCGAACCAGGGTTTGTTTTTCTTCTTCTTTAAATGATCAAGGTTTGTGTAATACAAGGCACAAAATGGGACTCACTTCTCTCTCGGCCAAATGATGACACTCACTCTTGCTCTTCTGTTCCTGCCAACCTCAACAGCCAGAGGAGGAACCAGCTCTTACATGTGCACATTTGGCTTGTAAATAACACTGTATCAGAGCAATTATAGCAAATACAAATAGATACATAAAGTAAATTGGATCATTAAGGACCTCAGACTGTGAGCTGATCGTGTACTTGGCCTGAAGAAGAGATCGTCTCTGTTTGTTTCTCAGTCGCCTTGTTGCACTTGACGAGACGAATGGAATTTAGTTTTAGGAGTTTGAATTTGTTCTGTGACTCCAAACAAACATTTCCTCGTAATGAATCTCGATGGCAGCTTGTCACAAAGATGTCATGACGCTGCTGAGACTTCTGCAGGAACTCAGATACAGTGGTGCCTCCTGCAGAGAGATAATATCTCTAATGGGGAAATTTATTTATGCCGCAATTCACATGAAGAGGAATCTTTCTTTGGTTATAAACAGATTAGAAACAATGATTAACTATCTCATTTACTTTGATTTACTCTCATTACTCATTACTTGGGACATGACTTTTACAGACTGAAAATCATTTGTTAATATCTGCTGCCAATAATCTGTCGGCTTCTTCCTCCGTGCTCTGTCGCCGTCAACAGGCCTTTCTGAAGGATCTGATGACGGATGGGAGCGAGCGGCAGAAACGGACAGAGCGCTTCACGCCGCCGTCTGTTTCTAGTAAAGCGTGTCCTCTTCCACACTGATGTTATGTCAAGTGACTCAACACACTGAAACTGGCAATCAATCATGTGACACCTATGGAAGGAAGTGGACTGCAAAGCTGACAGGTTGACACACAGAAAAAATGGAGGGGAAAAAAATCACAGCAGAGATTGATGCTACACAGATTACATTTTATGAGTGGTCTGGGAAATATCGTTTGGGCTCTTCATTCCGAGAAAAAAAAAAAAAAACCATAATAAACTCAGCCACATCTGTATTTTTTGTTATGACAGAGTTGTGTTACATGAACATCTGGGGGAAAAATGAAAACAAACCAGCAGCTAAAGACATGAAAACAAATCTTCTTTTAAGATAAACATTTCAGTAAAAAAAAAAAAAAAAAAAAATCCAATTTTGAACATCATCTACATTTGTGTGGAAATCTGTCTCCACTCCTTTAATACAAAGCTTTTGAATAAACATTTGATCCAGTTTCAGCTTTTGTTAGTGGCGGCTGTAAAGCAGTGGTGACAATGACTGTTTCCTGCTCGGTTTTGGCCAGACAGAAATGCCTCCTCGGAGGAATTCAAGGAACTTTTCCTGCTTTTCTCGAGCTGGCAACGTTGAAAATCTTCCCATGTGTGTCTAAGTCATATTCCAAACGAGTGGGAAGCTTTATATTAACACAGAAGGGTGGATCAGAAGGCCTTCATAGCCATGCTCTCACCGCACAGCAATTCAGACTGTGAGCGTAACAACACATCAATGTTTCACTGAAGTAATGCGAGAAAGCCTTAAGAGTCCGGCGAGTGTGAGCCCGGTCCCATGTTAACGTCGCTCGATGACTTGTTTGACTTTGTTGCTCCCCTGCCGTCCCTGAGCTTTGTGTCCTCCGGCTCCTCCCTCGCTGAGAGCTTGTTAATTCTTGCAGGCTGGTTCCACATTGCCACACCGTCAGTCGAACACAAAAACAGTGAGGCATTGTTCGATCTAACTGACATTTTGGAAGTGTGTGTGTGGGCTCGTCAGCTACCTCGGCCTTCCTTCTTAACAGTACTTACAAATTATCAGCAGCTTTTTTTTTATAACCAGACCTTCTTGTGTTCATTAGTCTTTTGTGTTGGAGTTTTATTGTAGAGAACTGACGCTATGACTTAATGGCCAAACTGTGGCCGTGGCGTTTGCCAGGTGCTTTGTCAGGCTCCGTTGCCACATTGTGGTGGGCATAAATGTCAAACAATAGCCCTTTTTGAGTCACATCCCCACAACTGTAAACCCATGAATCACTGTGGCTTTTTCTTGTTCTTCCAGGCGTTGTTTGGGTACGAGGAATTCAGGCCTTGGCAGCTCGTCTTTTAACAAAAGCTGACGCTTCACATTAGCTCTGCATTACCATTTGTGCTCATCACAGCGCTCTCCCCTCCTCTAACCCTCGTCAATGCTTGATAATGGGGAATCTTGTCTCCACCTGTTTATCTTTGCTCCATCACTTGATTTACTCCCGGTCTGGTATGCACGGTGCGTCGCTGTGCGCGCAGCAAGCCGTGCAATCAGGACACGGCTTCTATCCAGCCGATGCCAAGACTAATTCACACTTGAAGATGTCAGCTCTAAATCTTATTTGCTGCTTGTTACTCTAATGACACGTGACCGTGCCTTTCTGCCTTTTCGAGCACTTGCAGGATGTATAAGCTGTCCACTCTGAGATGGAGAAATGAGATGGTCAAACCAAGCGGCAACCTCTGGCGCTGAAAAATGAAGCCAATGCGGAAGTGCAAAAAAGCTGCAGTTCCTCGAATAACCACTAGAGCAGGCTGCAGAAAGGAGTCAATTACATTTGAGCCCCATGTTAAAATGTCTGATTTTACAACAGAAAAAAAAACATATTTACAGCCTGGTTCAAAACATGGCTCTAGTCTCATAAACTGTTTTTTTACTCCATGACAACTCTGGGGGGGGGGGGGGTTTAGCCGGCTAGCAACGATATTTAGCATTTAACCTAGCTGGTTAGCCGTAGCTAGTTTGATTATTTTGAATAAAGCGGCTTTTTTCAGCGGCTTTTTTCAGCCAATAGCGTTCATTCGACCAGCCTCAGCTCCGCCCTCGCTCCACCTCTTTGTCCATATTTGGAGTAACCGGAGGTAGGCTACCAAGATGGCTACGCACTACGAATTGCTTCATTTTTGCTCTTCAGAAACCTATGGGTGACGTCACGGACACTGCGTCCATATTTTATACAGTCTATGGGTCAAACATGCGTCTCATTAACATGCAGCCTACATATACATTATCCACTACAGTCACTTCAAATGCTTTTCACATGGCTCAACACCGTTACAGAAGCTAATAACAGATCCCACTAACAATTCTTGCCTGTGTATCCAGAGCCTGATAGAATTTATTCCTCTGTACCACAAAACTCCATTATTGTCCAAAAGCCTCAATGAGCCACAATGTCAGTCTCAATAAACACCGTGCTGCTGCCATAAATACCCACGAGACCACCAGATTTGTATTAATCCACAGCTGAAAATAGTCCCAAACAAATGCACCACTTACTCCTGTTTGGATGACTTCTGATAAAAAAAACTCGTCCATCTGTTTCAGAGAAATTACTGAGCCTTTTTAATCAGAGTCAGAATCTGCTCCACCGGCCAAGTATGTGTACATGACACAGGAATTTGACTGGTTTTCATTGTTCTCGGCGTACCAGCACGTGAACAGACACACAGCTGAGAACAACAAATCATACAGATAAAGATGAAGAGTGTAATGAATATACTGTATTTATACAGCTCACCAATGACCAACGATATAAATAAAAGACTATAAAGTCTGTCAAGTATTTTAAGTTGAGTGAGTACATGAGTGAATGAGTACACAGAGTGGATGATTATGTTCTATACATTGTCTGCATCTATCTAGAGATGCTCTGTTGAGGAGCAGCGGTTCATCCAACCTGTTGGTCAGAAAGCGGACATTCACTGGACGAACTGATGGAGGCCTGATTTGAATTTGAATCCGCATTTTGACCTGTAGGTTTTCTGATAAAAGTGTCTCCCTGGTGAATGTGATCGAACAGGGAGAAAACAGAAAAAGGACCAGAAAGCACTTTACAGAAGCTGCCACCTGTGGCGCCATCTTGAAATAAGAATTGTATTTTTAAAAATGCACTGATATATTCATGATCTGTTTTTAGGGATGTACGTTGGTTATGTTGGTTACAATGATTAGTGCAACACAGTTGGTCACATGTACATTAATTAGCAGCCTACATATAAATTGTCCCAACTAATATCACAGTTATGTAAATTATGGATCCATGTTTCTTATGTTTGACTCAAGTTCTATATCCCTAAGACCAACTGTGAGCTGGAGCACGGCTGCATTAGGACACTGTGGCATTAAACGTTGTCACTTATACTTGCTTCCTTTTATGTACAACTTGTTAATGTATTTATGAAGCATCGATTCAAGTAAACACTGGATTTCCATCCAGTCAACTCACAGATTTTCATATTCCTGCTCGGGTGCAGTCTGCTCAGCATGAATCCAAACACAGACAATATAACTATTTCAAACGTCTGCCAGCATCCAAGAATTAACGACTGAAATGACTTTTTTATTGACAGGATTTATTCCTCTAATTTGTCATAACTACATAATGAATTAAAACATGTTAGCTAAATCCCAAAAGAGAAATGACGGCTGTATTTCTTTGAGCCAGTTTCCCCCCAGGAGGAGATGTGAGAACTTGACTTCACGGAGCGACAACATGGTTTCTTGGCCCCTGAATGAATCCTGAGGAGCAGCTTCATTTACAGTGATAAAGACAGACGTGGCTTTTCTGAAGCTCTGGTGGATGACCTGAATGTTGGAACGCGTATTTCCGCTCAGTGTTTCCATTACTGCTTCTGATGACTAACAGCGGTTTCACGGTGTTGCCATCTGTGACGAAGACAGGGCCTTATCGCCACGCTGCTTTGTCCCCGTGTCGTCCAAATGTCCGTCCTCGTCTGCCGACATCTTTTTGTTTTTCCCTCTGTCATGATGTTTTCCTGTTCACCCCCCCGTCCTCGTCTCCCGTACGGCGTCTGAGCTCGTCATCGCGCCCACAGGGAGTATCGGGCTTCTAACCTCATTGAGGTGTAACTTCTCCCCGAACCGAGAGGATCCTGCTTCCGTCAGTAGGAAACAAAAGTGTTGGAGTCATAAACAAAAGAGCCACCAGGAGAAGTGTTGTTGTAAAGTGAGTAAGCCCTCAGATGACGGGAGAATTAGCTGTTCTCTCTGCATTCCTGTGACCCCAGAACTCGTAACCATCCTCCGGGTTTTTCACTTTATTTGATTTAGAAACCATTCATCTGTCACTTTCACAAAACAGTTTCATCATTCACGTCGGCCTTGTTAACTCTTGAACCATATTCCAAAAGCCAATGGTTTGAAAACTCCGTCCAGAACTTGTCTGTTTGCTGAACTTCTGTCTTTTCAAAACACGAGACCTTCAGATCAGAGCAGCCTGCAAGACTCTGAATGTTTCAGTAATGTTTTGCTACTATGTTGATTTTAACTTGTTTTTCTGTTGCAACTGTTTTTTTATCCTTAACAATCCAATGAAAAGTTTAAAGTCACCAATGAACTGATTCTACTAACAAGTATCACAAAGCCTCATAAAGTTTGAAATTGAAAACACACCAGTGAGACACATTGAACTGGGTGACAAAGTTCTTGGTTTCTATGAACACGGATCCTGTAGTTTATGATCCTCCCCACCGTCCTGCTGCCGACCTTTCTCGAGCCTTAAAAAATAAAACATATTTGACCTTTTTAAACCTGTTTCGTAAAGATTTAAAGGTCTTCAGTAGGAACCAATGGGCTCAGGTCAGAGGGAAGGTTTTGATTTTCGTTGTCTGAACATGGATTTGGTCTTTTGGTCTGACAGTAGCATGAATCTGGAAAAACACCAGTCTTATTGTTAGTTACCAAAGGTCACGGACCACGATGCATCTGTGCAGTGTGTGATCTGTCACAGCACAGTGTGTCCCTCAACAGCAACTAAAATAAGTTTAAAAAAGGGTCAGTTTGAGTGTGAATGTGGTTTGAATATGTTACACATCGAGAGAAGCTGGTTGACTTCAACGGGTTCTTGATTATTGATACTTTCGTTAATTCATTTTCAATCAGCAATGATTTTCAAAGTGTCAACAAGTCAAGGAGCCTTGACAAGAAGCTAACGTCACAACCAGCATGTACTTAACGTTAAGGTTGCTTAACAACATGTGTGGACGGCAGCTACAGTTGTTGGAGTCGTTGGGGGATGATTGACAGACCTGGCAACTCCAACTTTCCAAGTATTTGCTTTGTTAAAAATCAGAGTAAGTTCTCCACATAAACTGAGCGTCAATGACAAATATTTTTTCTTGTAAAATGTCTGGTGGGATCGTTTCTTCGCCGTGACGTCCCTCCACTAAATCACTGTTCATGAATCTGTCAGTGCGCCTGACAGCCGTTATACCCAAAGCAAAATTGCAATGAGGGAAAAAAAAATGCAAAGACAAAAAAAAGACAAGCATTGTCTCATATTGTGCACCGTTGTGTTTCCCTCTGTGCGAACACAATATGTATCATGTTCTCTCCTTTTGTGGCGCACAATGAAAGATTGGTTTGCACAGACACATTTGCTCTCGGATGCAGAAACACAATCCTGGAATGTCTGCGCCGGTGGAAGGAACAAGAGACGGAAAATGTACCGAAGCTTTGCATTCGACCGAGCTCTGCTATTAATAAAAACTGTTTTCCCCCCAGACTCGCAGCAGAGGATCCTCAGCGTCTCATTTGCTTTCACAAATACGTGTATCAATAAAGTTGATTCCCTACTTGTGGGCGTGTTCGTGTATGACTGCAGTCGTCATCTCAGCGAAGCGTAAAGTGTGAGAGAAGGCAATGGAACCCAGACGTGGAAAAAGGGAGCGGGGTCTGTGGCATCATGTTTTACCTTTTCATGGTAAAACGGTGTATGAGCATTATCAGATTGAGATTATCATCCAACCCCAGCTGTTCCCTTTCACACCGGCCCCCACATCCCCCCCTCCCCCCGCTATCAACTCCGCTGCCATCAACCATCCCATTCCTTTCTCTTCTCTCCCTTAACTGAGAAGCAGAAAGGCCCAGTGTTCTCAGTGATGTGTTGCCTTATCGTCACGGCTCCATCGCTCTGTCCTGACAACACCGTGAAACGATTGTATCCAGAGCGTGTTTTAGCCTGTTCTTTACATTTTACTAGAAATGAGAGTGCACGCTGACTGTCCTTCCAGTCATAGAAAGAATGACTCCTCGTGGTTATTTATTTTCGTTACCCCTCATCGTCCGCCAGTGATACCTCATTGTTGAGCAATGAGCTAATTTCAAATCCTTATTCCCTTTTAAATAACCTTTATGTGTATTGTATAGTTTGTTGTTTGTGTCTTGTCTAGTGTCCCCTGGACTGTTTCTCTATTTGCCACTGATTTCCACCAAAGAAGCACCAGGTGCTAGTTCGGTGCTTAGTGTGTTCAATTCTCGTGCCTCCTAAGAACCGATTCGCATTTCCACTGGCCAGGAGTCAGGCTGGAGCCACGCCATTGCCTCACCGTAAAACATCAGTATGTCACTGCATACGTAGCCCTTTACCAACAACGGCTATGGCTAATTAGCTTTGACTAAGCTTGCATCGATTAAAGAGCAGTTAAACAAACGCAACAAGATTGCGTTTGATGATAATAGTTGATGATAATATCTATGTTTATCTTAGGGTCTAAGGGTGATTGCGAGGCGGAGGTCACCCGTCGTCGCAATTGCTATTTGGAAACTGGCTACCGGCACTCACGATAGCCCCGCCCCCAGCCCTTGACATAGTCGGTGTTTAGCTCTGGACCAGCAAAGAGTTGGTGCTAGCTAAGAACCGGTCTTTAGCACCTGGAGGCGGTGCTGAGGTGGAAACACAAAGAACTGGTGCTAAGTTAGGCACTGGCTCCGAACAAGCACTAGCACCAGCTCGGTGGAAAAGCCCCAACTGATACTCGAAGTATCAGGGTCCTTCTTTATTCCCATGACGCTTGACTGTGTGTTCAATGTTAATCTACGAAGCTACAAACTATAATCTGTCCGGACACCTGGTTTTTCCTGTTGCTGCTCTACTTGAACACAACAAAGCAGATCATTTCCCACAGTGTTTTCATGCATTGTTTATCTTCCTTAAGTCCCATTTGCTGTCACTTTTCTGTCACATTCAATAGGAAAGCTGCTGATGATTCGCTTTTCCTCCATTTTGTTTGAAGTACTTTTATGTAGTTGAGTTGAGGGAACGCTTTCGACTCTCGGGGGGATTCAGAACGAGCACTAAAAGCTGTCTCTTCCATGAGTCAGAGGTCGTTTGCATGATGTTGGAAGTATAATAGCAGTTAAGTAAATGGCTGTATAAGTAGGTTGCACACAGCCAGGGGACATACAGTTTTCATTTTTAATTCCATCTTGCTGCCTGATTGTTGCTACTTGAACAGTGACCACAACCAGTTGAAGAGATGCCATCAAGAAACACAGTTTAACTCTGCGTTTCTTCATTAAAATGTCCCCGGGTCATCGAGTCTTTAGTCTGGCTTGGTCCATGTGGTTTCACCTTCATGCAGAGTTTCCAGGTCTGACAGTCAAACCAGAAGTGGGGGAGTCCACAGCCTTTTGTGGAGGAGGGGGATCCAGACTGTGCCAGTACAGAGGGGTGTTTTTATTAGTCTGACAGAAAGCTCTTACCTTAACTGAGGTTGCAATCATGACATTTCTGGGTCGGGGTGGATTGAGTGATGTGTTCAGGTGCACAGAAATGCTTTTATGTGTAAATATTGCACGTGTTGGTTAATTGATTTTAATTAACTGTGGTTTGTCTCTGTAGGAGGGGCAGCGGTGAAGCCAGGTGTGGAGGTGCTTCACGTTAGTGCAGCTGGGTCTGTGGAGGCAACAAGTGTCGGGGGAGGAGTTATTCCTTTGTTTGACATGAGTCACCTTGTGAAGATTGGAAGAGTTTGTTCTAGTTTTTTGTTTTGTTTTCTTCAATTCACCTTTGCACAACTGCACTGTGCACCAGGTGTGAAGATTTTTTTTTAATCTTAGTTTCCTCAGATCTTTTACTTTAGTAAAAATAGCAATACCACAACATAAAAAATATCTGTCAAGTCCTGCATTTAGAATCTTGTATACTCAAAGTACCAAAGCTGAAGTGCAGAATGGCTCTTCACAGATTATATATTGTTGTATTATTAATAAGAAAATACAATAATATTGTGTTCATTTTAATTACTTTATATAATTTTATAGTTGGCCTATCACATCAATGTTGGACTAATATGAATGTTCAAAGTAACAAGTTATCCAAAAAAATGTAATAGAGTAAAAAGTACCGAAAGTAATGGAAAATAGAAATATTCAAGTATTAGTACCTCAACATTTTACTCAAGTACGGTACTTGAGTAAAAAAGTACTCCACCACTCCCTTCTTTAATAACCTCTGCTGAGCTTTGTTAAAGGCCTCTCACCTCCAGATGCAGCGCTGCAACCGCTCGCTGGTTCCTGCGCTCTGCACTTTTACTGCCTGACTCCCAGGTGTGAATGCATATAATTGTATCAATGTGAATCAGGCAGGATGTTGTTGGAAAGCACCATGCATGCTCAGCAAGCCATTACATTTAGATTTTTTTTTTTAACAAATTAAATCAGGAGAATTTGGATCAGCCTTGTAAAACTTTTACTGCGTGCAGCATCACATCATCCAAAAACGACCCAGTAAGAATGTGGACTCCTTCCAGAAAACCATGAAGGTTTTGGTTACTGTGAAAAGGGAAAGAAAAATAAAGTACGCACCCCTCCCTCCGTGTGCATTTTGGAATTATTGTTGATCAAAACTCGATCCCAGCCAGAGGGAAAACCAATCAGATTATTCATGAGGCGACCTCTGCGCGTACCATCGGTACGTCATCGCAGCACGTCTCCCCTCGTGGTGCTATCATTACGGTTAATCACGTTAGCATCGCTGCGTCATTACCTCAGTACCTGTGCATCATTCCACTCGATGAAATACTTTATGAAACTCCCGACACATGGAACATCTTACCATAAAGACGCCCATAGCAAAGACAGTGGAATATGCTTATACTTGCATGCGATGCTGATATTACCTCATGTTGGTTTTCTCACACGCAAAGAAAAACACATTTTCAATGCACAGCCTCTCACACGAACACACCAACTGCTCACGCTGTCTCCTTCCATTATTATTGGAATATATGTGTTTCTTGCCCAAGAGCAGTTGTCAGTGAAACGAACTTTATTCAAAGCCGTGATTCGGTTTGACTCGTTCCCTTCATTGATCCAGCAGCGTAATATGCAAAAGCTTTTTCACGGGCCTATTGAAAAAGACTTAATGAAACTGATGGAAACACGCAACTATAGGATGGTTATGAAGTTTGACTCGAAACTTCATGCTTAAAATCATTCGTGACATTTGATTAGGCTCCATGTGGCTTGATTTGCCATGGTCCTGGATGCATGGAAAGAGAAAGTAAAACTGGTTGAAGCTTTTCTCTTTTTTCTTTTTTTTTTATTTCTACTATAATTGCTGAGGAGAAATACATATTCCTATTTTTCATGCCCTGTGCATCAGAGAAGCAGCCAACTCCTCAACCATTACTGGATCAATTTAAAAAGAATAAATCTTCCCCGAAAGAAATCCAGCACCCACAAAAATCCAACCGTACGAGGAATACTAAAAACACAACAAAGCCACTTTGTAGAAGAAGACTGACAGAGGCGGGGGAGAAGCGAGCGTGTCAGCACTTTTTGTCGGAGTGGCTCATCACGTCTTGTTGTGGCTTGCCAACACTGCGGCGCTGCGAGGCTGTCACGAGAGGAGCAGATAGTGGCTCGCAGGTGTAACTGGATCTGTATGGCACAGAGTCTGCGAGCTGCTGCCGCCGCCGCTGCTGCTGCTGGGTGAAAACACGCATCTGCAACGGCATGTTTGTGGAGACCGAGAGGTTGAAACAGGTTCAACTCGAAGCTTGAAATACCACCAAATCGACTCTGTTAATTATGATAAACGCGCGATTAATTTTAGCCTGAACATGTGTTTGCATGTGTGTATTATGTATACAGAGTGACAGCAAGTGTGTTGGGAGTAATGTGGTGAGATTTTTCTAACCGTACACAAAAACATGGGAAAAAACAAAGGTTTCTATTTATGTGTGTTTTGGACTAAACCGAAAGCAGCTCGTTGCAGGTCATCCATCTTTGATACCTGCTGCTTCTTTGGATCACCAGTATACAACAATCGATATACAACACCTACGACGTGTAAACTTGAGCTCTGTGTCTATTTAAACACAGCGCGTGGAAACATCTGGTTCATATGAAAAGAAAACAGTAAATCTCCGTTTGTTGACTTTTAAAGATTGCGTCGCATTTCTTGCACAAATGAGCAGCAGAGAAGAAGAAGAAGCTGAGAGACGCAGCAGGTCGGAGCAGGACGTAGCTGCTGTATATCTTCCGGCCCTCCGTTTCCCCAAACGGCGGTTTAACGGTGCCTTCCTGCACTCCTCGTCCTCGCCGACTCGTAAAGTTAGGAAAACATCACATGACGACGTTTAGCAGGTGTTTGCGTCTGGGGGGGTGGGGGGGGCATCGGTCACTGGTAAATACATCACATTAACTGGACCAATGAAAATGCCACAGCGAGAGATAAATAACGTAAGACAGAGTCGCACCAGCAGCCTGGAGATGCTGTTAAATCAATAGATGGTTTAGACATTAACCTGACACTTTGACAGCTGTCTGTCAAACTGCGGTGTCACACAGCTCTGCTGGTATTCAACACTTTGGCTGTCGAGCGAACTGGAATCACGCTCCTTTAGTCGACATGAAGCTCCTGAATGCAGCATCAGATTTTGACTCGTTCTTGGCTCACGATGATACACTTGTAAATCCTCTAATTAAACATGCCCCGTGGAGTTTTCTTGTAATCAAACAAACTATCTCTACATTCAACGTTACTCGCAAAAACACATTGTGTGTATCCTGAGGTCTAAAAAAAAAAATGTGACGAATGCATTTCCTTCCTCCATAAAACATTTACAAAGCCTGAATATTTTAAACCCATGATTAGCTGTTAGCCTAGCCTGTGCCGGCACATGGCTGCATATCTGGGCCTGTTACCGTCGCCTGTTGATCCGCCATGTGAACCCATTGGCAGGAGTGTGTGTTCTGTCATCCACACTCATGCATGTGCACAAAACAAAATGGGAACAACTAGAGGTCAAATAATGTCAAAATGTTTCACATATTTCAATCCAAACCATGATCTTCTCCTAAAACTAACCAAGTAGTTCTGATGTTTAAACCTCACCAACGTGGGACTGTGAATAATTGGCATTAGTTATTGAATTATTATTATTATTGCAAACTTTAACCATTTATTTTATAAGTTATAAAGAAGTTTTTAAAGTACTGTATCTCTTAGCTTTCTGTCATTGATCAACAGATAAAAGCTCCGCATCTTCTTTCTAACAAACCTTATGGAAAATAAATAAAATGCTGCCCAGAATTCTTGAAATACTCTCACACACACACACACATACACACACACCAGCTCTATGGGCTCCAGCATTTCGTCAGGCTTGCACTCCTTTTCCCATCATAAATAAAAACATTTTCACATAAGTTAGTGCATCCAAAATGATGAGAATCTCTGTGCACTATTTCACATTCAAGCTGGTTTTCATTGTTGGATCAAATCACAGGTTTCACATTTTGCACGTCAGAGTTTTCTGGTCTATTTTCAGCTCTCTTAGCAAAAAGGTGAATGTTTCTGATAAAGCAGCACCTTCGCTCCTTCCCTCCACCCTGATCTGCGTTCGGCTCCAGACCACAGAAACAGATGTTCTACAGGTTGCCCTGCTCTGAATGGGACCTATTGTTGGGGATTAAAACGGAGCAAGTGTCCGCGGCGGGTCGAGGGTCGGCCGAGGCAAAAGGCACCAGCTTCCACAAGCCCTGACCTTTTTAAATGAGTGCAATGTGATACAATGCATGGGTCAGCAGTCACATGCTGAAAGCAGGCCCACATGTTGACAAAGACCTCCTGACCCCCACCGCCTCCACGCAGCCCCCGCCCCGGCCGCGACGTGTGGCCACGGAGACTCTGCTGGGTTAACAACCCCCTGAGGCTTCTGGGTAATTAGGGGACCCAATCACGTAAAGCTCGGGGCCCGGCCTGGAATTGTAGGGAGACTAGTTTTGTCTGTCTTTGATTTTGATTTACAATGGACACAGACATGCTTTACTTTTAAGTTAATGACGAAAAAAACAACAACTGACAAATCATATTTCATTTCACAGCTGGTGTTTGACCAATGAGCACGAGGAGCAGTTTGGATCTGGAAACAGTGTTTTGCAAACAAACGTGGATTTGTGCATCATTTCATACAATCATTTTTCCATACAGACATCAATTTGTCTTCAATAGCTGTAATGTTTAAATTATGAATTAGTCATTATTTGAGGACTGGCCAATCACAATCCCTGTGCTTGTTTGCTCGACTCTTCCAGTCTCATATGCTTTCATTAAGGTGGAATGACATTCACCACTAATTGGGAACTCCGAGATGACGTATGCTAAATGTTTGGTGTCTTGTGACAAATCGCTTGTGTTGATTTAAAGCTGAAGAAGAGCAGATGCAGTGCGGAGAGTCCAAAATAGCCCCACCACACTGGAGGCTTTTCTGACTTAATAATGTCAACACCAGAGCCCTCGCGAAACCAGATGGAGCCACTTTATTTGTTGGACTGATTGCACCTACTCGAGTTTATCTGCAGCCGCTCACATGGCGGAGAGAGAGCGAGGAGGGAGAGATGTCTGGTCCGGTCCATGTTGTAATTTATGAAGTGCTTGTAAACCGTGGCAACCCCGGTTCTGTGTAACAAAGCACATAAATGCATGATAACAACATCAGGGAACAGTGCATAAATTTTAACATATGAGGCCACTCCTCTCTCTCTTTTTTCTCTCTGAGTGGAAACATGTGAAAGAATGACTGAAAGAAGGATCAGGGAGGGACTGACATGTTTCACCAAGAATGCAACTTGTACAGTATATTCCTTTTTTTTTTTTTAATTTTCAAAAACAATGGTGGAAAGTAACGAAGTACATTCAGTCAAGATCTGCGCTAAAGTCATTTCAAGGTCCTTCAAGGACTATTTCTGTTTCATGCAACTTTATACTCAGCTACATTTATCGCCCCCCCGGCTGTAGTTACTTGATATCCTCCACATTAATATGGCACATGAAAAACATATAAGCTCATAAAATACAGCACTTACAGAAAAAAACAGTGTCTATTTTGAGCTGTATCATGTTTCAGTTGTTTTTCCATTCTTCCATTCACACGGATCATCTCAGGACGCCTCGTATTTATTTTCAAAGTGTTGATCCCAGAGGTTGAGAACCGCTGGATTAAAGCAGCTAATTGTGCATGAAGTTGTTAACAGCTGCTTATGTAATGATTAATTAAAGTCAGTCAATGAGCAGCCACAGGCTTTTTGATACTTTTGATACTTTTTGATACATTTTGCTGATATTATCATTGTACTTTACACTTATAATTGCAGGATCTTTACTTTAAATTTCCCATTGTTACAATGTGGTGTGTGTACTTGCGAGTAAATCTTTGCAGTACTTCCTCCGCCTCTGCTCAAAACCAGAAGCAGGTGTGTATTTCTCACACATTCTGACAGGTTTGTGAAACGCGGCCCTCGGAGAGCTGTATACGTGCATTCTTTCTCATGCTTTTTTATCATCGCTGTTTTCCGTCAGAAACAAAGATCAGTCCAAGCTGACCTGGAAAGACCACAGAAATACTCCAGCCACTCGTAAAGAGCGTGATTTCGTGCATTGCTAAAGGCAGAGCGGGACTCGTGGAAGAAATGTAGCGTCAGGTGAAAGGGCGACCTGTCGCAGAAGCAGCGAACCAAGCAGCTGCTGCAGGAGCCAGTGATCTTATTTCTTTTTTTTTTTTTACTGTTATCTTAAATAGTGCATACGTGTTATATCATGTCTGTGGAAAGTTGGAGGAAGAAAATGGGCAGTGACGACGGAACCGCGAGCAACTAAACAGCAAAAGCCCTGCGTTTGACTCCAAAACCAACAAAAACAAATCCAGTTGACAATTGAAAATAAACTAAAAGAGTTTCTGAAAAATGACTTGAACTTGTAATGGGACTCTGAAGTCGCACTGTCTGTAGCCTCAGGACAATCCTGACCAACCGACACCCTGCTATGTAAACCATGAGTTACTGCAAGAATCATGGTCGCGACCTTGTTTAGCACTTTCTTTTATTTTGGAAGGTGCCATGTAAGGCTTGTTTATTTGACTGGTTTAACAGTTGGTGATGGAATGAAAAATGAGAAAAAAAAAGCATTTAGTTGAATTCTGATCTTCACAGTTAGTTTAGGATTTTCTCAATAGCCAAGGTTCGAGAAAGATCGCGGTCTTGGTTTAATGCAGA
This sequence comes from Centropyge bicolor, assembly GCA_037975185.1. NCBI lineage: Eukaryota > Metazoa > Chordata > Actinopteri > Pomacanthidae > Centropyge > Centropyge bicolor. Next base: position 790,337 of record JBBMOC010000003.1, read on the forward strand.
AAAAGTAACCTGATTCGCAGCGTGATTGTTAACGTTTAACCGAAACCACAACTCAACTTTAACCAAAGTGCTTTTGTCGCCTAAACCTAACCTCAGACTGGATTCTGGCTCTGATTCCTGCTCTCTGGTGTCAAAGTTCGTCGCTTTCTACATTTGTCACCACAATGAAATTGGAAAAAAATCCAATTTACAACAATAGAAACACAAGTCGTTGTCGTGCGGAGTCCGGTTGACCTGGACACCAGATCATAATGTCGACTCAGTGTGGACGAAACCATGCCAGTGGGATTTGTCCCGAACCTCCTGATTACCAATCTGAGAGCGCCACATAAACCCAAACCAAAGCAATGCTGCGTCTTCCCTCTTGGGTAAACCTCAGCTATTGTCTTTCCACTTGTCCTCACCATCAGCATCCAGAACTGGAAGGTTAGGCCAACGAGAAATTACCCTAATTCAATTTGAAGATTAGGGAAGATATTCTTTGTATTGTCATTCAGAATCAGTGAAACCTCTGCAAACAACAAATCCCTTTATCTGTGCCATTTAAGAGTGCTTTATTTTAAGTAGCGTTGGACGGACAGAGCGACTGAATAAAGCAGCAGAGGTCATCTCAAAGGTCAGTAAGTGGATGTCTAACCACAGACCCTCAAGTCTCTAATGTGATATGATTGAAGTTTATTTTGCCGGCTTTGAACGAAATCCTAAACGAGTCATGTTTCGACAGCGCGTCTCGAAACCCGGCGAATCCATCGTGCCGTAATTGTTGCGTGAGGAAGAGGATGTTCCACATGAGGAGGAATGCTGAACTGGCTGCACCAGTCAATTGTGCTTCGTATTAAATCCTGAAGACACCCGATCCAGTGGATACTCTCTGCCTGCACAAACACAGGGGTTGGATCTGCTTACACAGAATCAAAGTCATGGCCAATCCCATCAGATTCACATCATATATTTCCCTCCTCCTCTCTCTCGCTTTCTGTCATCGCTGACTTTCTGCTGTCACTTTTATGGCCTGCATCTCTCTGCGTGAAAAACTATTTTACACCCTCATTTTGACTCTCAAAGCCAAGAGAGAGCTCACTGTTCCCTCCTGCACATATGACGTGTTCACTTCATATTTATTGAAAAAAAAAAACAAGAAATGCAAAAGTTCATCCTACAAAAACAATCACACCACATCCAGGTACACGGCTCCAGCATACGTCGAAGGTCTCCTGTTTTTTTTTTTTTTTAAATAGTGTGGCTCTGCGCTGCCAGAGGCTTCCTTGTAAGCTGGTTTTGAAAATGAATGCCTTTATGTTTTGGTTTGGACCCACTGAATAATTTACTATGTAATTACATACTCTGCAAAAGCCTCCGTGCCCACTCGGGCCCATTTGGGATTCTCTGTAGCATTGCAGTCACAACCAGAGCCTTGACCAAATCAAAACTCAAACCCACTCTCTAATCAAAAAACTGGAAAACTCACATCCAGAGGCAAAGTTTTATGTCTGCAGTTTGCTAAATACCCTTACACCAACAATCGGGGTGTAATTTCTGATTTGCAGCTCAGCCAACCTTTTTTTTTTTTTTTTCTCTTTTTTTCATTTGCTGCAAAACAGCAGTCGGCTGAGACGCTGCAGCCGCTTCTGCAAAACACGTCCCGTCATTACAGTTGGCAGAGGCTCGCTGAGAAAAAATGACAATACGCTGCAGCGGAGTGATCACGGCGGCTGATGGGAAGCACCCGCCGATTTTAGAATAAACAGGGAAAAAAAAAACGGCTCCCGACAATATGGTCATTGTCACACAGATTTACACATCAGTGCTGAGACGCAGCAAAAACAACGATTATCGGTCAGAGGACGGCGAAGATTTGTCAGAGGCCGATTTTTTTCAAATATGGCTGCAGCTCCGGTTTGTCAGGGGCCGAGAATGTGAGCGCTCGCCAGGATGAGAGATCTGTACTACTTCATTAAAACACAGCTTGTTTGAGTCATACCAACACTGATGCACATGTATTTTAAATCACAAACATACACGAGGTGATTAACACATGTGGGCTGGTGTTTTTATTTAAATATAACAGCCTGTTAGATGAGTCTCACTCGCTCACTTCTCTTTTGGAAACTGGGTCAGTGGTTGATTTGTCAGAAAAATGTGTAAACTGAAGTTTTCCATTGTAGAATAAGAAGTGATTTATTGGTGATGTATTAAACTGATTGTGCATCGATATCAGTGATTCTGACTCTGGTATCAGATCAGAACCAAACTTTGGAGTAGAGCCCACCTGTTGTGTGCTGGTGTGTGCGTTATCTCTGACACACATTATCTGCTCTCTGTGAACATCCTACACAACAAATACCACCCAAGCGGCAACCTCCGATTTTTTTTATAAGGCGTTCGTTTAAAATATACATCATACATCATTAAGCACAATTCATAGCTGTCAATCTAAGTGGCGCCACTTTGATTGACAACTAGCCACTGACGGTCTAAAGGGCGTCACCCCGGCTAATTCTAGTCACTGAGTTTGGGAAAGAGATCGTCGTGGGGTTAGCCGGCTAGCAACGCTATTTAGCATTTAACCTAGCTGGTTAGCCGTAGCTAGTTTGATTATTTCGAATAAAGCGGCTTTTTTCAGCCAATAGCGTTCATTCGACCCGCCTCAGCTCCACCCTCGCTCCACCTCTTTGTCCATATTTGGAGTAACCGGAGGTAGGCTACCAAGATGGCTACGCACTACGATTTGCTTCATTTTTGCTCTTCAGAAACCTATGGGTGACATCACCGACACTACGTCCATATTTTATACAGTCTATGATACCACCTGGAAATATATTTCTAAACCTGCTGCTAATAGACTGAAAACAGATACCCAGTGTTGGATTTCTACAAAAACCTGAGCTCACATTAGTTCTGATGTTGTGGGAACTAGATATTAATGGATATTAGAAAGATTTTGTAACTGTATATAAATAACACAGAGCTGCTGTACAGCTGCCTACAGAGACAAGAAGGTTACCATTTAGAAGTCATTAACCTACTGACCTCCTGACCCCGCCCCTCCTGAGGCAAGCACTCAGATCCTGTGCTGCATGTGCTGCTGCCTGACCTGCAGCTCCTCCTCCTACAAACCAAGGACAGTGAAGATTAAACATATTCACCAAACTGTTTTAATTTTAAGCTCTAGTGGAGAAGCCATAGTTTCCAAAGGTGCCACATATATCAGGATTTAGTAAACATAGCTTTAATGCAGATCTGATTCAGAGTATACATGATACTGTCAGACCGTGTGAAATAAGATGATTGAAACAAATCTGGATATTAAGGGGTTAAAAACCAGTGTGACTGTTCATGGCCGCTGACCCTTAAGTGATGTAATTGTTTTCCATATCTTGTCATTTCAATTGGTAAGTATAATTGTTATGGTCATGGATGTGAATGATGCCAGAAGTTATAAAATAACACACAGGCTTCATAAGAAAGCTCATTAAAACAGACTGAACTAGAAAATTAAATATGTCTAATCTGCAGAAAGAGTTAAAGCAGGACAAGAAGTTTAATCCATATTTTTGTTTGTGTTTGCTCAAGATCTTGTTGCTATTTCAAGGACTTGTAACACAATATAAAATAAGCAGCTTTGGCTCCGTGACTCCGTCTATCGACCTCACAGAGCTGCAAATTCTTCATCGTGTTTCGTCCAAATCGTTGTCCCATACTGATATTTCCATTCACTTCCATTCACACACACACACACACACACACACACACACACACCGAGCCTGACGTATCGTGCCAGTATGTTAATGCATTTGATCTGCTCTCCAGTCCCGGTGCTGAGGTCCGGCCTCTGCCAGCTCGTCTCCCACCGTCCAAAATGCCATTCATACCCAAAGGTTGGCACATACCTGAGCTGCCCGCTATCAGAGTCTTTAGCTCGGAGCTGTTCCCGTACCACGCAGCAGCTTGCACTGAAAGGGCATGTTGGCATGGCCTGGATGGAAGTAGTAGGCACCGGCTTTAGCCCCGAGAAGGAATGACAGGAACCCGGTTTGCTTGGGAATGTTTTGTTTTTCTCTACACTGCCCATTCATTATAGTGGCAGTTATATACAGCCTATAAGCATAAATGCAATTCACTGCTCGTTCTCCATTTCCACTTTTCCAGTAGAATGAATTAGAAGTCCAAGCAGCTTTGATTTTTTTTTTGTTTTGTTTAGCTCTAAAAGTTCAGCTCAGCACTTCTCAAATACTGATGATTAATGAGGATTTTTTTCGTGTGTATGTAGCTGTTTTGCTTTCTTGAAACGTTGCCAGTGGAGGAATTTAGTTTAATTTATAGCGAAGGAATTCTAATGTTGATCTTAGTCTAAGACATTATGGATAAGAACATTAGCTAAATACCTAAACTGACAAATTGAAGACATTGTTTGGACGTGTTTAAAGAATACTCGAGGAGTACTTGATGTTCAAATTCAAATATTTGTAAGTATGATTAGTCACTTTTGACCCGGTCTGCCGCCTCCAGGCACACACACACGTATTCACACACACTCACATTAACAAGGAGAAATGTCCTTTGTCGGGCTGATTGCGTAAGTTTGCCCGTCCATTGAGGGCGTGAGGAATAAGACGGAGGGGAGATATGCAGGAGGTAAAGAGAAATGTGGCATTAAGTAAATCATCCTTGGGGTTGAAGAGAAGAAACAGCAGGGAGGAAAAACCACAAATACATCACCTTTTAACAAAACCCAGCGCCAGTCCTTTCAAGCTAAAGGTTTGGCCGGAGACCAGGGCACAAAGCAAAACCATCCCACGCTGCTCACACACACTCCTCGCGTCAGCCGCTCTCCGGCTCCGTGCACATGTTTGAATGGGCTTTGTTTTGGAAATGCTTTAGGCCGAGCGTACATTAATGGACTATAAAAAGACCTGCCACTTGTGTAAGGTTTTACACTTGACGGCCAGCTTATCTCGATCTGCAGAGTTTCCATCGCAGCGCTCGAATAAGCCTTCGCACCGTCTCGCGTTACAAGACCATGCAGGCCTCCTCATGGTCACGTCCAGGCGACTCCATGTTAATGGAAACCCGCAGCGTCGCCGCAGAGTTCACGGCGCTGTTGACGACGCCTCTATAGCAACGCCATCAACTGCGGCGAGATGCGATCCAAGCGGCAGCAAGTCGAATATTTCTCACTATTTAGTGAATTAAAAGCTTTGCGCCGGCTTCCAAATGACCACTGATCTGCTGTTTCAGAAAAATAAACCAGCGTTTGTCAGATTTATTTTTGCCGAGTCGGGAGTTGCTTTCGTCCAGCCAATGCACATATACAGTTAAAACCGTCGACTTGTCTTCCCAGTCATTTACAAAATGAGTTTTTTGAATGTGGATTTGCACCGTTTCAAGGTTGATACTGATATCAGTGTTTTCGTACTGGAACTGTCAATAGCTAATATTTTGCACTGATATTCAATACGATTCATTAAAGTTTGACCAGCCGTGCACCCAGAGAGTCAATATTTTCATACTTGACGGCAAATAAAAGACTCTGAAACACAATTTGTACCATAATAAGACACTAAAGCTCCAGTGAAACCCAGACAAATGAAATAATTTTAGGTTCAACAGCAGAGAGATCCACTGATTTCACAAAGACTCAAACCGACCTCGTCCATTATTTCTGTAAATCAAAGCTGGTTATAAGGAGCCGGTCACATCTCTTCCTTCCTTCCTCTCTTGCAAGTGGCAACCTCCGGCACTGAAGAATGAAGCCAATGCGGAAGTGCAAAAAAGCTGCAGTTCCTCGAATAACCACTAGAGCAGGCCGCAGAAGGGAGTCAATTACATTTGAGCCCCATGTTAAAATGTCCGATTTTACGACAGAAAAAAACATATTTACAGCCTGGTTCAAAACATGGCTCTAGTCTCATAAGCTGTTTTCCTACTCCATGACAACTCTGGGGGGGGGCGATTTTTTTTATAAGGCGTTCGTTTAAAATATACAGCATACATCATTATCCACAATTCATAGCTGTCAATCTAAGTGGCGCCACTTTGATTGACAGCTATGAACTGACGGTCTAAAGGGCGACACCCCGGCTAATTCTAGTCACTGAGTTTGGGAAAGAGATCGTCGTGGGGTTAGCCGGCTAGCAACGCTATTTAGCATTTAACCTAGCTGGTTCGCCGTAGCTAGTTTGATTATTTCGAATAAAGCGGCTTTTTTCAGCGGCTTTTTTTCAGCCAATAGCGTTTATTCGACCCGCCTCAGCTCCGCCCTCGCTCCACCTCTTTGTCCATATTTGGAGTAACCAGAGGTAGGCTACCAAGATGGCTACGCACTACGATTTGCTTCATTTTTGCTCTTCAGAAACCTATGGGTGACGTCACGGACACTACGTCCATATATTATACAGTCTATGCTCTCTTGCCTTCTATCCTGCTCGTGCCTTTCTCACATTTCCCTGCACATTACTGCCCTTACAGTCGACTGTTTTATTCCACAGTTTCATTGACAGAATGCAGACTGCTGACAGGTTAATTCCTGGAGCCGTGCTGTCTGCTCTCAACAGATATACACAACAACACCTTTCTGTATGTCCTTGGAAGTGGGACTGTTTGTGTGCCCGAGAGTGTTTGTGTATCGCGCGCTCCCCTTGTGTATATGCAGAGTGACGACTTGACGAAGTGGAACAAGAAAAATTACAAGCCACATTCTCTGGCGTTCATTATTTTCCATCTATGGGGAGGACGTAAAACACAAATACACCTGCCCACACAAACACACACACACACACAAACATGCAATTTGCAGCAAATTAGAGAGCCTAAACACAAAAAAGTGACGTCTCTGTCACACATTAACATGCGATTAAACACACGCAAGCAGTGTAAATCACCAGTCCGCTCTCATGCACTCACCAGAGTTTAGCATGTTTGGCAGATATTGCTGACATTGTCATAATAAAATCAGTGGTTTACAGTAAGCAACGTGCAAAGCGTGACAGTGGGTATTTAGTTCAGCAGAGGCAGATAGTGTCGAGCTGCATGCTTTATGTACCTTAAAGGACCATTCCTGTTTATTCCAGCCTGGCATTTCTCCCATGAATGCGGCTATTGTGGCTCCATTGTAGAGATTCAGACGTGCTGTATATCGGGCCGAGCCTCCTACGGCTTTTCCAAATATGTTTTTTTTTTTTACATGAAACATTTCAAACGCTCGTCTCCGAGTCTGACACACGAGTAAACACAGAAAGAAGCTTCTGGGGCAACTCGCACGTTGGTTTGTTTGCATGTGTGAGGCTGCGAATAGATTTCCATTTAGTGTGTGGTCACGCCGGAGGAGCGGTAGCAAAACTCCGCAGGAATAAAATGACGAGATACAGACAGCATCCAGTTGTGGTCGGCCCGCTCGGCGAGTCGACCGAAACACAACTCCGACATGTCACATTCTTTTTATTTCTGGATATTTTTTACCTGGGGATAATTATCCAACACGACTGTAACCTTTTCCCTCCGCTACCATTGTGATGTTGGATCACAGCGGCTCCAGGAAAAAATGTATAACCAGATGCTAGTGTTGACTTTGGAGAGGTGGCTGCAGGACGATAATGTTTATAAGCGCTGCAAATTAATTTGTTACAGTTAGAAGTCTGGCATCAACAGGTCCAGCTCTCTGCTGCTGAAGTCGACTGTGGAGAGGAATGAAACCACCTGTTTCCTGAGGTGCGTTCAAGTTTGATGCACTTGAACGTTTGAGGTGTGAAAAGGTCCAACAGTAGATATCAGATGGCAAATATAAGTGCCTTTTATCATTCTGATTAATATTCGACCCCTTTGCAAACTTCTACTTGCTTCCAGCTGAAATGGAAACAATGAAAGAACTGGAAGAATATTTTAATCCACCATCTTCTTGCCCCCTCTATCGTAGCTGATTTCCAACTAAAGGTCTACAGATGCTGCTTGTTTTGCAGCTTTAAGCCTCTGTTTCTGACATGTATTGTGATGCTCACTTGGACTGACAGTGTTGAAATGCCAGTGTTTTTTTTTTTGTTTTTTTTAACCTGTTCTGTTACATCAACTTGAGCAAATAGTGCGATGTTCTAGATGCCCAGTCGTGCCACACAGTTTTGATCTGCTACAGGGAAGTCTGAGATACTTCTCCCATAGTATGATTTATATTTTTATTTTTGGTTTGTGTGATGACCGGACCAGAACAGGAGGGAAAAGGACAGAGATAAAGAATAAAGAGAGGGGGATGTGAGGACAGAAGACAAGAGACAAGAGAGAACATAACAACAACAACAACAAAAGCCATCACTACCATACTAACAATTACAATGGTGACAAAAGAACAGCAACAGATGACAAAACAGCTTGAAAAATCTCAGTAAATACCTACCGAGGTATGGGTTCTGACACAATGATATAATAGTTAATGTGTCGAAGGTGTAATAGAAAAAACAGACTAAGACAAGCAAGCAACCAGCAAATATAGGAAAAGACAGGATTGCAGTGCTTCTAAAGCCAATAGTGCCAAGGGTGTGTGTGTGTGTGCATGTATGTATGTCTGTGTGTGTGTGAGTGTTTTGCATTTGCCCCTAGTGCCGAGAGTTAGTGGGGGACCACCGCACGCACCCCCCCCCCGCGCACCACCACCGCCAGCAGGCTAGAGCCCCCAAAAAATGCCAGTGTTTGAGTAGAAGGAGTCTGATGAGTTTTCTGGCTTTTAGAACCAGCCCTCTGTGTTTTTTTACCACCACCCAAAGACATCATGTAGTCACCGAGAGTTTGCACTTCGCCGGAGCAAACTCAGTTATTGTTCCTGTAAGTGCACGGCTGGAAGGAGGGTGGGACCGAGGGAGGAGCGGATGGATTGATGCATGAACTGATCTTCGGGGAATTGTGATTTGCATTGAGCAAAGACTGAGAACAGAGAAGGAGAACACTGTGTCCCTGCTGTGATCACAACATGTATAATATTGTGCATCCTTAAAGTGGGAGCTCTTTGTGGAAGCATGTTTTCCTTGTCATCCTCTCTCTTCATCTATCGTCTCCTGGCCAGCTGAGATTTGCTGGATGCATCATTAATCCGCGCTGCTTTACTGTCTTAATCCCGTTCATTATCGCTGCTCGGGGTTTGGCCAAAGGAGCTCAGATTTATGTCTTAGTTTGCTCTCGCTGGGTTTTGCCGCTTCTGTTGGTTTTGGAGGGAACGCTCACCACAGTGCTTCGCTCGGGAGCCGGCTGGTGAGAAGTTTAACCATCACAATCCGCTCTGTGCAGTTCCTGCGGCTGCTGGATTAATTCACGACCGCCCTTTTTTTTTTTTTTTTTTTTTTTCAGGATCCGTCCCTTTGTGTCAAACTCTGCAAAAAAAAAAAAAGCCCAGTCTGCTCCAGATGTTTACTGTTGAATGCAAAAGATGGGAAGTGATAGCATGGATGGAGGCATGTAAGGGAAACCAGAGGAAAAGCCACGGAAAAAACAGCCCAGATATGTAAACAGTGGTTATGGAACCGTTTGACATCCCCTGTGAACCAAGCTTTATAGAATCATGGCTGAATTGAAGTAAACACTAAACATGTGCCATACTAATGTTGTGGTGAAAACAAATCCCATTTATGAGAGCTATTCCAAAGAAAATTAGAAATGCTCATGTGAATTCAATTTCATATAAGTGACATTATGTAATTATCCAGTCACTGATTCCATGGAGAACATTTCTGGTATAAACTTCAGCAGCTTCTATTTTTAGATTCATGCACAGCAACACAACAGCAACACGGACTCCGGGACTATTTTGTGCTGTTGCAGCTATGATGACATATTAACCTCATCAGTGTGGTCATTTTCTCTGATTCCTTCAAGCATATACAGAGGACATGTGAGTGAGCTCCACCACGGAGCTTTTCATTGTTAACAGCGCCTTCTAGTGGCCAACTGCCGAACTAACGTGAGTGAATCCACCTCTCTGTGGATCCTCAGCCCTCAAATGCAGGGTTAGGTAAAACAGCCACATTTAGGAAACGACCGAGGCCGTTCATCAAGCAGTGAGTGGATATGGGAAGGACAGCCGATATAGCTTCCTGACACCACGCTATTACTTAAGGAAGAAAAATCTACCCTAAATGCTGCAGAGATGGAAATAACAGCCCCGGCCGGGCTGATTTAGAGTGCATATGTGGTGCAGGCAGAGCACACGCTGAAGCAATCAGGCGTTATTCTGCACACATTCTGCGTACAGGCTATAAAATAATAGAGCCCAGTTGCACTTAAGTTGTCAGGCTGTTGCTTCAAATCTCAGAGGTCACGACATCTTTGCCCCATTTTCATTGTTTCGCTCGCTCTTCTCTGCACATGTCTCTCTCTCTTTCTTCATATATATGTGTGTGTGTGTATGTGAGAGAGAGAGAGGTTGGTGGATTTCCCTTCTGGCTCCATTTGTAACACAAATAGGGTCCAATGGAAGCAACAGGTGCAGCCTTGAAAGGTGGAGCAGGTATCTGTGTCTTATCTTAAAAACAGCTCAGCGTGGAAAAAAAGCAGCAAATTGGAAAAATGATTACAAATGTCTTTTCCTGTCCAAGCCTTTATGTAAGTGGATGTTTCAGTAATGAACACACATGGTCTTCTCTCACTCAGGATATTCCCTTCAACACATGACAATGAGGCACTCATGACTCAAGCAGGGGGTTACTGATGATTTATTTCTTGTGGTCACAGAAGAATTATGATGTAAGAAGAAGATTTTTTTTTTTTTTGCCTTGAGGCTTGATTGAAAGTGTCATGAAATTAAATTTGCACACTTTCTGTTCAAGAACTGACTTCTCACAGTTAAAGTGGGAGACAGTGCACATGATTTTTTTTCTTCACTCAACTCCGGTTTATGAAGAAGAAAGTCACAACCACACGATTTCAAGACTTTTCTTCAGTTCGATTCTAAAGCGTGAAGAGGCTTTCTACTATCGCACAATCTCACCCACCGCAGATAAAGAGCTTGTTGGACAGCGAACATGAGTTTGCACCCTTTGACTCGTGCATTTCTTTCCTTGCAGCGTGCATCAGCTGAGAGATGTTTTCAGGCAGGATTTGAGGCTGCAGGTCTGCAGACACTGAAGCAGCCTGCAGGGTTTTTTTTTTTTCTTCTTTTTTTTGCGCTCTGCAGAAATGTTTGGATGAGGCTTGCTCTCTGCTGTTGCCTCTTGCACCTCGGCATCAGTTCAGCCTTCAGGGGTGAAAGAGCGATCCTTCTGCTGCTGAAGAGAGAGAGAGAGAGAGAGAGAGAGAGAGAGAGAGAGAGAGAAAACTGTCTGGCCGCCTGCCAAGCTGTGGAACAAGTGCGCCTCCCTTCCCTGCTGTTTAGCGTATTCATAGTTAGGGGTTTGGGCTCGGCTGTTTTTAAAAAGGCAAGGCAGCTCTCAAGTTGATCAGTCTGCTCTGAGAACTTGTGCTGGAGAAAGTACTGGAGTGCAAACTGAAGGGAGAGAAGTTATTTGTGCAGGGACCTGCTTTGCTCCTGCAGGGGACAACATCTCTGGAGAAACAGCACAGAATATTTCAAATTGCGCATTTTGGAGACTTTTTTTTGCGCAAAGCCTTTAATGAATGTGTTTTTTTTTTAAATAGATAGCAACACTCTTGGATAAAGACTCTTGGCTTTAGCTTTAAAAATCGGATTATCTGACTGAGGCATTGTGCTCATTAGACCAGGCTACTTTTTCCCCTCCTCTCCGCATTTGAGCTTTATGCTATAACTGAAGAGAGCTCCAACAATGTTTCTGAGTTTTTGCCTCTTGGTGACATTTATCCTGGGGCTGTCCGGCTGTTTGGGCTCATACGTGCCGTGCGAGCCCTGTGACCAGAAGGCGCTCTCCATGTGCCCTCCGGTCCCGGTCGGCTGCCAGCTGGTCAAGGAGCCGGGGTGCGGCTGCTGCCTCACATGCGCCCTGTCCGAGGGGCAGGCGTGCGGCGTGTACACCGGGACGTGCACCCAGGGCCTCCGCTGCCTGCCGAGGAGCGGGGAGGAGAAGCCCCTGCACGCCCTCCTCCACGGCAGGGGAGTGTGCACCAACGAGAAAGGATACAAACCTGCTCACCCGCCCATAGGTAAGACTCACGCCGGCTGCCTGACTCAATGCATGCATGCACGGGAGGTTGGAAATGCGCGCGGCTGCAGCTTTTTACGCACCGGTGCCAAGAGGACAGCAGGGTCTCCATCTCCTCTGAGGACCGGGGTTTGATCATATCTGCTCCCATGTGGGCATCCAAAGTCCAGTAGAGTGTCTTTCATGGTACATTTTCTTTTAAAATCACAGTATTGATCATTCAGGGAGCCTGGTTCCCTGCGCTCACCTGCAGACCGGAGCAGGAGCAGCCGGCACCGGCGCGCTCTGACAGGCCGGGTGTTTGACAGATGGTTTGAGGTGCCATCTGATTAACTTTTATCCACCGCCTTGATTAAACTGGCTGCAGGAGCTTATTCCTCCTGCTCTCCTGCTCTCGGCTCTGTGCAGGGAGAGACGCTGCTGCTCTTTATCACAGTCAGAATAAAACGCAGCTCTCGGTCGCTTCGTCCGGACGCACAAGCTGCGCCAAACGCGCACGCTGCGTCCCGGCTGGTTTGAGACTCTGATGCGGGACAGCGGCTGTCAAACTGCGGTCCACAGAGTCCCAGGAGAGGCTGGCAAGGATCCACACTGTCCTGGTTGCAAAATATTGACATTTTAAAGCAGCGCGGATTCTTTTACGCACGAGTGAGAAACTTTGTGCCAAACACGATAGTGTGTGTAGCCTCGGGGATGTTAAGAGGGAAAATGTGGGAAGCCTTAAAGTGCAGCTTATTCTGCAAATTACCACCTTTAATATCCAACAAATGTAACAAGTGTCTCTTTAATCCCACTGTTTTCCATCGTTTTTCTCTCTTACGCATGTCGCATGTAAATGTTTGAGACCTGAAATCTATCCATGCATGAAGGGGGAAAAAAGCATAGACAGGAATGAGCTGCCACTCCACAAAGTTTTTTTTTTCAGATAGATTTAGGTCTGCAGGCTTCCCCATGCGTGGTGTTCAGAGTCGGATTACCACTAAACCTGCATGCGTGAGAGAGACCCAGAGAGGAGAGAGAGAGACATGGAGACAGACAGAGCTGAGACAATTAGGCTTGAATGATTTAAGGCATTTCTAGGTGTAGCACAGAGGTTCACTGTCACTCAAAGTTTTAGCAGCTTGTCAACAACTAGATAAGTAGGTGGTAACCACAAAGGTTTTGGCTCCACGCCTCATTCTATAAAATGGGCTACCACTGGGCTCCTTTTGGCTGCTGACAGAGTCATTTGGCTGTTTGCAGCCCTCAGCTCTCCTCTCAATGACTTTACAGCTCAGTGTGGTTTGTCCATGAATGCAGTTGTTCCAAAAAATACACAGCAAACCCTCTGCTTTGCAAAGCATTGATCTCCAGCTGAAACAGTTAAGGTAGGCTGTGTGTGTGTGTGTTTTTAAGTGTGTGTGTGTGTGAGCATGTTCGCTCACATGTATGCTTGGGTGGGGCTGTGTGGGTGTCTGGATGTGCATTGTGTGTGACTCTTGTGAGTGATGGCACCTCAGGCAGTTTTGTCTCACTCCGACTTTGAACACATACACACTCCAACACACACACACTCACACACACACACACGCACACACAGAGAACCTGACTTCTTTGTTGGCCCACAGAGGTAATCAGAGCATCTTTTCCTGCCTCTGGCGGTGCATTCATTGCATGAGCGCTCAGTCACAAGGCAGTGATTCAGCAGAATGCCTCTGGCTCTCTCTTTCCTCTGAAGGGCCTTCTGTCAAACAGCTCTGCGGATGGGCACTGGCGAGGTGAGCTTCTGGTTTCCTGTGGTGTGGGGTTGCAGCTGTCTGCATGCTGCACCAGCTGAGCAAGGAATACACAGGGAGGAGGAGCTCAAGTGTCTGCCACACTCGGGAGGCCATGAGAGCTGCAGCCTACTAAATATTGACTGGGGCAGCCAAACAATGGGAGAGAGGAATCTTTGCTATCCTACAGTCCCCCAGCCGCCCCGACCCCCCCTCCCTCCCTTTACTGCTCATGTAAGAAAAAGAATCCTGGCCATCACTCTGTGTCTGGGTTCACGTCCCAGCGGTGCATTAATTCACATTTCGCTCCTGCGCCGTGGTCCCAGGAGTTGCTTGGATTGTAAGGCACAGGAGGTGGTATGTGCTTTGGGGGGCACTCAGACTTTGTTAGCCCCCCCCCTCTACGAGTGAATCAGGCCCTGGAAAGCTTGCCAACAGATATGACTTCATAGCAGCAGGCCCCTCGTCCTTCAGGCTTCTGAAAGGGCCTTATGTTTTAACAGATTGCTCTTTGCCAAGAAACAAAAGATGATTAGGGAGTGGTTCCAAATCCAGAATACTCCACACACACACACACACACACACAAGGACAGAAATACTATGCCCCTTATTAGCATAGCAACAGGAAACCTGGTGCCTTTACTGACAACTTTAATACTTTACATTTGTCTTGGCTCTTTGCATGTGTGTAGAAGTGGAGTTATTTCAGCCGCAGCGACACTTTGAATAGTTGGTGGTTTTTTTCATGTCACATGTCCTTGTCATGGATATTTACAATCATGAGTCAGTCAAGTGAGTGCAGACTTCTGATGCTTAATGTTTGCCAGAGAACTCCACATATGTACAGTCACAGTGTTGCCTTCTCGTTTCTAAGCGCCGTACAGAATCGCTTGTCATCACATGCTTAGAAAGCTCTACAACCCTGAGAATCGCCATCTGCTTTTTCCACGTCCACGACGCCTCTGACACAGCTGCTTATTGGGTCGTAGCGGAGAAACTAAAGCGAGTGGTAAAACGCTGATTCTGTCTGACCGTTGGCTTCGACTAATGACAACCAGCCACCGCGCTCCGTGTGCCGTGGACGTTGCGTGCTCGTACAGACATGCCACGTTAGATATAGCTCTGGTCACGTGCGGCCCCAGCTGCCTGACGGCTTCATGATGGGCTCATGCGAAAGGAAAGACTGTATTTGGCTTTCCATCCGTCTCACCTTGAACATCTGAGACAGTGCAGTGAAAGCTTAGCATGCTGCAACTGATCTGTTGCAGGTGCTGGGGAGAATTATTTGAAAGGTCATTTTGTCAAGCTATCGCACGAGGACTTCAAGAAAAAGCACGCTATTGAGAGAAAACGCGACGCCAAGCAAATGCAGAGAACCCGGTTTCGCCGTTATGACACTGATACCGTTGATGTGAAAACTGGTTTTGTCGCAGCATTTTGAAGTCGAAAGTGATCACAGGGACCGTCTGCAGCTCTGGAGCTGACGCTGGCAAGCCCATAGCCTCTTTGGCGTGCTTGCCTGATTTCTCCCTATAAAACTTTACAGTGGTATTTGTACAGCTTATTGGTCACTGACACCTAGCCTGCTGGTGGCAACAGCTGTGAAAGGAATCAGCGCTCACTGTAGTCGTTCAACGCCAGCAGAATGAGATTCAAAAAAGAGGGCGGTGATGGCCACATGCTGGGCTTTAAAATGATGTCATATATGTTTACACCTGACCTGTGTAGTGTAACCTCAGCCCCCAACACCTGGCTACATGCGAGCACAGTCTGGACCAAAGTTATCTCATTGTGTCTAGAGTTTATTTTTAATTCCCAGTCGCAAGCTGAGTAAAAAAAATAGGCCTCTTAGCCTTTCTTGGAAAACAATAGAAGCTCCAGTGATTTCTGTGAAATGTTGACAAGTGAACCTTTTATTGTTCCCTGTCCCGGTAGGTAAGCTCATCTTTGGCAGTGAATACCGTCTCCTCCTAAATACTTGCTTCAAAATATGTGTCATGTTACACGGAGTAAACAAGCGGTTCGCTCATTCTTGGGTGTGCTATGATTCACACCATTACACTGAGAAACCCCACAAAAAAAAAAAAAAAAAAGTGTTGACCCCAAATGAATGTTGAATCTAGTCCTTCGCCCACTGTGATGTTTCTTTTTCTGCAGCTCGGGGGGGATCGGCTCTGTACAGTACATCCAGGAGCGCTCGACTCTCGCCAAAATAGCTGCTTCTGCCGCTGGGGAGTTAGAACATCGTCACACCCAGCAATTGTGTTGTGGTGATGGTGACCCAAAAAGAGGTTGCGTCCGTCCATGTGGCTTGTTGAAAACCCAAACCCAGATGTAGGATGAGACCTCAGACCAAAATTAGGAATGTACAGTAGAAGCGCCATGTGTCTTGCTCTGATAATGCACTTTTCACAGCTGTAAGTGGACGGAGCGTTTATTTGCGCCGCGGACGCCCGTAAACAGGCCAGAAGGTTTGCTTTACCTCCGGCAGCATTTCCCTCCTGGAAAGATTTTGCATCCTCTCATAAGTCCTGTTTTGCGATTTATAATCCTTGAATTGTTCTTGTTGCTATTTATAGCGCGCATTCAGAAAAGCAGGAAACTTTTTGATTGCAATGAACATATTCTGCGTGCACAATACCATGGGAAGAGTGATTTCCTGCATTTTCAGAAGCTGACTGAGAGCGCGAACGGGGGTCGAACAACAGAAATTCCAGGAACAACAGGACACAAGGGTCATACATAACAAACACGATTCCTTTTACACTCGGGGCCGGTCGAACAAAACCGCCGACAGACGTCTATATTTTCTTCCTGACCTGCTGGATTTGAACTCTCACCGAGAGTTTTACACTTCCTGTCAAGTCATGTGCAGAGTCTCTTTAATGGATCAAAACTTGAACATGCAACCTGCCATCCAGACCATAATGCTTTGCTGCGACTTCTTTTACAAACAGTTCTGGCAGACAGAAGTTTCAAAAGCCTCTGTGAACAATATTCCTTGGGTCATCAAACCCAACTTTTTTGTGCCGCTGCACACGTCTTCGCACGACCCGACCGGTTTGTTCACACCTTCCTTTCTGCTCTAGAAACTGCAGGGTTATCGGGCCGTGGCCTCGCTTTCAAATATTAAGCAGCGGAGGCCGTCTGAGGCTGCGGGATGGTTTACTAACCCGCTGCTTTATGTGTCACAGGCCCACAGCGAGCACGCAAATGCATAGTGTGGAGCAAACCAATGAAAGGTGAGAGAATCCATTGTCCCGGCTTTTTCCTGATGTCTAAATGGTATTATTATGGTCTTAAAGATCCAGTGGAGAGACAGGGCAGCTTATCTTTCACGCTTGGACTCTTCCCCATAAGAAACTTGGGATATTCATGAAGCATAATTGTGTGCAGATGTAAATTTTTAAACAGAGAAGTATCAGGTGCAGCTCCTTTGGCTACTCCGCTCCTCTCGTCCTAATGAAATCTTTAGCTCCAGCGCGGAGGGAGAGATAGCGGCACAGCTTTGGGCTCGGCTGAATGGAAGAGCTGCACATGACTTGGCTCACTTGGCTCCCGTCCAGCGTCTTGGCTGAGTTTCAGGAGTTAAACACAGACCCTCTAAGCCTCCTTTACAAGCTGGGTACCCTGAGCATGGAAAAATTGAGTTTTTGTGGCTGCGCTGAAGAGCCCACTTCAGAAAAGATGAATTTGGCGATTTTGTGAGCGGAGGAGAAAATGAGCCAGATGCTATTGTCTTTACAAAAGCAACATGTTTTTTTTTTTTTTTTTAAAGGCAGCTGAAAAACTTTCTCTCTAAAGAGACATTTTCTCAAAGTGACTGACTTGTAAGGTGAATATAATTGATGTGCCACGGCTCAGGCCTGTCGTAGTCTGGCCATTTATATGCTCAAATGAGATTACACATGAGACAAGAATGCATGTTGAAAAAACAGTCCTTATTTTGGACGGCATGTCTCGCTGCCAAATATGTGGCATTTTAATCAAACGCCCTGAGAAATTATTGGATTGTACAGCAGAAATAAAGAGTTTTTCCACAGTGGTCACATGCGTGGTGTACACAGGAATGCTTGTTTGACGTATTTATTTATAGCAAGTAATAGCCTCGTAGTCTGAGCGGGGAGACACAAGGACATATCTAAACACAAACCAAGGTCTGCCAAGTCATGAGTTGTGAGATTAATTTCAAAGAGATGGCAGTGCAGCGCAGAAGCCAAAGACCCAATTCTGGTAATCACCCTGCCCCCTCCCTCCCCTCCCAGAGACTCCAGACGCTCATGCTGTGTCAGGCTCTTTGAACATCAGTTTCTCGGAGCTCGTGTCCTTGTTACGTCTCAGTGCCTTTCGCTACGGTGGCTGTGTACTAACAGGCCGCTCAGCCAAGTTATGGCGACTCGTTAAATCATATTTTCCAACTTATTCTCTCACACAAGTATGGAAGTTGATTTGTCTTTCAGCAGCAGTTGGCCTACAGTCCACGGCCAACATTCCTCTCTGGTTCATTGCGTCTGGCCCTGTGCACCACGGCGGGTTTCCTTGTCAGATAAATATAACCAGGGTCATCCACTGGCACCATCGCTTCGGCCAGTTGGGGCCTGGCAAAGTCCCCACAATAACTCTGTACTTATGGTACAGCTAAGCCAAGGGGGTGGGGGGGGGAGCTGAGGGCTTCTTTCTGTGGCCTTAAAGAACCTCTGGCTGGGGGTCCAGGCTTAAGAGGCTGAGCCCCAAAGATAGGAGGTTGTGGGGGTGGGGAGGTGTGGGGGGGCTAGGTTAAGGATAAAGGACCTCAACCTGTGAACATCCTATCAGGAGGGGACTTTCAGATCTCTGAGACTACAGTGCCCCCTTGGGGAGCTCAAATGCGTCAAAGAGGTCCATAAAGTGACAGAAATGTACAAGCATTTATATGAGTCCACAGAGCAACTGGATTTTTCCTCTGCTTGACATTTGAATCGGTTTTAATGTGGGACACGTCGCTGCAGAGTTACGACTCTCGGAGGCCTTAGTCCCTGTCGAAGTTAAGCGGTCCAGATAACGTGTTAGCAAATTTTCCAGGCACAGTGTAGGCAGCCATGCAGCATGTGATGCAATTTTCCCAACTTGTAGACGTCTGTACGCTCACAAACATGAGCTGCCTGCTGTCTGTGTATCTGCATGTATGTGTGACTTCAGCTGACTTTAAGACCAACATGTATCACTGATTCACATTGGAGGTTGTTCTCTCTTGTTGTACTTTTCTCTGACATTTCTCTGAGAAGAAAAGAAGGGGGTTGCAGGGTGGGGCCGGGTGAGAAAAGTTGACTTTAAAGCCTTTTGTTAGCGGTAGGAGTTCATCAGCTGTTGATCAGAGCTCCAGCCTCCCCTCCTCTGTAAACAAATGGGAAGCAACAGTTGGTGAAACAAACCCTGGGAAAAGCACTTGGTATTGTGCTCATGTGGGAAAGACTGACTTGAATGCTGAAAGCAGGTGAACATATGATATTCAGTATTTCAATAAACATACTGACTTGTTTCCTTCTGGGGGTTTTTCCACTGAGTTGTAGCTTGATCATAACACATAAGACTAATCTCATTATGAAAAAACACTGGAGATTCAAGTATTTCCATTTTTAACAATGAGCAATTGATCAAACATACTTAAATATTACGCTGTTCTCAAAGTCACACAAAGTCTCCAAATAACTACTAATGTGTGTTGAATGTGTTCATGTTCATAACAACTTACATGGTGATTATATGTAAATCCATTCACTCTCCTCAGCAGCACAGCTCGCCAGCCAGTGCCAAATACCTTCTTACATTGTGTTTTATTATATAATGAATAACATGTTGTATCCGCAATTAAGACATATATCATACACATATGAAGATGTGAAGCTGCAGCTCGGTTTAAGAAAGTGACCACATTGACTGACCACACCTTGTTTGCTCCGGTGCAGATCGTGAGTCTCATGAGGACGCCATAACCACAGAGATTACAGAGGAGCTGCAGCCAGCTAAAGTGCCACTGCTTCCCAAAGACATTGTGAACACTAAAAAAGTCCACGCGCTAATCAAGGAGCAGAAGAGGAAGCTCGGCAAGCAGCGCTCCATGGGATCCCCCATGGACTACTCGCCTCTGCCCATCGACAAGCATGAGCCTGAATTTGTAAGTTGATCCTGTATCATTTTCAAAGTGCAGAGTTTGAACATGTCTGACTTTAGTGACTCCTAGTGGTCGGATCACAACAATGCAAGCTACACCCGATAGCAAATTACTTAATTGTAAATACACCTTTGCATGGTCTTTCTGCACTTCAAACACTTCCTCGATACAAATTGAACCTTAATGACTTTATTGTTTGGTCATAACTCTGCGCTGTCTTTCCCCACAGGGTCCATGCAGGAGGAAACTGGACGGGATCATTCAGGGAATGAAGGACACTTCTCGTGTAATGGCTCTGTCTTTGTACCTCCCCAACTGTGACAGAAAAGGATTCTTCAAGCGCAAGCAGGCAAGTTTGCTTCAGAAAACTCTTTGCACTTTACATGAAGAAACACTTTTTGACTTTGCATTGAGATCTTGTATTTATATTTGTTGTTCTCTCTTTTCCAAACCATGTCAAGTACTGTGCCTTTAAGATTTGGTCATTGAAACCATTGTTTCACATTTTGCGCCAAAATGAATGAAGTGAATTTTTGTTGAATCGCTTGCTAAGATTCACAGTCTGCAAAACTGTTTTGTGTTTTACAAGTTCCAGAAAAGATTAATAATTTGCTTGATCGTTACGAGACAAAAGTTGACGATATGTCCTTTGAATAGACTTGCTCCTGGTTGGCTAGCGTATTAAACTATCGTCTTGTCTTCTGGCCCACAGTGCAAGCCATCCCGCGGGCGCAAACGAGGCATCTGCTGGTGCGTGGACAAGTACGGGGTTCAGCTCCCCGGCACGGACTACAGCGGAGGGGACATTCAATGTAAAGACCTGGAAAGCAGCAACAACGAGTGAAAAAGGGGCGGACCACCCTCGACCCCACCCCCCTACCCCATAACCACCACGTGACCCAGGGCCCACGCCTCCTCTCTGAATCACACCTGTATGCTCCGCCCTCCGTTCACTTCAAGAGTTTCAGTTTTTTTTCAAATTGAAAAAAAAAAGGAAGAAAAAAAAATCCAAACGAAAGAACAGGCTGAAAAAAAGACACCTGTAACTTTTTTTTTTCTTTTCTTTTCTGTCGTTGACCAAGCACTCATCTCCGAATGAGGGGAAAAGTCCCAGAAGATTCACTAGATCCCTTGACTGTTGCTCATGGGACCCCTCGTACGAGGCAGGTCCACTGGCTGCAGATCCATGAAAATATATGCACTCAATGGATATATTTTTATAGAAGCTGGGGGTTTCAATACACTTTGTATGATGTAAAAATTAACACAAAATCATTGTGAAGAAAAAAAAAAAAGTATCAGGCACATTGATTGAAAACAGATCAGTTTTCGGCTGTGGGACACGATGCCACTGTGGAACTGACGATTGGCAGAGTAATTTGGTTTTTTTGTCTGTTTTCCAAAAGAAAAAAAAAGAAACAATAGATAGGGATATGCTGTAACAGTTGACTCTATCTGGGTATGTGGTTCTGTCAGAGCACTTATGAATAGGGGAACCTGCTTAGATATGTGTAACTTCACAAAATGATGCGTGCATGAATGTGTGTGTGTGTGTGTACGGTGCGAGTGTGTGGTGTGTATCGGCCTGTGTTGGTGTACGACGGAGTGAGCCTATTACAAAAAAAAAGAATGTCCTTTTTTTTTTTTTTCCTTTCTCTTTTGTTTGATTTTGTCACAACAAGTATTTGCTAGCGCTTGAAGTGGTCTTGGGGCTGGCCTTCTCTCTAACCGATGTACATCTCGGGACACGTAGCGTTTGGAAACAAAAGAGTAAGCAGATCGTCACAGATGAACCTATGTAAGTGGCTCTTCGACAACAAAGCTAGCCTGATATGCCAACTGTGCCTATTTAAACAGACACTGCCATGCAGGGCGACACGGAGCTTAGAGAGCGCTGACTCTACCGGTGAAATAAAGTGTTTTCAGCTTAAGCGATGGGACTCAAGTTTGACTTCGATCTTTGGAGTTGAGTGCATAAATCGAACTTGCCAGTCAGGACAGTTGCTTCTCTGATTCAGTTGTGTGAAGTGTAGTTTTGTATGGTTTTGTTTGTGCTGTTTTCTTTGCCTTCAGTGAAGTAAAGACCGCCCACTTTTGAGCCATGTTCCTTTATCAAGTGGTTTCCCCTCAGTACTGCTACTACAGTGTAACCATGGTGTATTACATTACTTTTAAATATAGTTATTGAATGTTGTTTTTCCTGTAGAAACATAGTATGACAACAATGTAATTGTGCTTGGGAAAAAAAAAAGATTTTAGCCTGTAAAGAATTTGAATAGGTCCTTGTAGCCTGTCGGGAGAATGACCCCGAGTCACTCGACGACAGTCAAAGAAGCTAACCCTCTGGAACACTTCTGCTTACATGCCTCCATGCAAAGGTCGTATACCTACATCTAAGGGGGGCATGATCCAAACAAAAAGCTTACAGGTTATAACAGGGTCGTAGAGTTCTCTCTCGGTGTGCAAGTCACAGTGCCTTCCTACATGCAAATACATTTAAACAGTGACGTGAAAGTGACATGGATATCACACGGGGCAATTTCCTTTTTCAGACGTCCCCCCAGCTGGGGCTGATACTTGATACAACAATCAAGAGGTCTAGGTTTAGTTCTTATCAAGAGAAGAACAATGAATGGTAGCTCCTGTAAACGGTGTCAGAAATCCATCCGTAATCTCCGCCTGTACCTCGGGGCAATTCTGGACAAGAACGATGTGTGAGGAGCTGCTGCGTAGCTGCAGTCAGCTACACCTCCCTCTTCTCTTTCTTCGACAACCAATAAGCTAAGATTCTTGCTTTTTCATGTGAATGCCAATGTATATGATTGCCAGAGAGGGGAAGCCAAAGGACATTTGGAGGTAAATCATCCATTTCCTTCGCTGCAACAAAAAAGAAATGATCTGTGCATCCTAAATGGCTTCCAGTTGTGAATATATTATCAAGGCTCCTTGCCCCACTTCCAACACCAAATCCCCACTACCACTTTCGAACAAAAAAGCAGCTTGCACTTATTTCAGTTACTCACTATTGATATTGACACACAACGACGTCCTAAGATGTGGTATCATGAAGTTAGTGGAACATTAAAAGAAAAAAAGAAAAAAAAAAAACAGCCACAAAAGCTAAATGTTGTGTTATCTTGTGCTTACCTTTTAAAGGTGGTGCTTTGAGGTAATATATGTCGACAGGGGCTGTGCAGCCCATGCCTGGGACCTCCAATACGGCAACATCTTTTAGGGAAAAAAAATAGATTGAAAGTAACACACAGATAGAGATGTTCTCATGGCCAATTGCACAGAGATAGCGAGGGGTGGAAAAGGAGACGGAGGAGAAAGGAAAGAGGAAGAGCGAGCGCCATGGGCAGTGGTCATAATCAGGGCCTAGCCACTTCCCCGATATGGGGTCACCAATTGCATGACATTAGATACAGTTAGCGAGACAGTTACCAGGAGTCATGGAAATCTGGGGAATGCAATACTGGAACCAGGAGTATCAAGTTTAATACTCGTGAGTGAAAAATCAGTGGGATACCAGATGACTGGGACCATTCGCTGTCTGGATCAATCAAGTGTCAATATGTCGATGTTCCAGGTTGGATTGCAGGTTGAGGTTCGGCATTTAAAAAGTCTCCACCAGCGTCAGCGACTTCCTCAGGTTTCACATCTCCTACTTGGTTTAAACCCATATTCACATTTCATACTTCAGTAGTACAGTAACTACAGTACAACTTTTTTCTGAGTACATAACACTTTCTGGATGTAATGCGACAACACAATTGGTTTTCATAATTTGGTGTTCACTGGCTTGTGAAATAGACCCATCGGTGGCAGGAGGACAGTGGGAAATAAAATGGTCAGTATTTGGAACTACATAAGACAAATAAGATAAAATAAAAAAGACAAAAAATCTCAAATTATTAAAGTGAATATCACTGTGTAATATTTATTCAACTTGTAATTTATGTACTCTTTTAACCTTTGTCTTTTTTTGTTATGACAAAGCATTTATTTAAATAAAGTTATGTATTCATTTAAGCACTCTGGTGAGGTTTTCATTTCGTGGGTGTTGCCTTTGGGAGCGAGCTGCCGCTAAATTGGCTTGAAAAGTACAGTTTGAAGTGGAATCATCCTGATAGTAAGCACTGACTAATCTCCGAGGCACGAGCTGATAAACCTCTTAGACATAAGTCTGAGACACCCAGGCTAGCCCACAAGGATCTCATGCAGCATGCAGGATGTGACTTTATAAAGCCTCGCCCGAGGGCAAGTCACCTGGTTTTCAACACCATAGTCAAAAAGATTGCACAGGAACAAGGAAGTCATTTAACATGAGTTTGAACTTCAAGGGGGAACGTCTAGTGGGACCAGCTCGCTATTCAAATGACTGGGAAGAAGGGATTTGTAGCCTGGAGGAGGCTTCATCATGTTATGGAAAACCTACCTTTATTACAACTTGAAGGCAGAATGGACTCCCCTGAGACACACCCATTCATAAAGACACACACAAATGGAAGTGAACATAAAGACACAAGGTGTGGACAGAACATAAGAGGCAGAAAAACTATAGAAAGTCTAAATGTAATAAGACCTCATTACTGATACTGTGATGATTATAATGTGAAACAATTCTGGTATTTATAGTCACATATTTGTCACAATGCTCTTTTATAAAGCACAACAGGATCATCTGGTCAAGTAAAGATTTAATCCAGAACTCAAAGACGATAATATTAGCTCTTGATCAGCAGTTTGTTTTTCAGTTTCTGCAGCGTGAACACACACACTCATATGGAAGAGATCTAAGGATCTGTGCATCTTCACACAGGGGTGTCTGGTCATTTTCATTCCCTCGTGGACTCCAGGAAGTGACAGAATGGGACTTTTTCTTTTTGGGGCCACCAAAATCTTTCCCTGGGGACCTCGAGACTCTGACCAGCTCCAGATGTGGGTGACTGAAGCAGGGCATGAAAGGGTGGAGGGCCCAGCAGTTCCTGTATAGCCAGCAGATGAAGGCAGCCGTAAAGGTTGTTGTGGTGTGTGTGTGTGTGTGTGTGTGTGTGTATGTGTGTGTGTGTGTGTGTGTGTGTGTGTGTGTGTGCAAGCGTGCGTGTAGCAGGGAGGGCACAGACTTTGACTTCGGGGAGGAGGAAACATGTGTAGAAGATTTGATTTGTGAGGCAGTGAACATGACAATTACTATTTGCCTTCAAAGAAACTGACAACTGCACTTAGGACTTCAAAGCATTTATGCCCCTTTTATTACATAATTAGCCCAACAACGTTGGATGGCTACATCTAACATCAACTCACGCACCTCGCTCCATCCCAAAACCCAGTCAAACTGCTGTGCCAAGCACTTCTGTGCCACTCAGACCTCAAAGCCTTGCACAAAGGTTGCATATCATTTCTCTCTGAATGTGATTAAATAAATGATCAGTGCTGTAAAATCAACATGCATTCGCTCCGGAGATGCTTTCACTTGCTCGTGCATCGATTTGCCCGTGGCTCATATCATTAGATGTGACTTTTAGGAACGATGATGGGGCACTTAGAGACATGAGCGTACAAATGGCATGCAGATGTTTACACTGCATAATTGGGATCTTTGCAAATCACTGCTTGTGCTCTTGTATAATGCTATCTCCTAAAGAGGTAATGGTGGTTCTTTTCATCGCCGGGATGGAGATGAAAGGAGATTTGAAAGAATGTACAGCGGTTGGGAGTAAATCACATGACTTAACGGTGGAATCCTCCAGCGCTGGCGGTAGACGACGGCAGACAAGTATCTGCTAGTTTTCATTCAAGCCCTTTCATCAAAGATGGACTTAGACCCGGAATCCCAAATGGAGGGTTCTTCTGCGTGGATCGGATGTGACTGTGAGAACCACAACTGCATGCTAAGTAAACAAACTTTGAGATTAAGATTTGACATCCTACAAACCATAAAAGGAGCATTTTAAGACACAGTTATAATGTTCCTGTTCATGGCAGTCTCTCAGAATTTCAACCAGTGACGTGAAGAAAGTGGTCAGGTTAGAGCAATTATTTGAAAGAGAAAACAAAGGCAAACGTTACAATTACGAACCAAACTGTCATAAAACATCCACCACAGACTACAGGCCGACTTCCTGGTTCAACTTTGAGCCTCCATTCTTGCCGTAGTTCTGATGGTTCCACTGAGATCTCAGCCATTTATTTGGTGAATGTGTGTAAGCTGAAAAACTGATGGGCAGAGTTGTTTCCCAAGCTGGAATAAAGCCAAAGTTTTCCTTTGAGATCGGAGTGGTTTCTAGCCTTGAATCAGTTTCTTGCATGTCATGGACATAAACATACTGATTTAAAGTATTGGCTCATACAGTATATTCTGTTCTTGTCCCTTTGCACAGTGCAAACATGAAAGTGCAGAGTCATATCTGTGCAGATCTACAGCTCTGTATTCCCAAGTCTTGTGTTCCAAAAGCCTCCGTTACACAATAAACTCATGCACAGGCCTTTTTAAAATCAGTCTTTCCACAAAGCTAGCACGTAATTCTTGCCTCTTTTGTGCATATTCAAAGATAAATGTCTCCACTGTTTCACTTCCTGCTAACATGGGAGCACCTTGTCATTTTAACACAGATAAAACAACAATTATTTTGTTAACATTCAACAAGTACAGCTTCCGTGAGTCTTAGACACAGACCCACCATCAACATATCAAGGGAAGTTGTTGAATGCTAACAAAAGAAATAGTAGCCTGAAAGTAGGGCAGATCTTCGGCTCTCTAGGCCAATACACGCACATGTGCTTTTGCACATACACACACACAGGGACAATCACGCAAGCACACACATACTCACCCCCACTCTTATTCCCACTGCTAAACTACCCTCCTCGGCCCATTGTGCCTGATCTATCAAACCCAAAACAAAAGACACTTGTTTTGATTTGTTTTCAGAAAAGGCCAGCTTCAAACTACCATTAAATGTGCTGAACAACCCGAGGACGCCCGAGATCCATGTGCGACACCAAGCCAAGCTGTCAAATTTTTAAAGCCAGCTCCCTGCCAAAAAACCCAGCATTAATAAGACAAAATAAAAAGAAATTAGAAAAAAAAAAACAGCGTGTCACAAAAAGTGAACAAAGCTGTAAAGCTGTAGTTGAAAGAGCGTTTCTGGGACTGGTGCGCGGCTCAACTGGCACACTGGCACATGTATAAGGTTACAAGGCCAAAGCCAGTCAGGAGTGGTCTCATATGATACACTTCTGGCCACAGCTTCAAAGAAGTCTTGCTTTACACCCAAGTTCTGAATCATTCTGATCGCAAATCAGCGGTGACTTTAGTTTGGAGCCGAACGTAAAATGTACTCACATATAAAAACTTTATGTATGTCCTGTTGGCTGCAGAGGCAGAAATCTCAATTAGTCCGAATCAGAATCAGTTTTATTGCAAAGTGGGTTTTCAAGGAATTAGACCTGGTGTAAAGTCTATCAAAAATAACTACATTTATCGACACGGATCAAGAGAACAAACTTTTTATTAGATTATTTCAAGTCTGCCTTAATGTCACATGTCACATGTACATTTACAGAGTTATGGGTCGCAGCAATTGTTCCACCTCCATGTGTGTGAAGTGATCCCTCTCTAATGTGACTGTACACTGAGAGATGGGAGAGTCTTTGTTCTGCTCAAACATCAGCTGAAGCCACTTTAATGATATTTTTTTCTGCAGCCAAATCAAGCGAGGATCTTTGATCTGTCAGTGCGTTTGCCAGGTTTATTGCTGATGTGATTCCCCCGCAACCAATATATGTGACCACGAGGATGTATGAAATACTGAGTGTGGAAACACAGAGGGAATTTTGTACTTAGAAGACCTCACATTTGGAGCATATCCACTTGATTCGTGCAACTGCTGAAGCCTTTAAAATGTATTTTCGTGCATGAAACCCGACGGTATAGTTTTAGCTGGGAAGGTCACTTCAGTACGGAGAAGAGGAACGACTCGAGGGAGCAATAACTCATTTCTAAATGGCATGTGAGTACAACATTAAATCTGATTAAAGAATGTTCTGAACTATCCTTTAAGTTAGTTAGTTTGACCTGAAGGATGCATTCACATATTTATTCATTCCACGTCTATTGAAGGCTCCGTTCTGCAGCACGTGTTGCACTTTTCGAGCCCACGCTGTTGATTATCAGTGATTTACACAAACAAATTTGTAAAATTATATTTATGCAGACTCATGTTTGAACTGAGCCTCATTTTAAAATCCCTCGGAGGACACAGCTCTGAAAATCTCCACAGTCATTTTTGATCACTGGGATTTACGAGAATGTCACCATCTCTTAAACTTAACATGGACCCGTTGACCTGCCAGAGGGTTGTGAAACTACCGTTATCTTTCACATGCGAGTCTTTCCAAATACTTCCATAATTGTAGCAGGAGTAAAAACATATAACACA
Source organism: Centropyge bicolor (assembly GCA_037975185.1). NCBI lineage: Eukaryota > Metazoa > Chordata > Actinopteri > Pomacanthidae > Centropyge > Centropyge bicolor. Next base: position 818,775 of record JBBMOC010000003.1, read on the forward strand.
ACTTTCTGATTAGGCTGCATCTGCTGAATAATCAACTTACTATGTGTTTTTATATGGGCTGCGATGGATTATAGATACATTTTTGAAGTAGGATAAAAAACACTCATTGTCATCCATCAGTCATGATAATGGGCTCGGCTGTCTGAGGGACAGGAACGGCGGATTGCTCGCAGCCCCGTGGATGGCAGAGTTCTTCCACCGCCGTCTGTAAAAGTCAGCAAACTTTCCATGATGGTCCCCAATATCCAGTTTTGTCAGGAGCATTCGTTATCATTAATAGCAACCTGCATCCCTTTGTTGACGCTCCACGTGTGCTACCTCTCTTTAGACCATGATCTGCAGCACAAATATGTGTGTGCGTGAGTGTGTGTTCGCCTGCGTGCATTTGGGTCGGTTTATTCATAGACACCTTTACCCACTTAGCGTCACATTTGTCACTGTCAGCCCCCCGATCCTAATCCCTCCTCATGTCAACACTTCATTAGTAACCCCAGAAACACACACACATACACACATGCACATTCACGCTCACGCACACACACATGCATGATGGGAATATTGATGCCACGCAGCCGTTTCCAGCATCATTACCGTAAGTGTAATTTTTCTTTGCTGACACTTACTTGGAGTGTTAACAGAAAGAGCTGCTGGTAAACAACAACAGTTCCGAAGTGATGGGTGTGGATTCATAGAAACACTTGGATGGCGTCAGATTTTACTTTTAGAGTTAAATTGACATGACACTTGCTGTGAAATGTCATAAAAACGGCAATAAAAAAAAGACCAAGACAGCTTCCGAGTCTTTTTCAGTGAATGTCAGAGCCAAGTAGAATTTAATTAATTTACAGCTATAGGTAGCAAAGTTTGTTACAATCACAGTGATGAATCTTTTCATTACGGGCATTCAAAGCATTTACTCACAACACGTTGGCACTAAAGTGGGTTCTAGATGCATACATGGCTTTGATATGTAAAAGGATTTCAAGAAGCACCTGTCAGTCATTGATACGTCGAGTCTCGTCTGGCTGAAGCGGACGTTCGGCCACCGCCTCGCCCCGTCGTCAGCCCAGCATCGAATCCTGTGACCAGGGCTGGTCGGGATCCAGCCGCACACGTGAGCCGTCACAGTCGCAGCTCATCATGAAATTACTTTAAAAAATTACGTCTGAAATCGATGCCAACTTGCTCGCATGTGAATATAATATTACAAAGTATGTGTGTGTTTAATCTGTTGCTTTATAAAACAGCCTTGTCGCTCCCTTTAACCTGGTTCCAGCTGCTTTCTGCCAACTGATAAACCAACTCTGCACTTTATCATCTGAGCTCTTTCATCACGGCACCAAGAAGCAGAGAGATGAAGTGAGAGACTTGCTGATGAACACAGTGGATCATTCAGCAGCTGAAGAGCCAGATATGTTTTGTTTAGTGGAGATTAAAAGAGAGTAACTTATTTTGTCATGAGCTCAAAAACACAACTAATGAATGCTAATCTTTCTGTGTTTGCTGGAATGGAGCAAACTATGCACTTGGTTAATATGTCAGATGTTGTGTTTACAGTTTGCTCGTCTGCCCCCAAGTGGCCAAACAAATCACTGATTGAAAAAAAATCCTCCCAGATTGTGAATTTTTGAGGAAAAGCCAACCCCGGTCACAAGGCGTGCTGGACAGTGTTAGTAATACGCTGCTGCGGTGGGCATCGCTCTCAGCTCCTCCTGGAACTGGTTACAGTTGGGATCCCCTCGGACTTTGGGCGTCGCCGGAATCTGGACCCCGGTTAAGGGGTTAACGCACCAGCACTCGCCCCGCTGGCCGTGGGTGGACATGTTGCACTGGAAAGAGGGAAGAAAAACACAAACTAGACAAGTTGGAAAACACTGGAAAAAAGAGGGAGGGGTAAAAGATGCACAGTGGGAAGTTGGGGGGTGCGTTAATGAAGCATGACGTACGGTGGCTTGAGATGTGTGTGTGTGTGTGTGTGTGTGTGTACTGGTGGATCCTCTGGTGGCGGGGGGCCATTGGACGAGAGTGAGGGCCATGGTTTGGGTGGGACGACACTCACCCAATAACAACCCATCCTCAGGTCATGCCCCCAACTCACAACCCACAACCCACCCAGAGCCACACATGCCATCACACACACACACACACAGAGGCATGCCAGTAGACCGGCCCCCCCGCAGAGCCCCCCTCTACTCAGAAATGAGGTCGTAATTGAAGTGGACACAGTTTACGCCACGCACGCGGGGCGGCCGCGGAGGGGACGGCGAGAAGAATGAAGAGCCGGGGGGAAAGAAAAGACTTTCCATTTTCTTCCTTCGATGAGAAAGAACAAAAAAAGTGACAGTTACAGTAATTACCCCGCGACAAGGAGGGACAACTCCAAAAGGGAGCCGAGTGTTGAGGAGGTACAGTGTTCCTCCCTGGGAACCAAGGACTCCAGTCCGAAACAATGCTGTTGTTTGTGACCAGTGATGAAAATTGGCTGAGTGGTTGAGAGCCCTGCTTTAGGAAACTGTGGCGCCTATTCAAATCTTCTTTTCTGCTCTACTATCCTCGTAAGAAAACATTGGATATGTGACCTTGTTTGTCCTCCTCTGTCTGATTTCTATGGATGAGCAGAATTCAAATTCAAGCCCCCGGTCGGAAGCACAGTTCGTTCCTCGGCTTAACAAAAGTCTTCCCATGAAGTACGCCAAACAGTTTTATTGCCTTGTAACCTTGAGCTCAGAAGCTGTTGCCTCATTCATGATGACAACATCTCCACGCGCATTTGTGTGTGTGTGTGTGTGTGTGTGTGTGTATGAGCCGAGTGTTAAGGAGGAGGAGGGTAAGTGTGTGTGTGTGTATAAAAAGGGTGAGTTGTGTGGAGAGGGGTGGCAGGTGGGAGTGAGGGGGGAGTTGGGAGAAGAGACAGGAAATTCAAGGGAGAGCTAAACAAAACGATGCGTGTGTGTTGTGTGTGTGTGTGTTGGAGAGTTAGAGCAAATGTGCACTCACATTAATCTTCATTGATACTGATCACAGAGGTTTTTCCATCACTGAGATCACACTAATCCAGCTGGAGGCAAACGTGTCACAACTCTGACCAAAAACCTTCGCCGGTGATGTCACAGCAGGTGTTTCGCCTTCCACGGTGGATGGGAAACACCTGCTGTGACATCACTGATTGGGGCGTGGCCTGCACTGGGACACTGAGTTTCAGTGTTTATTTAATGTGTAAGATCTGATAAATTAGCTCACTGATCATCTGAGCTGAATAAAAGAATATGAATGTGTGATGAGGAAGATAAAACACAGCATCAGGCTCCAAATTCAGTCAAACAACTCTTTCTCACCTCGTTACTGAGCGACTGTTTCAACGTCTTTACACTGGTTTAATTCAACAGTTTCTGCCCCGGATATCTCTGGATAGTTTGGGTCTTGAGTAACGTTCAAATAAATATCTGTGGGTTTGCACGATGTATCAGTAAATGCATTTGTAGGCAGGGTTAAGGAAAAGTATTTTTATTACAAATGACTTTTCAGCCAGAGATTTATGTGAATTACTTAAATGGTTCAAACCCAGAAATTAAACTCCTCCACAGATGGAGTTTGAATCCATCAACTGATGAAGATGCAGTTTAAAGGGAAAAGCTGAGAAGCAGACGTTTAAATTAAAGCAGGCTCCCAGGATTATTCATTGACTGTAATGAGCCAACATTTGCTTAATAACATTGAGTTAACGGCTGCGTAGGGCGATCAGAATGTTAACATTAAAATTAGCTGACGCCTTTCAGGGAGAGAGCTGTTTTTTTGGGTATAACACAGTCATGATTGATGCTTAAACTGCAATGCATGCGTTCATCTAAAACTGGTCTGGAACATAGACTGTATAAAATATGGACGTAGTGTCCGTGACGTCACCCATAGGTTTCTGAAGAGCAAAAATGAAGCAAATCGTAGTGCGTAGCCATCTTGGTAGCCTACCTCCGGTTACTCCAAATATGGACGAAGAGGTGGAGCGAGGGCGGAGCTGAGGCGGGTCGAATGAACGCTATTGGCTGAAAAAAGCCGCTTTATTTGAAATAATCAAACTAGCTACGGCTAACCAGCTAGGTTAAATGCTACATAT